>RDRW01000362.1:0-247500 GCA_007896445.1 Puccinia hordei
TCTCTATAGTGTCCAAACTATTGCACAGAGGATAACCTAAACTCTGTGAGAAAACAACACTGAAGCAAACGCAAGTGAGAGTAGAGTGAGCTTGGTTGGTGTTGGGAAGGATTAGGATGTATTCAGAGAAAGGAAAAGAAAGACTAGAAAAACCTGAAGCAAAAAGCAAGTGAGTAGAGTGAGCTTGGTTGGTGTTGGGAAGGATGAAGAAAAAGGATCCATCCCACTCGGTGCTTCAGTGTATATGTAGAGAGAGAAGAGAATGTCCAACTGGTGATATGTACATGAAAGGTGAAAAGCACATATAATATGAAATGGAAAGAAGAGGAGACATGCAAATAGGATTTTTTGGTATAGATACCTCAAAAAACTCCTTATAATTTTCTTATTTGCTTGAAAAATTAGTCAATCAGTAGAAGACTAGCAGCTAACTGTATAGGTTTGGCTATCTTTCTTTCTTTTTGAGATATATGTAAAAATCCAAATTGTCACTAAACAGCTGGTAAGCACTTAAGCTGATTGGCTACTGTCAGAGGTGATAGTCTTGCTGCAACTGCTTTATAAGTATTGTTTCAAAGATGGGGAGGTTCTAAGGTAACTAACTATTCCAGTAAATAAGGTGGGTTGGATAATAAATGTATAACACTACTCTAAAAGTAGGAGGAGAATATTCAGGGTACTTGCTCATGCTGTACTGGGTGGATATGCTGAGGATCCAGTTAGAGGCCGGTAAATGGCCTCCTTTTATATTATAGAGGTCTTCAGGGGAAGTTTCTAGAATGTTGTTGTGCATCTAATGTATTTCAATTCAAATGCACTATGATGCAGTGGGAAATGTATTAAATTGAGAACATTCTCTTCACTTTCCCCATGATCCCATGACATGTATGTATAACCAATCACATCATGGGCCAATTCATTTAATAGATCAATACTGGGAAATTGCCACGCACTTAGGTAATTTCTTTCTTATTAGCTTAATTTTATTATTCTTATATTTATGAAAATAAGCTTATTGTCTCTCAGATTTTATGAAAATACTTTTTAATCCATACTTTAAACTTGTTATTCCTTTTTCTTGCAAAGCATCCTTATTATATGATAAAGTACTAGAAGGAGTAGGAATTTAGTGGTGGTTTGAGTGAGCTACCCCACTTATCTTAAATTCTGAGTTGATTGATGTAATAATACACTGCCAGCATAATTGCCTAGGTTGAGTTCATCCCAGTTAAACTAGGATGCAAACAACCAATTTAAAGTAGGTTGACCTCAACCAATAAAATATAAAACCAAGGGGGGTCCCTTGGATTTATATTTCATCAGTTGATTTCAACCAAGTTTAAATTGGTTGAGTGCATCCCAGTTTAACTGGGATGAATTCATCCTAGGCAATCATGCTGGCAGTGATATTTAATGATATGTTATTATTTACAGTATCACTACAGTATTTGTACAGTATTTTACAATTGAGTCAGTTCTTAGGATACTCTGGAGTATCTCTAGGGCTGACATAAGCAAAGGAGTCAATCTTGAATGATCCAGTGATTTCAAAACACACTTTTGAAATGGGATGGAGAACAGCACTGCCAGTGTATAATATTGGAGAATGTTTGGAAGAATTCCAAGGGAATTTGTGCGAAAAAAATGGGGGGATATTTAATTATATTTTTCAATAGTCAAGTGACATCCCTCTAGAACTCAACACAAGCCACCTATTACATAATCAACACTATTATGATTCCTTCCAGCATGAAATCACTTTCATATTTCCCTTACTCGCTTGTTCCTCATTTCTTTCCATATATAAAAGATTCCTTCACCAGGAAAAATAAATTGTCACCTGACACCCAGTGACATCAAGAAACCATGGCTGTAGCTTTGTTCTAGATCTGGTTCTACCCCAGCTAGGCAACAATGGCCCCTTTGTGTCCTACAAGGGGCTGTACATGAGACCAACTGTACTAATGATGGGTAGCTCATTGAACCTAGGCTGATGTCACCTGTAGTCTAGTGACAATTTATTTTTCCTGGTGCTTCTTCTTTTCTCAAATCCCTTCCTCAGAAAATCTTCTCATCTCAATTACTTATTTAGAAATCTCCCCATCTTCTTCCAACTCATCTAGTTGAACACTTTCTCATCCTCGCTTACATCAACTCACTTAGTTGATAACACTTCACACACTCGTATCTCTGACATTCTTGTCACTATCCTTGACTGTCTCTCCTATTGAATTCTCTATTTCTTGCTATTCTTTATCTCTTCCCATCTTTCTATCCCATTCTATCTTTGACTCACTGAGCCCATCTATCCCTTAAATAATATTGTAGGTTCTCTGATCTTGTTGATTATCTATCACCAGGAAAAAAAAGTTGGAACCTCCATGGAGGTGACTTCTCTATATCCCCCACTTATCCCACCTCTATCTACCATGTATCCTTGGTGTGCACCAATGTTATCTCCATGCCTATCTATTATGTATCACCAATGTATAATGATATATCAGAGGAGTTTTCAAAAAAAATTCAAAAGATCCAATTGTTTTTATAGAAATTTCTGAGGCAAGAAATTCTTTTTATTACAACCAATGTTTAATAAATGACAGCTCATAATAAAATCAAACAAATTATAATTTGTGAAATGGAGACTATAGTTTGATCTTGGATGAAAATTATATCCAACCATGGTTTATCTATTACTAAAGTTCTTGGAAAACATCACCATAGAACTCTGAAATAAGCCAGTTATATTTGAAAAGCGCATACATCACCCCAGGAGATCCACCACCCCCACTGCCAACACCTTGGAAGCTGAATTTCTGATATGCACAAGCTTCAAAATCCAAAAAAAAAAACATCAAGTAGCTTGATCAAGTGAAATTCAAGGTTTCAAAAATATTCTTTACAACATGGCTAACATGAACTCCTTGTGGTTTTCAACTCTGGTACAATTGTTGCACAGTCATTCAACCACAACTAATATTTTATTTTGTATAAATTTGATATTTTGGGATTAAACATGGAAATAAAACCGATCTTGATAATCAACTTGAAGTAAACAACATGATTCATTATAAGCCATTTATTGCAAAATTTAAGTTGAAAAATTCAACTTTTCCTGTTGAAAAGGAACAAAATTCTTATTACATATTCCTTGTCTATGTTGAAACCTTGCATTGTTAAGAATGATTCTTTTGTACCCATCAGCTATTCAATTTGAAGCCAATATGGCATTGGTTTCCCCAATTTTTTTACTTCCTCCATGTTCACAAGTTTCAGAAAAACAGTGATATCATATTCTTTTTCCTTCATCAGATTATTTGTAATTATGGTAAGTGCAAGTTGAACTAAGAACACAAGTGTAAAAATCTCCTATCAAAAAGCATCTATGGAACGTGGGCCTTGAATTCTGCAAAAAATCAACAAAAGATTATTCCATTAATTTTGGTGCCACATTGCACATTCATAAATATGGTATATAGATTTTTCTAAAATCAAATTGAATGCCCTAGTTGGAATCAGGAAACACTTTCCAGGTGTAGGATCATTTTTTCCCCCACATATGTTAATATCCATTTGAGAATCACCATTTCAACCTCCTATTAATTTGATATAGACTATATCTCTCATTTCTGTCTCAATAAATTTCAACCTAACACATAATTTAATTTAGACACAACAAGATTTCAGGTGGGGATCAATTTCTTTTTTGATTCTCTCTTCAAATCTGCTTAAATGTATCCCTGTCAAGTCCCAAAAAGAATTGTAAGAGAAAAGATGTTATTGATCCTAATGAAATTTGGCCATTCAATTACATGAGAATTTTTAAATATCCACAAAAACAGCTGAAGTCATTTACTTGGAAGCTTCCCGCATAGAAAAGCCCTCTTGGGTATCAAATCTCCTGTATAATTTCGTGGTGTTTTTGAAATATGTATACCATCCTGTTTTGGTGTTACTGCTCTGAATCCTAGATTATCCTTAGATGATACTTTAGGTAATTTTCAAAAACCGTGTCAAGTCCTCCGGTAAGTTATGCAAAATTACTGAGAAAGAGCAAGAAATTGAAAATCATGATGATTGGCTTGATGATGTATTTCTTACCATATCTCTTACCAATTGATTCTGGAAGCCTTCTGATCTCACCTCCTATCATCACACTCTTTTTTTCCAACTAAGACCCAAGATTATGTATTATCAAAGAATGGTTGACACTGGTCTTGTATTTATAGATTACATTTTCAGCTTCCATCTGTCATTTTATAATATCAACTTTGGTTAGAAATGATTCACATGATTTGAAAAATCTCATTCTTTTTCCATGAATAATCAATAAATTTTGGATTCAAACAAAACAATTTTGCCGTATCCTATGATCTTATGTCAAACCCCAATCTTAATTACCCAATTACTCATAAGCCGGCCAGGATTTTCTGTTGTAGATTAAGCCCGCCGGGCTTAAACAGAACCCTTGATTTTCCTTGTTTTCCTGCACATACAATATTTTTTTAGTTCAAGCATCCTTAAGCCCGCCGGGCTTAATATCAATGAATTTTGGATTAAAACCAAAAAAATTTGATGTATTCTATTATTTTATGTGGGACCCAATCATACTTACCTAGTGACGCACGAGCCCACCAGTAATATCTTTTTTAGATTAAGCCCGCCGGGCTTAAAAAACACCCCTGTGCTTCCTTGTTGCCCTACACTCAAAGTCTTTTAGTCCAAGCATTCTTAAGCCCGCCGGGCTTAATATCAATCAATCTGGATTCAAAAAAAAAAATTGTCCAGATTCTATGATTTTATGTGTTTCCCAAAACTTACTTAATTGGTGAGACATAAAACTGCCACGATTTTCTGATATAGATTAAGCCCGCCGGGCTTAAATCCTAACTGAGCTTGTCATTTTTGGCCTGGCCCTCGATTTTTTTTGGTCCAACCATCCTTAAGCCCGCCGGGCTTAATCACTAAGATGAAGCCCCAGCTCATAATTATACTTTTATGCTACATTACGAGTGGAAATTTCAGATCTTCCAGGAATTTTTGAAGAGATATTTATCAAGGGAAAATAAAGAGGATGTGGACAGGAATTCTGGATACTAAGACCTGAGTCAGGAGAAAACAAAGAAATACAGTCCGCTAGGTTGCATTGCAGAAAATTACTCATCCAACAAGAAGTATTGACCTTGAGGAAATGCACTTGGATGAACAGATATTTTGATTTCTATATAAACATTAGGTTTGAAATTTACAACAACTTTGGGGTCAGATTGTAGGACAGAAGATGGTGGATTACATGCAAATTCAATCTTTATGGGGAGAATTGAGTGACAGGAAGTGAAAGGCGTGATAGATATGGAAACAGAGAAAACAATGAGATATGTGAATGATGAAATTCCAACACTTAGTGAAAATTAAACTCAACTGCAAATTTTTTCATCTGGTTTTTACCTGAATGAAAGGATCTTGAATAACCACATGCACGCTGCACGCTTCTTGCATAAAGAACCACCCACAAAAATATTTATTTTTGGTTTGATGAAACTTCAATCATTTTGTGTATAAGGCAGCTCAGATATTGCATTAAAATAACTGATTGGACATTTTCAAGGAGAGTGCTTCTCTTTGCACGTGTTATTTTCACTAGCCTTGGGGGGGGTGGGTTAGATCAAACCCAAGACACTTATTTGGTAGAGACCACATGAGAAAATGATGAATTCAAACCTGCAGTATGATATATTTCGAAACTGGATACATATGAGTGGATTCAGATAGCCAGACATCAGGCATAAAACATATGTATCCCTCTGCTATCCCTTTAATCAAGTGATTGATATACGTTGGATACAAAGTGGAGACAGCGTGGTGAAATACAAAGACCTTGTTTTCCCTGAAGCAAATCCCTCTCAGGCTTCATAAATTATGATCAACTCTGACAAGAAGTTTTTAAATAAATTTTGAAGGGTTATGTGGGTAATACATTACAACTTTGGTTCACAGAAAACCGCCTGAAAAACCTATCCATTCAATTCACTCAGCTTAGATGATAAATTACAAGATATAACTTCCAGGGTATTCCACTTGAGTTTTAATTTCCCCCAGCACCAACTCTACTATAGTAGAAATAAAGATTCTGACCTCTTTTGAATTTTGAAGAACCGCTAAAAAAAGAGGCACACTCTGAGTGATTTCATGTATGATCCAGTATTTTTGAGCTCTTAATATATTCCAAGGAATGATGATATCATATGATATTTACAGAAGATTTCACTGTTTGTGGGTTTCAGTTGGTAACTGAAACTCAACATCAAGAATTTAACCTTACAGGTGAAATCCCCAGGAAATTCAATCACAGAGGAATTAAAAATCCCTCGAATCAATTATACATCTGATAAACAGATAAATTGTGCTGGATGAAACATTTTGATTGAGTATATGCTCAGTTGCTTTGATTTTCATATGAAAAATTTAGAGCTGTTCCTTTGGATCATAAACCTCTTATTTTATCCATTTGAAACCATGATTGCTGTGAAATTCAAGCACACTAGCTCTTTGGGCCAAGAAATTTAGCTCATGTATTTCATTTCCTCTATCAAACGTCATCTGCTCTACAGTACTCTTTGGAGTTTCCTGTTCGGAAGCAATTTCCAGTTTCAGCCTTCTCTATCAACAGATACACAAACTTCAAAGATTGGATAATAAAACCACCCCATAAGCGCCTTGCTTAAATACTTCCATCATCCTCCAGAAAAACCACCAATTGTCAAACTTGAATTACATTTTATTTAGGATACTAAATTGGATACCATATCCCATATATACCAAGCAAGACATTGGTTTCAATTTCTTAAGGAAGCTGTTTTATCATTTGAAGTCATGGTTGATATTACAATCCAGCTGAGCTTGGAGGCAATGATTTGACACAGAGGATATTGTTTGTCCATTGTAACTATTTCCACCAAATTGATGAATCATGGAATTTAATCTCTCAATTTTGCATGGAACAGAGAAACCGCTATTAAACAGTCCCTGATTCCTTAGTAATTTGGAATACCCATAGAATGCATTTGGATAGAGGTACTTCAGTCATATTTTGGAAAATTTGTGACATTTTACTGAGATTTCCAGCTTCAAATTCCATCAGAATCCATGATTAGAAAACCAAACACAGTTTCAGGTCGAAATTGACCAATTTTAACCATTGAAGAACTAAATATGCAGGTCCTGTGGATGATTAGTTGAAGTCCACTCAAATTTAAGCTCTTTTTTCATGGAATTTTCAGGATCAATATAGAATTACGCCTATTAGCTATTATCAATTCACAATAACCATATATTTAATGTGTTATCCAGGATTTGGAGTTTGTTGGAATAACTGTTACTAAAATCAAGCTGCATCAGTTTTGACCTGACAGATGTGAATTGCTTCATTTTATCTTCATTCTTCCCCTCACCATCTTTCACTACAAAGATCGTTCATTTTTCCTCAGGGTATATGGATCAAAAAATCAGGTATGTTGATCAACTTTTCAATTTTTCCCCTTTTTTTTTTTTTTTTTTTTTCCTTGTGCGGCAGCGCTACCATCCCTATCAGGAACTCCATGTGTAATCAATTGTTTCAATTGTTATCAACTCATTTCCCATTTCTCTGATTCACAGTTTTTGTTGAATTATATTTCTCGGAGTCAAGCGTTGGTTAGATTTGATAAATTTTGATAGGTTAAATTAGATACAATTACAATCAAGTATGTACAGGAGTTTTTACAAAGAAATTATTTATGTACAAGGAAAAATGTGATTATAAATGAGAACTAATTTCCGGGGACCATCTCCGAGTTTTTACAAATAAATTATTTATGTACAAGGAAAAATGTGATTATAAATGAGAACTAATTTCCGGGGACCATCTCCTCAAGTTCCTTAACCAGGGCTCTAATATCAGATTTTGAGCGCAACTTCAAAGCAGATCTTTGATGCTTGGTGAGGGAGTCAAGCCATTCACAATCAAAGCATGCCTTTGGAAAATTGGATGGTGGTTTGAGCTTGCTTTCAATTGGCAAAGAAACATTCCGACACTCCCGGGCTGCAGCACAAGAAGAGCTTTTCGGGGTTGCTGCTATCATAGCAGCCTTCAAATCATCAATTTTACGCATCATGCAAGAAATTTTGTGATGTTGCCATGGGATTGATTGAACGGTGCATTTTTTGGGATTTCTTTTTGAATAAGTGATTTGGATCATTTGAGATACTTCATCATCGGTATCATTGTCACTGCATGCGCCTTCAACAATTGGAACAAGGCCCAAAAGCTTTTGATACTTGCTTAAGGTTGCAATTTGGGCGTGTCGTAGCTGCAAGAAAAGTTTGGTTTTGTTAGTCCGGGAATATATTTAAGCGGTCAATTCAATTGTTGCTTACATTAACCAATCTAGAAGTGCGCCAAGCAGTCTTGTCTTGTGATTCTTGTTGACTGTCAGACCAATTATTCTCTTGTCAATACCTGATGAAATTTGTTTAGTAAGGAGACGTGAATCAATATGGTAGGTAAACAAAGCATCAGGAAAAAACTGACCGTCTTCTGAGTCGCTGGGTAACATGGAGATGAATGGCATTTCGGATGCTTTCCTCTTTCAGACCTTTGGGAACAATTCCAGTGTACTCTTTGCATTCAACCAGCTCAACAAATGTCTTCACGGCCAGATCAAGCAGATGCTCATTATCAGGACTGTTGATTGGTTGGTTGAAATTTGGGCGGAAGGAATGAACTCCGGCGGCAGTCATCATCCTGCGCATGATGGCCAATGTTTCGGGGGTAGCGGATGGATGACCAGGACCATGAGGATATGGGTAGTCTGGATCACTCAAGATATCCTCCACCTGATCATCAATATCCATGCGCAATTCCTCTTCATCATGATGAGGTAGAGTTGTGCTTTTTGACCCTATCAGGGTGGCGACATGTTGTTGTATCAAGCGCTGAAGATCAAAGTTGAGTTAGCAAGACGTAACATGTGGGGGACAAATGGAGACATACAGTGAATTCCCCTCCTTGTGGTTTTTCATGATCACTAGTCAAATTTCATGAAGTTTATCGGGGATTTACTTGCCATTTGAAAAATTATTAATTAAATATATGGAAATACTTCAACTTTGGAGCAGTCATGTGAAAACAAGATACCTCATTGATACATTCTGTTGAAGTGGGGGATACAGTCAAGATACAGTGTTGATATGTTGAGGATGGGTAAGAGATAAGCGAAGGCACCTCCATAGAGGTGCCAACTTTTTTTTCCTGGTGTATCATAATCTCATTATTAACATTATTCCTTTTTAGTTCTCTTTCATTTTCTCCATTTATCTATCTCAATATTTCTGCCTTATCAATGGTTTACTCTTGCCTTTAGGTATTTCATTTTTTATTCTTTTTATTATTTTGTTCTCTTCATTGTTATCCTCTTACTTATGAATTATAAAAACTTTAGTTTGATCATTCACAATATTTAATTGGATTATTATCAAAGATAAATAAACAGAGGGGTCTGATAAATTGGGGTTGTTTTAGATCCCTCTGAGGTGACTTGCAAGAGCAGATGATTTAGGTACCTTTTAATGTACTGTGGCCTGTGAGACAGGGGTGTTTTACATCCCAAATTTCAGCAAGGGGGTAGGAAAAGTGCTGCAAGATTGAAATGACTTATAACTAACTACTAGTTTATGATCATTTCAGGGATAGGGAACTTTTACCTTGTGATTTATGGCAGTTTTAAATAATGACTACTAAGATGCTTACCGTGCAAGATGCTGGTGCTAAAGGGCTTTGTTGAAAGCATGTAATCTAAGTAGGTATGTGTAAGAATCTGGTCCACTTCCAGAATAGTTGTCTAGGTTGAGTTCATCCAAGTTAAACTAGGATGCAACCAACCAATTTAAAGTAGTTTGACCTCAACCAATGAGATATACAAAGCAAGGGGGCTCCATTGGCTCTACATTTAATCAGTTAATACCAACCAAGTTTAAATTGGATGAGTGCATCCCATTTTAACTGGGATGACTTCATCCTAGGCAATCATTCTGGCAGTGTGCATGTATGAGGAATCTTTTCTTGGGGGAAAGGGTGTTGAAACTAGACTGAGTTTATGTCTTGATTCCTTGCTAATTTGTGACATGAGTGTGATACCTCACTGTAATTTTCCCTCATAACCTAACTTCAAAAATTACTGGTCACCCACTTCCTCTTTTGTTAGAATTAACAAAGCATTTTTCAGACATTTAGCAGGAAGTTATTGACTTGGGGGCAGGATTTGAACCAGCAACCTTAGCTTGAAGCTAAGACACTATACTAGAAGTGCTGCCTTTAGCAACTAGGCTACCAAGTCCATACCTAATGTGTTGCTAAGAGAAAACTGTGGATTACAGCATTTCAACATCTTTTTTCACTTCTCTCATCTATCATCCGTCTCAAAGTCACTCAAGAAATCATCAAACATCAAAAAGTCAAAGATCAATTCAACTCAAGAAACTCTTTATCATTGGATAGCCTTCTCTAGCTTCCAACTTGGTGAGAAATGCAATCATCACATTTCATTCCTTTTCTAGAATGACATTACTAACTCTTGTTCATATCCTTCTATGGTAAATCAAGCGGTGTGGTGTGCTAAATGTGTTCAAGTATCAAAAGTACATAAAAGCATAGTGTTATATCAAGAAGGAGGGATATTACTAGTTTTTTTATGGACAAATTGGATTCTGCCGGGTATTTAACCCATAGTCACTCTCTGAACAACCACAGGGCCAGCTGCACTTAGACAAAACCCAGTCAGGATAAAATCAGTTTTGTTAAACTATAAGTACATAGTTAGAGTTTAATGTATAGTCACACACAGAGTCACATGTATAGTCACACGTAGAGTCACATGTATAGTCACATGATTCATCACATGCTTGTCTAGGACTCACCAGCTAAAATGCCTCATATTTTTACTCGCCAGCTAAAATGCCTCATATTTTACTATATAAAGGGGAGGTTGTTCCCCCCAAGAAGGAAAATCATGCCAGTTTGGAGAAGTAATTCTATTCATAGTTGCACAACACCAAAAACGCACATAGCATCTAATAGTGATCTTAATCAAGTTTGCCTCTGAGCATACCTTTCACACTACCAGCATAATTGCCTAGGTTGAATTCATCCCAGTTAAACTAGGATGAAAACAACCAATTTAAAATAGGTTGACCTCAACCAATGAAATAATAAAACCAAGGGGGGTCCCTTGGATTTATATTTCATCAGTTGATTTCAACCAAGTTTAAATTGGTTGAGTGCATCCCAGTTTAACTAGGATGACTTCATCCTAGGCAATTATGCTGGTAGTGGCATACCTCAGAGAAGAATAACAGGTAAATAAGTAGTGTTGCCCCTTTGTTGTGCTCTTAAAGCAAAGTGTTATCATCACATTGCTCTCTTAGCTGAAGGATAAGAAAGAAGGCAATACAATTTGAATAGTCACATTGATTCATCATCCACCCCAGAACATACATATCTTTGCTCTGCTAACAAACATCTGATCTAAGTCTGATAAGGGATTGCTACTCATAGTTTTATCTATCATAAAGTTTTACGCCACAACAATAAATAAATTTTGTTGTAAGAATTCTGTGTAGTATAACAGAGGGGCAGGTCTTTCAAACCACCCGTAACAGTAGTATTACTTAGTTGGAATAGCTTATTGTTATTTCCCCCTCACAGAACTGCCATCCGTCCCAAAGGAGTTCTCACAGCGGGTCTGGGCACATTCCCAAGTCCTGCTTGGCACTGCGCCAAGGGGGATTGCGCATGTGCCCAGAGGGCTTGATCTGCCAGCACGCGTGGCCAGCTGATCTTGGCACAGAGCCAAGTCATGCTTGGCCGACCCAAGCTGTAGGCCAATAACTTCATCCACCACAGCCAATCACATCTTGTCAAACAATTGCAAGTAACTTTCTTTCTTTTTTTCTTTTTCAATTCAACTTTGAACTGATTCTTTACTTACATACATAATGGATGTCTAATTCCGCCGTTTTGGATTCTGTCAATTGGGAGCTCAAGGCAAATCAAGAGCGAGCTCGAACTCTGGCAGCTGAACTTTGAGAGCTGAATCAACAGAATTTCAAACAGGAACAAACTAGAAATGCTCACAAAGCGTTGGAAGAAAAACAAACCTACCAAAATGACTGATTGACCCACAAAGCACAAAAACCTAACACAATTATTAAACCTGAGGTCCAAGATCTTATCCGCTGTGAGAACTCCTTTTGGGACGGGTGGCAGTTCTGCAAGGGGGAAATACCAGTAATAATATTTCAAATATGTAAGAAGATATTACAACTGCTACGGGTGGTTTGAAAGACCTGCCCCTCTATGATACTACACAAGATCTATCACAACAAATTTATTTATTTTTATTCGTTGTGGCAAACTAATGATAGAGAAAACTTATGTGTAGCAGTCTCTTATCAGACCTAGATCAAAACTTGACTTCAGTGGAAATGGGTTTGGTGGAATTTGTATGGGCAATAGAGCCGGGGTGGTTTACAACAGCCTTGAGTCAGATGATGGAAATAAGTCTTAAAGTAAATATCTTTATGTGTTTTTTATATATTTGTAATTGACGTGTAGATAAACTAGTAAAAATAATTCTTGACGGAACTGATTTTATATGTGAACTATTCAAAGTGTATTTGCCCTCTTCCTTAACCTTCAGTTAAGAGCACAATGGGTAAATTCAATTTTAATTGTTAAGAGCACAAATGGTGATGTTAGCTACTGGACTACTTATATATCCTCTGAGGTATGAAAGATTTTGATTGGTCACTTGATTGAGATCACACTGTGGGATTTACTTGGATTTGTGATGGAAACTCTAAATGAGATGTGTGTTCTGCTTAGGATTCCTCCTCTGGCATGCTCAAACTGGGGAGAGAAAATCTCCTCCTTTTATAGTAAAATGTGAGGGATTTCTGCTGGTGTGACTGCCCTAGAGGTGCTCATATGATGGTGGTGGTAAGGGTATCTGTGTGGTGGTTGTGGTATCCATGTGGTTGTGGTATCCATGTGGTGGTGGTATCCATGTGATGGTGGTATCCATTAAATATACTAAAACTATGCACTTGAATCTAATTCTATACTATGTACTATCACTATATATTCCTAAAGTCTGAAATAACAGTTTAATCCAGATATCTTTTAAACAAGGGGAGCTAGCCTAGTGGTTCCAGTGAGTGACTAGGGGTGAAATGACCCGTAGAACCTAATTATGCAATAATACATCTAGAAATATGTCTCCTTCTCAATGGTAAACTGTGACTCTATGTGATTTGATACTTGGAACACATTTGGCACACCACACCGCAAGAACGTCATTGGAAACGGGATGAAAACAGTCAATGTGATGAATAAATTCAAAGTTTCTTGTCGCCAAGTCCAGAGGATCAAAGCCAAGGATCCAAATCTAGTCAAGACTCATAAAAAGTGGCCTGGAAAGTTTACCGACGAAATGAAGACAGAGCTTCTTCACCAACTGGATCAAAAATCAACAACCACTCTGCCAGAGCTCGGTTGTTTCCTTCAAGAGGATTTCCAAGTGAAGGTTTCAACACAAGCTATCAGTAATCTTGTCCATGACATGGACATTTCATGGAAAATGGCAATGAATATCCCTGCTTCGTGGAACAAGCCAGATTTGATTGAACAGCGTGCCAACTTTGTCAACCGCCGAGGTCTGGATCTTGGACAAAAAGTCGTCTTTGTTGATGATTCTGGATTTTATCTCCACTCAGGGAGAAATTTTGGATATTCCTCTGTTGGTACGTTGATTCATTTTTCACTTTGATCAATCTTTTTTTATTTTCATCTATTAATCTTTTTTTATTTTAATCTATTTTTCTTTTAGGGAAACCTGCGGTGTTGAGCCTTATTCCCAAGGCCAATCAGGTTACCCTTATTGGGGCATTGGCCAAGGAGGGCCTCATTGACGAAGAGCTCTTGAATGCCAATAACACCAAAGCTAAGGGGGTAGGGGCAGATGATTTCTGCCTCTTCCTCTCTAGTCTTGGTGCCCAACTGCCCAACGAAGCCATTGTCATCATGGACAATGCTCCCATTCACCTTGGCAAACAATTTGAAGAAGTGAAAAAATCCCTCAACGACTCAAAAGCAATCAAGATCAAATTCTTACCGCCATATTTGCCATTTCTCAACCCAATTGAGAATTCTTTCCATTTGATCAAGTCCTATGTTCGATTGAAGGAGCCACCAAATCAAGCTGCCTTAGTCAGTGCTATCAAAGAGGGGATTAATGAAGCAATCACCCCTGAAAAATCAAAGAAATTCTTCTTGCACTGTCAGCAACTTTACCGGTCCTGTGCTGACATGCAAGAAATCTCCGGGCCACCCTTGGCCCATCCTGAAAATTAATTTTTGGTTTATCTTCTTTTCTGATATTAAATCAAAAAAAATTCTTTTTCTTCTCTGATAAAAAATAAAAAACAAAACAAAAAATCTTTTTTTTCTCTGATGAAAAATAGAAAACAAATAAATAAACTATGTAAATATGTAATTTTTTTGCTCCTTTTTGAAACTGCTTTTTAAATAAATTTATCTACAAGTAAAAAAAGAAAGAAAAAAAAACAAGTCATGCCCAACCATTTTTTGGTGGGCATGGCACCTTTGCTTGGCTTGGCCAAGCGGAGCTTGGGTCCAACCCATCCCAACTTGGGCAAGTGCCAAGCGGGGGTTGGGACTGTGCTAAGCAGGCTTTGGCCTCGGCCAAGCTGGGTTTAGGCTCAGCCAAGTAGGCTTGGGCAAAAAAACGCCTAACTTGGGCATGTGCCCAGACCCACTTGATTTACCATAATTAGTCTCTTCTTAGTCTTTTGTCTTGTGCATCTCATAAAAAACAACATTCAATTTAGACCTAAATTATTTAGGGTTTGTTTCTATCTCATCACATCTCATAAAAATCCTGACTCACTAATGTTTATTCTCTATTGTTCAGTTCATCTACAAGTATAGTCTTGTCTCTATAATCAACAACTTATCTTAGATATTATATCAATTTAGAAGGGTTGGTCTCATAATTTCCATCATGTTTATTCACTCTCAAAACTCATTCTTATTCTCATCTCTTGTTCTAGTTTTCTGGTCTTTTTTTCTCTCAAGTAATTAAAAAAACCATAGGTTCAATAAAGGGGAGCTCCTTATATACCTTTGTGGATACCTGTGAGCACCCACTTTTTCAGATAATGGCCAATATGTACAGCTCCTTGGCAAATTGGTGGTTGTGTTGTGGCTACATCTGGCTGGATTTTGGGTGAATAACCACAGTTCAGTGTAATTTGAAATTTTATAGTGTTTCATGACATTTTACATGTTATATCTTGAATATTTTGGGATACTCACTTTTTCTGATTCATATGTTACACAGCAGTTGCGCAAAATTGAGTTTTGCTTGGCAATCTGATGCACAGGTCAAACCACTGGCAATTCATGGGCTGTCAGACTGCCAGCAAATTGAAAGGCCAAATGCTGGCCCTTGAGCAAAATCAAGTTTTGCTTGGCAATCTGACAGGCGGGTCAGCTCATTGGCAATTTGACCTGGGGGCTGTCAGATTGCCAGCAAGCTGACAGCCCAACTGTAAGCCCTTGATCAGCTCCCCAATGCCAGCCCGCAGGGGGAGCGGCAAAAACACCGTCAACCTGAGTTGACCCCTGGTGAACCAGAAAAGCAAGGCACCACAATCCCCAAGTCCTCACCCATGTGTCCCAGGCCACCCAATGAGCTCACCCCCCCCCCCCCCCCCTCCCATCAATTTTTCATATTCCCTCTGCCTAGATAGTTATGTAAATATTTACATCACAACTAGGCTCTCTTTGACTCAATCTATCAATTACTCATTCAAAACACACCTTGTAAATAGTGAAAATTACTATTTATAATGAGCATAAAATCCAAGAATCAAAATGAGATCTCCCTTGAAGCTTTACAATGATCAGTCTTGGAGTAAGAATGCTCAAATTATCATGTAATTTGGATCAACCTGTTTTTGTGTTTTACTGTGGTCCTTTCTCATTTTTATTCAATTTTTGGTCTTCACTAGATGAAGTTTTTGTTCCTTTTTTGTATTTTTTTAAATTTATTTGCATCATGGGAAAGAGAGTGGGCTGTTAATTTCTGATGTGGGAAAGAAAGTGGGCTGATAAATTCTGATGTGCGGTTTGTGCAGCTACAACATGTAATATCTGCTTTTTATTACTCTATTTGATGTAGTTTCTTGTAGTTTCTGATTTTTGGCTTGTTTGTCAAGTTGGCCAAGCTGAATTTTATCTCCCGTGTGAGGAATGGTGTAATTCACTATCTGAATTTCTGCCCACTTGGCACTGAGGTTGATCCATAATTTGATTCATTCACTATGACCAATGAAATTGCCTGGGGCATCACTTATTGTGGATCTGTGCAATCCCCCCAATGCCCTTGATGAATCACACAAATTTTCCCTCCCTAATGAGCTTCTAGAAGATGAAAAAAAAAAAAAATGAACTTCCTGGATTGCCACCTGTAGGGTGATTATGGCACCCACCCAAGGAGGTTGATGTGTACATTGATTGTTTGCTCCCCAGAGAGTATCCTGGGGTGGATTGGAATGGTGATTCTGAAGGAGGAAATGGCTGTCTGTTCACTAGTGATTCATGTGATGTTCCTGATGGCAAAGAGTAAATTCCCTGGCCCATATTAATTGAAGTTCCAAAGCTGTCTCCATATATTGATCCCAAGTTGAGCTGATGCTGAAGAGTATGATGAATTCCTTGATGTAGTATGCTCCATATGTGGCTCTGAATCTCTTGGGTAAATCCCATTTCCAACTATCTGGTACTTGTGATCAAGAGATTCAATGATCAGGAAAAAACAGCTATTCCTCAGCTGATTCCCAAAGTGTTTTTCTTGTACTCTTCACTCAATAATTCCAATTTTATACTCTAATTACATATTTCATGATGAGGATTGTACATCTATTTATAATTTAATCTTGCAGTTGATTTTAGGTTTACTAATTTATTTATTTTCTAATCTTGATGGTCAACTCATCAATAACCAACCAACCAGCTCTCATCCATCCATCCATCCATCCATCCATCCATCCATCCATCCACTCTCGATGGTCAACAGCCTCCCTCGTCAACTTGTACCCTCCAACCTCTCTTCCTCCATCGATCAACCTTCCTCTCCGGCTCAACAATCCCCCGCTGCAGGTGGTACATCCCCCTCTCGCGCCGCACTTAGCTCGCTCTTATTCTCAATTCCCACTACCATCTTGGGCTTGATACTCCTCTTACTCGGACGCGCCCTTGCTCGTCTTTCTAATTCATTCGGTTTCGCTGTTGCCTTCGCCTTTCCAACCTGGGCCTTAACCGTCAACTTGGTTGGGATCGGCGGTCTAAGCGGTCGATCGTACACTCAAGCTAGTCAAAATATCATCATCTGGGCTTTAGTCACCGCTACTTTCTTCTTCGGACTCATACTCAGTCTATTCATCGGTCAATACGTTTATCCATTCGGCCTCTATCTATTATCCATCCAAGCTGGTCTCGCCCTCGGAATCTCAATCTTGATCTTCTCAACTCAACTTACCATCCATCACACCCTCATCCAATCCATCTTCCTTGCCCTCATCGCTACCATCTTTGGCCTGATCACCATCATCTGTCGCCCTTCGATCGGTATCTCCCTTGCTTGTGCCTCCTCTGGTGCCTTCTTGTTCTTCCTCGGAATAGACCTCCTGGCTAAGGAAAACGATGGGATGAGTCGCGGTATACGTTTCTTGTTCGATCACAACCCACATCATGCAAAGGTTCCTCCGCACTCCCCCCCCCCCCCCCCCCCCCCCCCCCAGCCCTCTCCTGCCCCTCACATTTACTGATTCAGATATCACTCTTCCTCTATACAGGATTTAGCCAATTATGACCCACCCACAGTAACCCGCACCCTCCTGTCGCTAAGCTGGGCTTGTATGTGAGCAACTCTCAAGCGACTCTACCTATGACATCTTGGCTAAACTTTCCCTCATCAACAGGCTTCTTGGTGCCTGGTATCAGTATAGATTTCTAGCCAGGCCCTTTGATACGACCTGGCTATCAGCCCTCTACCAAAAACCCAAGCCAACCGAATCCTCGGTTCAATCAACCGTGCTGATCGACCAGGATACTGAGAAGAATGGGTTTGGAGACAAGGCCGAAGGCCTCACCGGTATCTCTACGTCATCCCACGAAGATCGGTCCTCATCACCTGCTAATTACTATCAGGACCCCCCCTTTCCAGCCTCCCCTCAGCCTCATGAATTCGAATCTCCATCTCAATCCGAACAGCGATTCACCACCGACTCATACGATACTGGTCTCAGCGCCATACCTGAACTCACAGAGCATAGCACCAGTGGGCGAGGTGGTAGTCGCAGTGGAAGTGGAAGTGGCCGGGGCATTAGCCTTACATTCCCTCACTCCCACAGGCATCCCTCAAATGCGACCTCGATCTCCATACGTCGTAGTACCCGGTCTTCGGAATTCCAAATTCCTCCTACTGCACTTCCCTCCACCTCTGAGGGTGTAGATCCATCCCATATATCCATCTCTCCTCCCAACACTACCCTGACCGAGACAACAGTATTTCCGGATGATTCGATCAGTCAAACCACTCGTCAGAGGCTTGGCTTGAACATCTACAACAACTCGGGCTTGATCGAAGAGGAAACTGAAGCTATGCTCACCCTAGCTACGGATGCGATAAGCCCCGTGAGGGAAGATAAGACGCCCAGTATGTGTCATACTTCGTTGTGTTTTTCTTTTTCGATAATTAGTCTTCCTCTTGGACTCAGTGCTCACTCTCTCGGACGACCCAGCCGATAGTAGTTCTCAAAACAGTCCCAGTCCACTCATAGCACATCCACACACACCAGGTTCGTCCGGTGTCTTGACTCGACTAGCACGTGCATTTGGGGAAGATTCCACTTCGATGAGCCGGACAGATCCGCAGCAAACTTCCCAGATCGTAACCTCCGGAGAGGAAGCTAGCGAGGAGCAGGCGCTCCAATCCGATGCCGAGCGTTGGGCCAGCCTGTCGGATGGCCAGTCACCTTACGAACACACCGCTCGACTACGTAGAGACCTACATTCCTGGTCAACTGACGAGCCCACTTGAGGATACAGTGTAAGGGTTGAGTCCCTTCACTGATTCTTATAGACGGATCTGTTGGGATTGTGGCACTGAGGAGCAATTCTATTACCAAGGTTGGATGAATTGCAGTCTAGACAGGAGAGAAAAATCACAAAATTCAATTATCATCCCTACTGCATTCAACTCGACACCTTAATTTCATACCTGTTACTGTTTGACCAGTAAAAAAGAAAAAAGAACAATCGCGACATAATTTGGTTTCCCATGGTCAAATTTTGGTACTCAAAGAGAAACACATTGTTGAATTCAAACAAGGCCAATACCCAATCGAAGTCCCTGCTAAAACTGTGTTGCTATCAGACAATGAGATATTTACCAATCTCCCCCCTCTAAACAAAAACCCGTGAAAATTTCTGGATAGTATTGATATAACATCATTTAATCATGGCGATTCAAAGCCTCCGCTTTGGACATTTTTTCTTTCTTTCTTTTTCTACAACTTAACTTATTGCCCATCTGTATATATTCTTTTACTCTTGCTTGTATGCAACCTCACTACCAGTGTATACCCGTTGTTCTCGGTATTAATTTGTGAACTTGCACACAGCTGATTTGAAGAGAATCTAATGAGCACCCTAATTGCATCCTAAACCGTACTTGATTACTGGTCATAGTCCTTTACAATTTTTTTCAACTTCATCTTTTCCATCCAAGGATCTGAAAAGTGATTTTTAATAGGTAATCCTCTTTGAATTTGTTTTACGGGCTTATTTTTAAATTGATTGAGCAAATTCATATGAGGTCGGCCTGTAATGGTGGTGGCAAGGCAAGTAGAAACTGGTAAAAGCTTTCTCCTCATCCGACTCTCTAGTTGACAGGAGAGACACGGGCTGCGGCAAGTATGGCAGTCCGTAACCCCTTGGGTTACAACACGTTTTTTTTTTTTTTTTATAGTGCTATTGATTTCACATACCGCACTCTAATCATAATAGTTTGTATATACATATTTATGCATACTAGGAAAAAACTGGAAATACTGCGCCACATCATGTATAAGACGCCTCTACAACGTGTGTAAGCCGTGATTTTGGGTTGAAGAGTTAAGAAAAAGAGATGAAAATAGAAAAGGAAGGGAAACAGAAAAGAAAGGAGAATGAGAGAGATAAGAAGAGGAGAAAGAAACCTGAAGTGAGAAGAAATAAAAATTGGGAATAGTAGAGGAGTGATAGAGTGTGTAGTAGGTTTTAGTGTCGGAGTCGGAGAACACCCTTCCCTTGCCCTATCCCACCATGAGATTTTCTTCCGGCTATATAGGTGCCCCCACACCTGCCTAGAATTTTACGCGTCCACACTAGTTACTCCCCCAGTAGCACATGTGTCGCAGCGGTCTTCAAGGGTTCGGGAAGAATGTTTCCTATTCGTCTGCATGTATATACATGATCTATGGAAATTGTAGGTTATTGAAACGGGACTGGTGAAGAGAGAAGGGAGAAATGCACAGTAAAGGAAAACATATGAAGAACGTTGAGCATAGAGAGAAACCTGTCTTGAATTATTCATTGGGTTTTTTTTGTTTGGATGTCAGACGATTGGTTTGCGTAAGTCGTAACATTCGGGAATTGTTTTGAGGAGATGATAAAGGAGGCTACTGCTTTCATGGCCTTTGGGTGATCCATGATTGCTTGGAATGAATCCGAGTTGATTCCGCACCAAATTTTCTTGAGGCAATACTTCAAGATCCTTCTGATGGCTCTATATTGTCTACAAAACATAAGAAAATGGGTAGCTGATTCCCTCTTGAGGCAGTTAGTGCAGCAGGGGTCTAGTATTTGTTTTATTTTAAAAAGAAAATGATTAAGCGGGGCGGAATCCGCTCTGAGCTGAAGGATAGTGGCTGATAGGCCCTTTTCTTGTTCGTCTAAGGCTGTGGTGATAGATCGCGTGTCTGGTTTAAATCTAAAGCGCGTTAGTTCTTCTTTTGTGAGTGGGGTACCTTTCTTCCACAACTTAGTGCAGTTTTGCTTGATCTTAGCAAAGCTGGCCGATGTTCCTTGTAAATTTGTTATGTAAATGTTATCATTATCCGTGTGTGTGGCTGCTGCTTTTGCAAGGTTATCAACCTTTTCATTCGCTGCAATTCCCACATGTCCGGGGCACCAGTATAGTTTAACTGGAATTCCTAGTGAGCAGAGAGAAGAAAAATTATCAGCGTATAAAAATGTTGTCCTGATGATGGTTGAGTCGGATCAGCGGTTCGAATTAGGGCTCCCTGGTTGTCGCTGAAGATCGCAACACTGTTGAATCTTCCAGGCCAGGCGGACCAGATAATGCGTTTGGCTAGCCGGATAGCTAACTTGATCCCTATCAGCTCAGCTTCAAAATTAGAGATAACTTGGTGTGAGGGGATTTTGACAGAATCTGAAAAAGACAGATTATGGGCTGCAGCCGCAGCACCAGCACCGACATCCGGAATCCAAGATCCATCAGTAAAGATCAACAAAGTTCCAGCCTCTGTTTCTTTGTCAATTTGACCTTGGACCACTTTGGCAGCTTTCTCCTTGGGAGTGCCAAGGTTGAGCACCTTGGTGAGGTTGTTTGTCCAGGGTGGGAATGGGGAAACTTTAATGACTTCTAGTTTCTGATCCAAGTGGGGTCGTAAGTGTTGTGACATGTCTGTCACATACATCTTCCAGACTCGCCGCAGCAACGTCTACACCTCATCCCGGGACAATCCCGGGTGAGGAGGAATACATACACACTTTGAGACCACTACGTGTTCACAGGTTATGAGCCTGATCTCTCGATAAAATACTTACTTCTTCTACTTACTTTCACATCAACAATCGCCTTTTCAAACGGGCGATCTCCCCACAAATCATCGATTGGTAGCTCAGATTAGGGCGTAATTGGCCGTCTTCGAAGGATTAGCGTTATTTCGCCGTAACGCGGTGGGGTGCAGCGATTAAGTAGATCCGATTTTCCCATTTTTTACTCTCTGAACAATAAGTTGTTATCAACCTGAATACGCTAAGCAGACTAGCCATCTTGCTTATTACGGTGGTGGTGGCCCCATCATCCGGTGCAGAAAGGGATTTTTAACACTTTTCATTCTACTCCCTCTTTTACCTTCCTCTCTTGTCACTTCACCACCGCGTTGCGGTGCGTAATTCTTTTCTCTTCTGATTTTGGACATTTACAACCGAGTTCTCTACCATTCTTTAATCCCACCATGCGACGGACCTCTTCTCACAGTAGTCGCCATTCTGAAGACCTGGACGGTTTCGTGCCGGATGGAGTCTCTCGGATGGGTAGCCTGTTTGAGTCAGTGACTGGCACAGGATCGAGAGCCGCCGACGAGACTGTCAGAGGACCGGCGGCTGGTGCCCGTCAACCTGTCGCAAGCGTTTCTAGTACTACCAGTACAGCTCAGCCAAGACCGTTGCCGCCACATATGGCTTCCTCGCGAGTTGCTGGTGGATCGAATGTTTTTGTGGACGCTCCAGCCGAGGTATCGAGAAGCCAACAAGATTTTTTGGACGCTAAATTGCAGCTTGAACAAGCGAAGCTGGTCAGTCAGACGGCCTCATTGATCAACAGCCGGTGGAACGAGACGAAACGACTAGCGCCAGATGGACGAAACTTGGTTCAATGGTTACATGAACTATCTGAAGTCGGAGAGGCGCATATGTCAAATGCAGATTTTTTCATCAGCCCGATTGAAAATTTGACCTTTGAAAAAATAGCGAGGATGGTGGTGCTATTGGGCGTACACTCATCCCTTGTGGTCGATCTGCAACGTCTGAGGACAACTCTGGAGATGCTTTCGCACCTCAAAAGAAAATTCTCGGTCATCTTGCGGGCGGCTCAAATCAATGTTTGGAATCGATTTTTATCTTTCTCGGTCGAATCCTCGGACGGTGTGGGGTTGTCGTCCACGATGCGCAATTTATACGCGGAATGGAACAATTTGAATGTGCGAATACACTCAGATGCATTTTTCGGTTTTGTTTTTCAACGAGCAGTCATGCATTCTTCTGTTCCCTTTAAGAAGGATTTCGAACAACGTGTTGAAAATGTGATGCAGAACGACCCGTCCAAAGCACTTCCTAAGTTTGACGCCCTGGTTAACGCTTTTGACATCTGCAAAAAGCAACACGACCACACTGTTGAATCTGAAGGTCCGCCGATGGACAACACAGCGCCTTCGGTACTATTGACAAGCGCTGAGAATGACGGCTTTGATTTTGATGCTTTTCTGGCCGACATTCCTGAAGCCAACTAGCCAGACGTGTTAGATTTTTACGCAGCAACAGCACACCGGTGCTGGCAATGCGGAGCTCCTGATCATTATCTGCGCGAATGCCCACAGCGAGCAAAACCTAACCAGTTGAATCGACGTCTTCGAGGACCTGGGGTTTCCCCTTTCCAACCACCAACTCAGCGCACGCAAGCAACTTTTGTTGGCTCGCTGTACACTCAGCCTCAAAATCAATCCAGTACCGGCTCCGGAGCACGTGCCTCCCCCACGACTCAGTTCCAACATCAAGCGAAACGCCTTGCAGATTTTTATTGTCCACAATATCAACCTTCGACCAACAGATCAGCAACTAATGAATCAGTGGCGCCTCCGACTCAGTCATCAGTTTCGGTGGGGGCAACAGTGCACAAATGGTTGAAATTGGGGACATTCCCGATGATTTGGATAACCTTTGGATTTCAGGAACATGGCTTTGGGAGAAGATGTGGTAAGCAACCCTGCCATTTTTGACACCGATGCTTCATCACCACTTGACTGGTTTGCGTCATTTTCTCCACAACTTTCAAGTCTTTATCTAAATCACTCCCATTATTGGTAGCTACTGCCACCAATCGATCCTTCATCACCGGTGTTGGTGAACTCCACTTCAGAAGGGACAGAATGGAACCTTGAGTAGTGCTTCGAGGCGTGCTTTACTGTGAGGACGCTAAGATCTACATTGATCTCTATGGCTGCTCTACGGATAAAGCTAATGCTCTGGTATTTTATGATAATAACAGAGACATTTTCGACGTCTACTCCAAGTGGAGGTGATCTACACTGCCAGCATAATTGCCTAGGAAATTCATCTTAGTTAAACTGGGATGCACTCAGACCAATTAAGACTTGGTTGAAATCGCTGATGAAATATAAATCCAAGGGACCCCCCTTGGTTTTATATTTCATTGGTTGAGGTCAACCTGATTTAAATTGGTTGTTTTCATCCTAGTTTAACTGGGATGAACTCCAACCTAGATCAATTATGCTGGTAGTGCTACTTTTCAGCTGTGTGTCGGATCTTAAAAGAAATTGCTGGTATATGCCCTTGCCTATGATACAAAGTGGAGGTGGTGGTACTGTTGGCGATGTCGTTATCTGCGGGTCGTGTACCAAACGTGACTTTGCAACGTGAAAATTCTTCTGGTGGCTGAATCTTTTCTCTGTTCTTCATCTAAATTTTGCTCCTGTTTCCTCTCCTGATTACCTCTTCTCATAATGTTCTTTCTCATGGACAAAGTCGAATCAAAGTTTCCTCTTCCCTCTAACGCTTCGAGTGAATAAATCCTTGCGGATATGTCCTTTTATGCAGCAAAACCAAAAGCCCTCTGTGATACATCTTTGTTTAAAGAAAATATCTTACCAATTCCCTCAGAAGCAACTTGAAAGATCGTACTCTCACTCGTAACGAGAAACACCTGTTATTTTGGCATAAAGTTTTTGGCCATGCCGGCTTGCGTGTCATATGGAGACTCATCAAGGAAAATGTTGGATTAGGCCTTCCCAAAGTATTGCCGCCTGGAGATATCCACTTTCCTTTGTGTATGATAAACAAAAGTACCCAATTGAACCCACTGGGTACAACCTCCAGAAAAGTTGCTAGGATGGAGATCTGGGTGGCCGATCTAATTGGTCCATTTCAGATTCCAGCCATAGATGGGGGGAACTACATCCTCACAATGAGAGACATAGCCACAGGATATTGCTTTGTGAAAGTGCTCAAGTCAAAGTCCGAGGCAAATGTTGCCATTATCCATAACATCAACCGGCTCAAACGAGCTACTGGCTTGAAAGTTCAAATATTGCGAAGCAATAACGGCGGGGAGTTTGCCAATAAAGTCCTTGAAAATTATCTCGCAGGAAAAAGGAATCAAGACGGAGAGGGCTCTTCCTTATCACCATTATCAAAATGGGGTAATTGAGCGTTTCAACCGTACTATACAGAATATGGGTCGAACAATATTATTTGATAGTCAGTTGCCACAAAATTTCTGGAACTACGCTTCCTTATGGGCGGGCCACGTACTGAACCGGATACCAAACAGAGCGAGTGGGAAAATATCTCCTTACAAAGCTCTATTTGGCACCAAACCCAATTTCCAAGGTTTCAGGGCTTTTGGGAGTTTGGCTTACGTGCATGTTCCAGTCGAACAACGCAAGAAGTTGGATGTTCGTGCTCTACAAGCCCGTGTAGTAGGCCACCTAGAATCCAGCAAAGGATGGCTGTTCTGGCTGCCAGACAAGAAAAAGTTCATTGCGGGTGTTTTGATTGCTAGTGAACCACCCGCAAAGATGTCGCTTGATTTTGTTATGAATAAGATGCATCTTGGAGACTTCCACAATGAGATCAAATTTCATGATCAAGAATTGATAGTGGACAAAATGTTGGAACTCTGTCAATTCTACGCCATATCAGTACCGGCCACTTTTAAGCAAGCAATGCGCTCAAAGGAGAAGGACGATTGGTCAAAGGCGATTGCTAATGATCTGACAAACTTGGAGCAAATGAAGGTCTGGGTTGCTGGGCCGAAACCAGCTGATAAAAGGATCTTGAATGGACGTTGGGTGTTTGCAGTCAAGCCAGACGTTGACGGCTCTGGTCAACGGTTCAAAGCCCGTTTTGTAGCGAAGGGCTTCACGCAAGTTGCAGGGACCAATTTTGTCAATACGTTTGCGCCGACAGCCACTTTCGTTTCTTTACGTTTGTTGCTCACTATAGCGGCGTCGAACAACTGGCCCGTGCATAGCTTCGACTTTGTAGCAGCGTATCTTAACTTGGTGATCAACAAAGAGGTATGGATACAGCCACCTGAAGGGATGACTGTACCTCCAGGCCACGCTTTATTGTTGAAGAAAGCCCTCTATGGAACCCGACAGGCAGCCCGCTGCTGGTGGCTACATCTCAAACAGGTACTCGAGGACTTTGGCTATTTGCCCTCTCAGTATGATAACTCTCTATATGTCTTGAAACACCCGTCGTCGCATGGAGTTATATGGCTACATGTAGACAATGGTGTGGTGACGGCATCCAGTGAGGACTTGCTGATGAAGCTAGAAGCTGATCTGAAGGATATTTTGAAGATCAAGTGGGCTCACCGTTTAGATTCCATTGTAGGTTTGAACGTGGAGCGCGAATCACGTGGTTTCACGCTGTGTCAACAATCACTAATCAAAGACCTCCTGGAAGCAGAATGGGACGGTACAACTACGACCAGGACTCCTTTGCCGCCTGGTTATAATGGAGTGACTGACCCTGATGGAGATCCGAGCCAATCAGGTAAGTATTTATCTGTGATCAGCACCTTGAGTTATCTTGCGGTTGGCACTAGGCCAGACATTTGCTTTGCAGTCAACTACCTTGCGCGTTTTGCGGCCAAACCTGGCAACGACCACTGGAGAGGAGTGCGGCATCTGATAAACTATGTAGCAGGAACTTCCGGCTACAAATTATTTTTGTTTCCGCGTCGAGACGAAAGGCCTTTGAAGACTTTCTGTGACGCTTCTTGGGGCGGAGAGTTCAGTAGGTCTGCTTATGGTGTCTTTATTTCTTTCCTCAACTGTCCCGTTTTGTGGATAGCAAGACAGCATCCTTCTGTAGCTTCATCGACCTGCCATGCCGAATATATGGCTTTGGGAGTGGCAACACGACAAACTCTGTGGGTAAGACATCTACTTCGGGATGTACTGAAAGAAGATTACGTAGGGCATATGCACTGCGATAATCAGTCGACGATTAAGGTAGCCACGGATGATGGCTCTAACAAACGGACTCGGCACTCAGATAGAGACTTTTACATCACAAATGAAGCTTTGTATCAAAAAAAGATGTCTTTGCACTGGGTAAGTACAAAGGATCAGTTGGCTGACATTTTTACTAAAAGTTTGGGCACCGATCTATTTTCTACTTTACGTTTGCTGGTGATGGGGAAGGGTTGATTGTTATTTTTTCTTTTCTACCTATTCTTCTCTTTAAATTTTTTTTCTTCTCATCGTTGTATGTACATAGGGGTCTGCGGCGAGAGGGGGGGTGTTGTGACATGTCTGTCACATTCATCTTCCAGACTCGCCGCAGCAATGTCTACACCTCATCCCGGGACAATCCCGGGTGAGGAGCAATACATACACTCTTAAGGACCACTACGTGTTCACAAATATCACTGACAACGGAGGTGATATTGGATTGGACATCAGATGGACTGGTGTGAATCTACATACTATCTACAAGTGTTACTCTCCGACAGACCTGTTAACTGTCAACTTTCACATGTACTGTCACTATGCTAATACTTGAGCTTTATGATAAGTTTGATACTATATATATATGATGGGATTTTGGGCACCCATAAGCCATGGAATTTTTAAGGCAACCACACACCTAAGTTGATATTCAATCATATGCTTATGTAAGTCTGAAATTAGTTTGTAATGGTGCAGTCAGTGAAGTGAGATGTTACACCTCGGACGCATTCAGACGCCTTCGAGTCGTCTTTTTTTGACGACTTGAGGGCGTCTTTTTTCAATTCAATGCACCTGTCAGCAGACGTTTACGACTTCAAGGCGTCTTGTGATTCAATTGAATCAGGAGTTTTCAAGGCACCTTGATGTCGCCTTGAAAACGTCTCAAGAGTTGGATCCGCCTCCAAGACAACTGCCAAGCAAGATGAAGCCGGCTTGGAGGCGACTTGAAAACGTCCTGCGTCAAGGGCCCGGAGGATAAATTTGTGCAAAACACAGGCGGGGCTAGAACCCACAACCTGCAGACCTCCAGGAGGCCAATCAAGATTCCTTACCGCTTGGCTAGCGGGTTTTTGAACTTTCCAGCTCATAAATGTTTATAATCCTCAATCAAAAATCCTTTAGTCCAATCTCCTTGGCAAAGATTGGACTCCTGGAGTCTGTAGATCAGCCTACAAACCACCGGAGTGGTTTGCAGGCTGATCTGCATGTGGTTTCAAAGGGAGCTTCCCAGACTCCCTTCCTGCTCAGGTAAGGGAGTCTGGTTTGGAAGCCAAGTCCCTTCTTGCTCTGAGCAAGGAGGGATAACGACTTGAGAACCGAAGGAATTTGGGTCTCAAGTCGACTTGAGGACCTCATGTGGTTCTCAAGTCGGCTTGAGAACCCCAGTGCGGTCTTCAAGTCGGCTTGAGAACCTCATTTTGTTCTCAAGTCAACTTGAAGACCGCATTTTCACAGGTTTCCCAGGCCAAACCTTAAATCGGTCTTGAAGCCGCCCTCAAGACCGATTTTTGTCTTGAAGGCGGCTTTTTTCCTGTAATCGTCTTGAAGACGACTCACCTGTCATTGAGGTGTGGCCGTGGTGTACAAGCTGGGGAGATGTGACATAAGCAAGATGTACGTGATTGGCATCAAACACATGACAGTGGTAGCGCTGGGCTCATAACCTGTAAAAGCCTCGGGGAGGAAGAAAAGGTACCACCCAACTACACGATTTTAGTGGGCATCCACTCTCCCCCGTGCTGGTATAACACCAGGCCATAACATTAGCGAGCTCAATAGTTAATATATCAAGACTGTCCCCACTCGAGGCTTGATAACCCGGCTCTATTGCTTTATCAAGCCGGTTCCACACTTGTGCTCCTCTGCAACTTGAGTTCAATAACTTGAGTTGCAGAGGAGCACTACACAGGGTGGCAGTTTATGGGTGGGGAGTTCTTGGGGGTGTTGAATGGGGGGAGGGTTCACAATAAGGTGACCTGTGAAAGTTATTCACAAGTTACCTTATTGAGCTTGATAGAGATCCATAAATTTATGGACCTCTATCAAGAATCCTAGACATTTGATAGCTGTTGGGCGCTATTGAGCGCACAAGTGTGGCATCATCTTGATAAAGTTAGCTTATCAAGCCAACTTATCAAAAAAAAATGTGGATGCTCTTAAGACCATGTCCACCGCGGGGTGTTTGAGGTGCTATGTCAACTGTGCCGGCACCTCTCCGCAGTCGTAGCAGCCCAAAGCTACAATCCATATATTGTAGCTTGGAGCGGTGAAAGCTTTTGGGTGTTACTGGAGCGTCCTGGTTGTGTGTGAATTAAAGTGACCAGGGGGGAGGGGCCAGATATCACAATATTTTTCTGTGTGATACTTGGCCAAAGGGGTGCTATTGAGTTGCTATAGCAGTTCCAGATCTGGAACTGCTATAGCATCTCAGCAGCACCCCATGGGGCAAGTTTCACGCATCAAAAAATTGTGAAATCTGGCCCCTCCCCCTCAGTCATTTTTTGGATCCTTTCACATAGTCTCTATCTTCAACTAAAATGTTGGAAAGGCCAATCAATCCTCAGTTGAATAATGAAGAAAGTGAGTTAAAGTTTTATTTTTATCTTTCTTTTCATCAATTCTGTCATTTTGAAAAAAAAACTGATGATTCAAAAAAAAAAAAGAAAAAGAAAACCCTCTTGGTGAAGCAAACAAATCACAAAAAAAAAAATGAACAATTACCAGGAACACAAGGACATTAAACTCTGTTGCTTGTTGATTACAATTACCAAACACCCATTGGTCGGAACAAACCAGGATGGTGCAAATTTTTGGTCTTGAGTTGCCAAGTTGTTTGGAGAAAACCATCTAGGAGGATCAACCTAAACGGCCAGTAGCTTGAAGGCTTGATTAGGTGTCTTACAGCAACTCATCAACAAGTTCCAAGGCTGCAATAATCAGGTGGATCAGCAAGCTTAATCAGGTGGATCAGCAAGCTTAATCAGGTGGATCAGCAAGCTTAATCAGGTGGATCAGCAAGCTTAATCAGGTGGATCAGCAAGCTTAATCAGGTGGATCAGCAAGCTTAATCAGGTGGATCAGCAAGCTCATAGTGGAGCTTCTGCTGAAGACAAGTTAAACTGAGTGCTTTGGCTGTTCAGTGAAGACCAGGGTACCCACTTCAAGCATCTTCAATGTTACAACATCCTCATCCAAGCTCCAAAATTGAGCAGCTGCATTTACAACCACAACAAGAAACCCAAGAATATCAACACCAAAAGGTGACCTAGAAGCCCTTACATCAAATCCCTGCCACCTAACAATCTGCTGTCCAACTATGAATTGGTGGCTACTGACACTTCAAGTGTGAATCAACCAATTGGGAAGAAGGAGGCCAAGCTACTTGAGCAGCTGGGCACGACTGGCAACATATGGAAAGAGAAGATGGCAGAAACCCATGAAAGGGTTGCCCCTGAATCCAAGCGGCAAAACAACATCTTCAACATTGATTCCAAATCACTGAAGTTGATTGCTGAGACAGGTGCCATCAATAGCCAAATTGCTATTATGAATCAAGACATCTCAGCTCTTGATTTTGATTCCAAAGAGTTTTTTTTATTAAAAAAAAAAGGAAATCCTCAACATGAATTGAGCCAATCATACAAACTCATCCTCCACCTAAATTTTTGTTTTTTGTTTTTTTCACACACAATTTTTTTTTTTTTTTTTTTGAATTTTTAAAGAAATAAAAAAACAAAACAAAAATGATTTTCTTTTCATCTTGAAAAAATATTTTCTTATCATTTTAAAGAGATTATTCTATAAAAATTTTTGTTTAAATAAATAAAAAACCAATAAAAAATTGTGTAAATAAATAAAAAACCAATAAACAACTGTTTCTTTCTTATTGTTTTGTTTAAAGAAATGCAAAACAGATAAAATTTCTTGCAAATAAAATTTGTTTCAAATGAAATTTAATCTCATGTTATAAAAAACTGTTTGGTTTAAAGAAACAAAAAACAAACAACAAAAATGTTCAATTAAAATTTCTTTCTTAAAATTTAGTCTCATCTTTTGACAAGAAACTGTTAATCTCACATTTTTTAAAGAAACTGTTTTGTTTAAAGAAATGAAACAAAGAATGTTTTTTTTTACTCAAATGTGTTTTTTGGGCGTTGATAAATGCACACCCCTGGCACACCAACACCAATTGGTGTGTTTTGGCCGTACACCAATGCAAATTGTCATGTTTGGCCTGCACACCAAGGTTTGGCCCAACCATGGCCAATCCATGGCCCACCCATGGCCAATCCTTGGCCCACCCATGGCCAATCCTTGGCCCACCCATGGCCAATTCTTGGTGTGCCAGCCAAATATGCCAATTACATTGGTGTGCGGCCAAAACACGCCAATGTGTTGTCATGTTTTCCAAAGACCCCAGCGCAGGGCAGCACAGCCACCCCCACAACATGGGAGTGGGCCTTGTTGGCCAGGAGGAATTCCTCCAAGCCAATGAGGTTGTATGCCTCATTGACCGCAAGGAATTCCACACGGTCAATGGGGTGTACAGCCCCACATCCTTCCGGCTGAGAGATGGGTGGGGGGTGATGTCATTTAATCCCCAATTAGGATGCAATGACATCAGTTGGTCTAGGGGTGTTCCAACCGCACACCCATCTTTGTGTGGGTGTGACACACCTGTAGATGGGTGTGTGAACTTCACACCCATCTATGGGCATACTGGAACCCAAAAAAGTGTGTGCATTCATCAACACTCAGTGGAAGGGGATCCCACTGTGAACCCTGCTGCTCCAGATGTTGAAAAGCCCAGCATTGATGTAAATCTGTTTTGAGTAGAGAGTATTCCATGTTGGAAGGAAAGAAGACTGGTGCCATATTTTCAGCCAGTGTGTGGACCTGAAATTGGTTCCTTGTGGTCTTGGTTTTGTTTTCCTGGAATGCTGTAATATGATCCATGTTGATCATGTATTGAGTGATCAGAGACATTAGACTAGAATATTGGAGACTTTTTTTTGGCTGAAGACCACAAAAAAATCTGTCAGAATAAGTTTTCATAAAATTTTCATTTGAATTAGGAGAATTACCTGATTTACAAGCCATCACAGTTATTTATATTTCTTGCCAAAATCTTTCCTTAAAATCCTGGTTCATTGGGGAATGGCCAGAGAGCATTTGGGGGAGGTGTTTAGGGTTAAACAATTTTTTTAGCATACCCTGGGCTGATGGGGTAGACCATCAGATTACATGCGCCAAATTGGTGTTCAAGTTTTCTACCACTGATTTTGGGATCAGTGGGCCTGTTAAAAATAGTTCCACACATGGAACAGGCAGATATACACGGGTTCCAGATGTGTTTAATTTTTAAAGGAGAATAAATTTACTCACATGAATACCATGCAGCCCTTGCAGGGGGGGGAATTAGTGGCCTGGTGGCCTCCAGCCTGGCTGGGTAGTTTCCGCTGCCTTGGTGTTGGGATTCCAGTTTTTCTTCCTGCCTTCTAAGTGTTTGGCGGTTATCACAGTTAGATGAGGAATTAATAAGTGGTTTGGGAAGTTTGGGCTGGTTTGCCTTGGGAAAATTGGCAGAGTCTGTGTGTCAGCTATGTGTATGAAACATTGGCTTAATTTCTGTCAGCCTCAGTGATGCCAAATACTGGAATATTTCTAGCTACACTGGGTTCAAGCAAAAAACAGGTGTTGACACAAGGGTATGTGTCAAGGGGAAATGGGTAATGGTGGGTTTAAAAGAAAAGGTTTTTAATAAAAAGAATCAAGTTTTTATTAAGGGAGGGGCCTGAGTTACAGGGGTGGTTTATTGTGCCCTCCAAGGTTCTTTTCTTTTTGGTAAAAGAGTATGCCCAGACAGTAGTATACTGCTGAAGTATATAAGGAAATAAGACTCACTAGTTTATTTCCAGGAAAGATAACTTCAGGAGGAGTGTGACTGGTCTTGAGGGAGCTCAAATAACTGGGTAACAGGTTGGTGATGAGTGCTGAGAAAGGTGAAAGGTTGTTGGATGAACTTCAGGTATAAAACAAGCAAAAACTGTACTATATAACAGGCTATAAGACTGGTTGATATGGTGGGTAAAAGCTGGTAAATGTACATGAAGATGGGGATATCATTTTGTGGGAAGGAAGGGCTGTGTGAATATCCATTCTGGGCTCTTGGGGGCGAATCAGAAGCTCTGCTTTGCCTGGTCTAGTCTTCTACTAAGCCCTAGTTACCTATATAACTGGTTTGGTTATGGTAGGGCTTAGTTACATGTTCCAAAAGGCCCAAAGTGGTTTAATGTTCCCCGTAAGTTGAAAACTTTTGTGTCTTCCTTCCTTTTGGACCAGTAGTCTATTTACAACCAACCAATTGGGCTATCTTGGCCTTAGTAGGAAAAGTATGGCTGTGGCATTGGTTGTGGCTTTTATTACAGGTGCCAGGTACATGTAACTATGGAAATGATGATGTGAACCTTATTGATGCATCATACCGCAACTCTATAAACCTTAATTACATAGTCTACTAGCATATATTTAAGGTTATGTAGATCTTTAAGTCTTATGAAAACTTGAAGGCCTTGTGAAGGGATATGAAGGAGTAATAATTACGGGGTACTTTTGCTGAGCTACCCTAGGTTAATCTACATTTAGATTCATAATCTGAAATAAAATTCTAAGTTTTCTTTATACTTTAGAAGTTATATCTAGATTCTGTGTTACATGTTTTTGTTTTAATAGTTTCTTTCAAAACAAAAGACACAAGGTGTGCATTCTTTTGAGAATAAGAATACAAGTTTTATGATGGTATAATTTTTTATTGTCAGGATTTCTCTGAATTAGTAGCAGGCTGACAATGTCTATAAAAAGCCAGGTACTATCACTGTGCTGAAAGGTTATCAGAATAATCACAAGTCTTATCTCTCTCTATAGTGTCCAACCTATGCACAGAGGATAACCTAAACTCCTTATAATTGTCTATTTTATATACAAATGAGTCAATCAGGAGAAGACCAACAGCTAACCATATAGGTTTGGCTGTCTTTCTGTCTTTTTGAGAGAAATGTAACAATATAAATTGTTACTAAGCAGCTGGCAAGCACTTGAGCTGATTGGCTACTGTCAGAGGTGGTAGTCTTGCAGCAACTGTTGTATAAGGAGTAGTTCAAGGTCTAAGATGGGGAGGTTCTAAGGTAACTTGATAACTAGTCCAGTAAACAAGGTGGGTTGGATAATAAGGGGATAACACTACTCTAAAAGTAGGAGGAGAATATTCAGGGTACTTAATAATGTGGTGCTGGGTAAATATGCCAAGGAGCCAATCCTAGGCCAGGAAATGGCCTCCTTTTATATTCTAGAGTTCTTCAGGGGAAGGTTCTAGAATGTTGTTGTATATTCTGCTCTAATGTATTACAATTCAAATGCACTGTGATGCAATGTAATTTTATTGAATTGAGCCCAGTATTTTATATGTCCCCATGACCTCATGACATGTATGTATCACCAATCACATCATGGGCCAATTAATTTCCATGACCTCATGACATGTATGTATAACCAATCAAATCATGGGCCAGTTCATTTAATAGAACAATACTGGAAAATTACCACAAACTTAGGTAATTTCTTTCTTATTAGCATAATTTGATTATTCTTATATTTATGCAAATAAGCTTATTTTCTCTCAGCTTTTATGACAATACTTTCTAATCCATAATTTATACTTTTTATTCCCTTTGTCTTAAAGTATCTTTGTTGTATAATAAAATAGTAGAAGGAGTAGGAATTTAGTGGTGGTTTGAGTGAGCTACCCCACTTAATTTTACATTCTGAGTTGATTGATGTAATAATATTTCATGATATGTTATTATTTACAGTAGTAATACATTATTTTCATTGTATTTTATAGTTTAGTCAGTTCTTAGGATACTCTGGAGTATCTCTAGGGCTGACACTGTGGATGAGAGGAAGACCTGCACTGTTGAGAAACAAGTGGTCCATAATTTGAGAGAGGATTTTCCTCTTGTGGGTTGTGTCAGTGATGCTGGGATTTTTTTGATTTAGGATTTTCAAATATTGCAGTTGGAAAGTGGTAGCAAGCCTGTATTGGGTAAATTTCCACCACTGTGGGACACAGGCATGGTGGCTGACCAGATGAACTCCTTGTGATTTGTGTGGAAGGAGGTTGGTTGCACCAAAACATGTGTATTCCATTATTTTTGTTGTTGTATTTTGTATTTTCTGGCTCCCCCTTGGCATCTGGGTCTTCTGAATTGCCATTGCAGTTATTTGATGTGGAGTGCAAAGTGAAGTTGGCATTGATTGCAGTGATATTTTCTAGTAATGCCTTGACAGAGGGGGTGAGATAGGTTGAATTTCTGTTGCTATTGTGCCTTTCCAATCATTCTGGGGGTATGTAGCCATATGCTGGGCTTATAAAGTTGGGCCAGCCATTTTCAATTGTTTCAGGTTCCTCTACTGGTGTGGGTTCAATCACAGGTGCAGCTTGTCCACTGAGATAAATTGCAAGAGCTTTGGTCAGGAGTTACTAGGTAGCAAGAGTTGGTTGCAAATATCAGAAAACCAAGGAGTGAGATGCTTGTTCTTGGGATTTTTATGCTGGATGTTTTGTCTAGCTGGATTTTTTTGGCTTGGCCAAGTTGGAAACATGTCTTTTGGCGCTCACCAAGGATTGGATGATTTAACAGACGTTGCTGAGGTATCTGCAGCAGGACCTGGGACTTTTGAGGACTGATGACCCTCATTGTCTGACTGCTTGTAACTGGCCCTTATTTTGAAAGCTATATTGCTCAGAATGTAACTTTATTCAGGTGTCAAAGCAGGATGCTGAGCAAGCTCAGTGTTTTTTTTCCAAATTTTCAAACCTAATTTGAAGGGGTTGGGAGTGTATAATGGTAAGCAGGAAGTTGATTATCATACATTATAGGAGGAAAAAGAACTTATGTCCTAGTTCAAAATCATCAGACATGGTCTTTGTGATGAGCGAGACTGGGGGCAGCGGGCACGGTGCCAGGCAAGTGATGAAGAAATGTGGAAGGATAAGTATCATTGCACATATGAGAGATGGAAAGAAAACACAAGAAAAAAACAAAAAGGAAAAGGGAAGAAACTACGGTACCTGGGGGCAGCGGGCACAGTGCCGGGCGAGTGATGAAGAGATGTGGAAGGATGAGGAGAAGTCCTTCCACACCCGCTGCCTCAGGTATACAATGTGACTTGTGACATGAAAGAAAGACAAACTGTGACATGTGTAAAGCAGAGAGAAAACAAAGAGAATAAAACCCAGATAAATATCTCAACACTTTGCTTGTGAATACCACTATTGTTTGACGAATTGAAATAGCACAGAGTATTGTGGTTGCTGTTGGTTGGGTTGCAAACTAAAACATATTTATGGTTGCTTTTGGTTGGGTTGCAAACTAAAACACATTTAAGCTGCTGCTAGAAGTATGAGCCTGTGGCACTGACATGGTGAGTGAGGAAAGGACAAACCAAATGGAGGATAATGCCTCTGTTGGGATTTGAGGGGAGGGCTTGGTTTCTGAAGTGCCTCTGGGGGGCTTAGAAGGGACAATTGGGACCTGGGATGCCTCTGTGGGGACTTAAAAGGACCCTTTAGGCCCATTTGTTCTCCTTGAGGGCTTTTACAGGGCCAAATGGGCCCTGAAGTGCTACAGGGGGCTTGTGAAGAGGCCTAGTGGGCCCACTTCAATCCTTGAAGGATTAAACAGGGTCTACTAGGCCCTGTTAGCCCTTTTCTCCCCTTTGGGCCTGTCCCAGAATACAGGCAGGGCCCATTTGGCATTAGGCCCTGTGATTTTTTAATGCTTTGATGGGGGAGCAGGCGGTAGGGGTCAGGGGTACAGGTGATATGGGTAGGGAAATGGGGGGTAGGGGGGTGGGGAAAATAGGGGAATTAGAAAACTTACCAGGTTTTAACCTGGTTTTGGTGTTGGGTTGAATGTAAGGGGGTTTTTGGCTGTTGGGGGGAGGTGAGGTGTTTACTAGTCCACCATTTTGAAACAGAAGATTATTTTTAGGTTCTAGAACTCTCCCTCAGATGTTATTTTTTCATCTTCTGTGTTGTCAGAACCAGTGCAATCTCTTACATTAGACAACTTACACTTTTTCTCAAACTAAAATCAAGCCAAAATCTGCCATGAATTAAATATCTGCTTTGATTTATTTCAAAACAATGTATTTCAGACCTAGAGATACTCCAGAGTATCCTAAGCACTAACATAGCTGTAAAATAAAATGAAAATACTCTAAGTTTATTTATCAAATAATTAAATATCCTAACATATTATTTGATAAATAAACTTATTATGTAAAATTAATTGGGGTACTACTTCTAGTACTTTATCATATATTAAAGGTACTTGCATAATAAGAAGGAATAACAAGTATAAAATATGGATTAAAAAAAATTGTCATAAAAGCTGAGACATAATAACCTTATTTGCATAAATATTTGAATAAGAAAATTATGCTAATAAGGCAGAAATTGCCTAATTGCATGGTAATTTCCCAGTATTGTTCTATAAAATGAATTGGCCCATGATTTGATTGGCTATACATACATGTCATGAGGTCATGGGTGTTGTGACCTAGGTCACATGGCTGACTCGGCTGCGGCTCAGCTGGCCGGAGGAGACTACATCTGTCTCCTCCGGGCGACACCTACTGGGGAATACATACTGATTACCGACCACAAGTCCCTACAGGTTATGAGCCTGCGTTACCAGCTTTGCTGAAGAAAACAAAAACCGACGATTAATACCGGATCAATCTTTCGAAACCTCGCCGACGAACATTACCGGACCTATCTATTCTATTGCCGACGGAGGAATACCGGCCTTTTTTCACCTTACATCTTGCAACGAAACCCGACGAACGATACCGGATCCCTGAATTTTTTTTATTCATATTTTCATTCTCGGGCGCTACGTACCAATGGACCCCTACACTCATGCGGCTTTTGGTCGGATTCAACTGTTCCTTGCCGACTTGAATCACGTTATAGGATGCTTACCAATAGGACCAATTGATCGACCTCTTCGCCCGTTTGATCGAGTTGGACTACGGCCTAGTTCGCGTCCCGATATGTTGAATACAGCGGTCTGCAGAGGACGCCCGACCCGTCGCTCTAAGTCTTGGCGCGAGAAACACTTGGAACCTGTACTTCAGCGGCCAACATTGAAGCAACGCACGCATACCAAAGTGAATAATGCTATGAGCTCTAAACCAAATATTCAACCAGCGATACCTTTAGATGTCCGGCCCAACAACCAAGCAGCCCCAATCTTCGGACCGAACTCAGTTGAAAGACAGCCAGACGTGTATGATTCAGGAAATCAGTATGCGGACAACTACATCGAACATTTTGACAAATGTGACACCAATCAATCAAGCCTCCATCTTCTAGAGGACGAACGAGATGATGAAGATCAGCAAGACCCCTTTTTTCTAGAGGACAACCAAGATGCTGAAGATCAGCAAGACCCCCATCTTCTAGAGGACAAACGAGATGCTGCAGATCAGCAAGACCCTCAACTTCTAGAGGACAGCCAAGAAACTGAAGATCCCCAAGTTCAAGAACCTGTCTTCGATATGAAGAATTACAGTGCCAAAGATGTCAATCGCTGGGCCAGCACTTTAACTGCGGATGAGTTTGAAGGCCTTCGACAACAAGGACCGGCAGCTCGGATTGATGCTTTTCGACAATACATCCGGCCTGAGACAGAACATTGCCACATTCCTCACTCTTTTCAGCCGGATCAAGATTCACATGAACATTGCGATTACACCTCAGACGCCATTGAAGGTATGAATGATCCCGACTACTCTGATCATTCCGATCACAATGATCAAGTCTTTGGAATTGGAAGTGATGGAGGTGGCTACAACGATATTGACGAGGCCAGCGGCGAGTTTAATGAGCAAATGGACAATGGTTGTGACGATGGTTTTGATGATAGTTATGATGATGGTTATGATGATGGTTATGATGATGGAGGGGATGACAATTATCAAGAGGAGGATTTCCATGGCTACAATGAAGATTTTTATTAGTTTTTTTCATTTCTACATTCTCTCAGCTTGTATGTAGTTCCAACCTCCCTGGCAGGTGTCTTGGAGCCTTGCCGAGGGGGTGGGTGTTGTGACCTAGGTCACATGGCTGACTCGGCTGCGGCTCAGCTGGCCGGAGGAGACTACATCTGTCTCCTCCGGGCGACACCTACTGGGGAATACATACTGATAGATTAAGTGCTTTCCAGCTGCTTAGTAAACATATATATTATTAAACATATCTCAAAAAGAAGGAGTTTAGGTTATCCTCTGTGCATAGTTTGGACACTATAGAGAGAATAATAGTAATTATTATTCAGATAAACTTCCAGCACAGTGATAGTACCTGCATTTTTTTTATAGAAATTAAGCCAGTGTTTCATACACACAGCTGGTAATTCAGCTGCCAGAACTCAGGCTTGCTCTTGATTTTCCTCAAGCTCCACATCAACTGAATATGTAACAGCAGAATTGGACATCTAGGCAGAGATCCAAAAACCATCAGTGATCTAATACATAATAATAATAATTAAAAAAAAATACTTACTTTATTGGATGGGATTTGACCAGATGGACTTATTGGTCACCAGCTTTGGCCGGCCAAGGACAAATTGGCTGTGTGCCAAGATTAGGGGGACGCATGAGCTTGCAAATCAAGCCCCCTGGGCAGATACCCATGCCCTCTTGGTGAGGCGTCAAGAGGGACTTGGGTTTGTTACCAGATGTGCTTGATCTACCATATACTCTTGTCAACTTGCTAGGTAAGTCACTGAGTAGTTATTTTTTATCCATGAATTCCTCCAAGAATCTCTAGAGTATCCAAAGTAATATCCCTTCTTTCCTTGAGAATCTCCACCATTTCTCTTCCGGAAATTACACCATGCCTTTCTACAGGAACCAGTGTTTTCAGGTACCTAAATCCTCTGATTTTAATGGGATAAATGCATGCAAACATGCACAACAATTGTTTTTTTGGCATGCGTGGGCCAAACACCAAAAAAAATGGTGTGTGTGTTATGGTCTGATCTGTGGAGAGGAAGGCTCTGGGGTTCTGGGGTTTCTGGGGTTTCGGGATCCTATAATGTAGATTGCAGGATGAGGAAGAGATGTGGATCCTCGTCCTGACAGACTATATAGTGGTCTGTCTGTGACTGGTACGTGATAGACTATCTACATGTGGTGCGGGCTTTGGTGCAGGCAGGCCCGCAATACGGCTCATGACATTATCCCCCTTTTAATGCTAAATCCTCCACTCATTCGCCAATCAAGAAAAAAAGAAAAAAAATTCCACCTCTTATCAATTTTGTTCCTCACTTCCTTCTCCGCCTCCGCCGATGAGTAGTTGCCGCATTCGGAAATCTTGAATTAAATCCCGCTACCAGTTCCTCACAATTCTTCAAGTTTTCCGTCGGTTCCCATGAGTTGTCTTCTGTTCCAAATCCCTTCCAGCTGACCAGGTATTGGGTCTTCCCGCGTTGTCTTCTACAGTCCAGTACCTCTTCGACTTCCCACTCATCCCCGCCGTCCGCTGTAATTGGTTCCGGGTCTTCGCTCCATTGTTCTGCAATTTCGTCGGGTCTGTGTTTGCGGAGTATTGATACGTGAAATACAGGGTGTACCCCCCGCATGGATATAGGGAGTGTTAGCTTATACGCGGATCTTGAGATTCTTTTACAGATAGAGAAAGGTCCCAGCCATCTATGTTCCAATTTTGGGCTGGGGCGGGTCGTTGAAATGTTGCGTCCGTCTAGCCATACTTTGTCCTACGTCCCATTCCGGTGTTTCCCTTGTTTTCTTGTCAAATTGGCCTTTCATTGTTTCTTGCGCCTCTGCTAAGCAATGCTTGAGTTCTCCTTGGACCTCCGCAAGTTTGCGGAGTCGTTCCTGTACTGCGGGGATGCATTGTTCTGTTGAGGGGGTTCTGCTATATGCCGGGTTGAATCCGTAGTTGGCTTTGAACGGGGAAACTCCTGTCGAGGTGTGGTCGTTGTTGTTGTAAGCAAATTCGGCCATTGGGAGGAGTGGGGCCCAATCGTTCTGTTGGTAGCAAACAAAGTGCCGCAGGTATTGCTCGACTGCTTTGTTGGCGATTTTGGATTGTCCATCTGTCCTTGGGTGGTACGCTGTGGATGGCTGTAGTCTAATCCCCATGCGGGAGCTCAATTCACGTGTGATTTGGGAGATAAAAATACTTCCCCGGTCTGAGACAATTGTCTTGGGGGTTCCATGGAGTTTCCATACGTGTTCTGCCATCAGTTCCGCTAGTTGTTCTGCGTTCATGGTTTTCTTGCATGGGATGAAGTGGGCCATCTTGGTCAGTCGGTCTGCTACTGTTAGTATGCTGTCACTCAAGCGGGATTCAGGGAGATCAGTGATCAAATCATAGCTAATGTCCGTCCATGGGCCTGCGGGGATCGGGAGGGGTTCTAATGTTCCAAACGGCTGTCGAGTGCTAGATTTGACTCTTTGGCATGAATCGCATCCATCTACGTACTGGTTGACAAATCTCTTCATTCCACTCCACACAAAACTTCTCCGTACTAATGCCAACGTGCGGGATCTGCCTGGGTGGCCTGCGGACTTTGTGTCGTGTCGACTTTTGAGGATCATCGTCTGCAATGCCGAGTCCGCTGGTACCACTATCCGTCCCTTGTCATAGAGTACCCCGTCGGCTTCCGCATACCTGTTGTGGTCCCCTGTCGGTTTCTGTAACAGCTTAATCCAGTCAGCCAATTTTGGGTCATGTGGGGTCAGTTCTCTAATCCTGGCAATGATTTCGGCGTCAGACAAGGCTAGGTCGTCCGTTCCCGCATCTTCAAAATCAGTCCCCATCACGTCCACCTCAAACCAATGTTCCCCATCATCCATTTGAATTGATTCGTCCAGAAACCAGCTGTCCAATTCCGCACATTCCGCAAGCTCCTCAAAAGTCCGCTCGGTGATGTTACCTGGCTTTAAAAGCTGACCAAAGGTCAGCTTTTCTCCCGGTGCTGGGGCGAGGTCCGGTCTGCGGGATAGGGTGTCGGGTTTTGTCGATTGGCGTCCTGGTTGGAATATGATCTTGAAGTCAAAACATCCCATGTTCTCCGCCCATCTTGCCTGTCTTCTCGTGAGCTGCTTGGTTGTCATGAAGCTTTCCAAATTACGGTGATCGGTGTATACAATTGCCGTCAAGCGGTGTGGGTTCCCCTCCAGGTATTGCCGCCACTCTTTGAAGGCAGCCACAATAGCCAGTAACTCTTTGTCAAAGATCTCATAGTTGCGTTCCGCCTGTACAAGGGATCGGGACAGGTAAGCTACTGGGTGAAGTTCCTGGTCCTTGGTGCAAACCTGGGACAGTACCGCGCCAAGCGCGAAATCGGAGCAATCACATTCGAGGACAAACGGTTTGTACGGGGCTGCAATTTTCAGGATCGGAGCGGATGTGAAGGCGGTTTTGAGGGATTCAAACACGGAGTTGCACTTGGCGTCCCACACGAAGGGGGTTTCTACTCTTGTCAGGTTGTGGAGCGGTCTGGTCTTTCCTGAGAAATGGTCGACAAACCGGCGGTAAAAATTAGCAAATCCAATGAATCGTTGAAGTTCAGTGACATTCTTTGGTGCGGGCCAGCCGGTTAATGCTTGCACCTTTGCGGGGTCCATTCTGATCCGATTGCATGATATCAATAATCCTAGGTATTCCACTTCCGGCCTTGAAAATTCACACTTTTCGGGTTTCAGCCACAATTGGTGCTTGCTCAATGTGTCTAGTATACTGCCCACCGCTTCCGCATGGTCCAACCCTTGGGCATTGATATTTGCACGCCCATCGGCGCACGCCCACGCCGAACGCACGCCGATAAAAAGAAAGGCGTGTTCCCCGCACGCCTTTTTTTTATCGGCGTGCGGGCTGCACGCCCATCCTTGGGCGTGGGCACGCCTGTAGATGGGCGTGCGTGCTGCACGCCCATCTACAGGCGTGCGACACTGCAGGCGTGCAGTCGCACGCCCTGTTCAGAACAGGGCGTGCGGCTCGCCCGCCCCTTCAGAAAAGGGCGTGTGGGTCGCACGCCCTTTTTATGTGTATAGGCAAGGGCGTGCCCCCTGCCTATACACATAAAAAGGGCGTGCGACCCACACGCCCTTTCTATGTATATAGGCAGGGGGCACGCCCCTGCCTATACACATAGATTGGCGGACCGCCGACCTATGTATATAGGAAGGGCGTGCCCCTTCCTATATACATAGAATCGGCGTGCAGTCGGCACGCCAATTCTATGTATATAGGAAGGGGCACGCCCTTCCTATATACATGCTGATGTCATGCGTACACCAGAATGTACGCATGACATCAGCATGCCCCCACCCGCCCCCTCCCCCCCTCCCCCCCCCCCTCCCCCTCCGCGGATTTCAACTGCAACCACCACCTCACTCGATCACTTCCCCCCCACCTCACAGCACCTCCTCCACATCAACCCAGCCGACCCGAGCCAACCCACCCGACCCAAGCCGACCCACCCGACCCAATCCGACCCACCCGACCCGATCCAAGCGAGCCAAGCCACCCGACCCACCCAAATGTGGGTGTTTTTTTTTTATCCTGCCTGAGCCCCCCTGAGCCCCCGTGCCCCCTGAGCCCCCCGTGCGCCCCGTGCGCACCGTGCCCCCGTAAGATAAAAAAAAATTTAAAATTAAAAAATTAAAAAATTAAAAAATAAAAAAATAGAAAAATAAAATTAAAATTAAAATTAAATTAAATTAAATAAAATAAAATAAAATAAAAATAAATTTAATAAAATAAAAATAAAAATAAAAATAAAAATAAAATAAAAATAAAATAAAAATAAAATAAATAAATCAAGAAAAAAAAAGATTCTGATAAGAAAAACCAAAAATTTACTCAGGGCCCATTAGGCCCTGTATTGACAGTGGGACAAGCCCCAAAGGGCCTAGTAAAGGGGCCAACAGGGCCCACTATGACTGGCCAAAAGGAGCCAACTGTGCTCCCTGCCGCCCAAGTTTGACATGTTAGGCCAGGGCCCCTTTATATCTCCGCATAGGTATCCAAGGGCCCCATTCCCCTTGTCCAAGCCCCGGACGGGCACACCAGCACTTGATGTTCTTCCACTCAGATCCAAATTAATCTCTCCACATCTTCTTTATTATTATTTTCATGCCAACTGATTATTTCTTCTTGTTCCTCTGAACGCACAGATATCAGCAAGTTTTCTTTGCATCAACTTTTATTACCCTCCAGCAGTGTAAGTGCATGTCTATCAAAGTAAATATCATCCAAAATTACTCACTCTGGCCGTTATTTACAGCAGAAAATGTCTCAGCCAGGCCAAAACTCCTCCTACTACCACGTATCTCCCAACCCATATGGCGTCCACAATCAGCCGCACCCCCAATACCCTAATGCAATAATGCATGCCAGTGGTCAGCCTAATGTCACCCAGTCTCACTTGGCACAGCATGTAAGCACACACAGCCCAATTCTTCTACTTAAATAACTTTCTCACACAGTCCTTCCTCCTGCCTCCATCAGCCGCAACCACCAGTTCCATTTGGGCAACCCCCTTGGTTCCAGGTCCCATCCAACCCCTCCATCCCCCCTCAAACGTCTGATCAATTCCCCGGCTTCCCCAATTACCCACCCAATGCTGTCCCAATCACAAATAATCCCACAAACCAACACCCCAGCTTCACCAACCATGGCCACCCCGCATACCCGTCAAGCTCAATGGCCTTTCCAATTCCAAATCACGGGCAACCTGCACCCCATATGGGCCACCAAATACCATCTTTTCACCCATACAACAACCTTCCCCCCCACCAATCATCCCAAACGGCCTCCTATAACAATAGTACTGCCTTTCCTCACATTCCAGTCACCGGCCAACCCAATCCAAACTTTCCAAACTACACCAATCCAGCAATCACCCTGCAACAGACGTCAAACATTCATCCCACCCACCAACCCAATCAACCAACCTCCTATACATTACAGCAGGAAATGTACTCCAACAACTGGAATGCCCCCCAACCAATCCAACACCCACCATCAATACCCAGCAACCTGTCTGCATCAATACCCAGCAACCCGTCCGTCAACCAGCCCACATACTACTGGGACAACAACACCAACCAATCCGCTGTCGAAATCAATTCTCTGCTTGACTCTTTAAGTCCGCCTGCCCCATCCGCGCAACTACCTACATCAATTGATCCACTGGCTTCCTTGGTTTTCCCTCAAATGACTGACAATACTGCTCAAGGTAGGTCTAACTTTCTCTTGTAATGTATATTTATTGAGAGCTGACAAACTGTAAATCATCAGCTTTTCCCCCTGATTTCCTGCCTTCTGCAAATGACCTGCCTGCTCCCTCTTTTCCCACCCAAACCAATGAGGATCAAGCTCAAGGTGGGTCTTAGTTTCTCTGGTAAAGTTGCTTTATTGGGAGCTGACTATTTATTGATGAATCAGGTGGTTCCAACTCTACAACATCTGTGGTACCGTCTGCAGTCCTGGCTCCTGCAAGAACCGCCCAACCCTAACCCTAACCCAGGCCCAGGTGGCCCATCTGGCTCCTTTGGGCCTGGCCCAGGTGGCCCATCTGGCCCCTTCGGGCCAGGCCCAGGTGGCCCATCTGGCCCCTTCGGGCCAGGCCCAGCTGGCCCATCTGGCCCCTCTGGGCCAGGCCCAGCTGGCCCAGGAGCGGGCGGGGTTTTGGGTGAGGGGCAGGGGGTAGGGGGGGCGCGGAGGATTGGGGGAACGGGGGAAACGGGGGAGATGGGGGGACATCGACTTACTTGTCGATGTCCTGGCGGCTGGCTTGAGGTGGTCGGGCGGCTGGGTCGTTCCGGCGGCTTGCGTCAGCGGTCGGCGAGGCTGGGTTGGGTGGGTGGTGGGTCGGAACGGGTGGGTGGTCTGGAAGGTGGGTGGTGGGGTCGGTGAGGTGGTGGTTGGGGAGGGATTTCAGGAGGGGGGGGGAGGGCCAATCGGCAAAGGATGGGGGGAGGGGGCAGGTGGGGGCATGCTGATGTCATGCGTACATTCTGGTGTACGCATGACATCAGCATGGATATAGGAAGGGCGTGCCCCTTCCTATATACATAGGTCGGCGGTCCGCCGATCTATGTGTATAGGCAGGGGCGTGCCCCCTGCCTATATACATAGAAAGGGCGTGTGGGTCGCACACCCTTTTTATGTGTATAGGCAGGGGGCACGCCCTTGCCTATACACATAAAAAGGGCGTGCGACCCACACGCCCTTTTCTGAAGGGGCGGGCGAGCCGCACGCCCTGTTCTGAACAGGGCGTGCGACTGCACGCCTGCAGTGTCGCACGCCTGTAGATGGGCGTGCAGCACGCACGCCCATCTACAGGCGTGCCCACGCCCAAGGATGGGCGTGCAGCCCGCACGCCGATTAAAAAAAAGGCGTGCGGGGCACACGCCTTTCTTTTTATCGGCGTGCGTTCGGCGTGGGCGTGCGCCGATGGGCGTGCAAATATCAATGCCCCCAACCCTTTCCGTGTGTAGATCATGATGTCATCTAGGTATGCAGCGGTGTCTTTCCCAATCTGTCCGAGGAGGATGTCTTGCATGAAGTATTGGAAGTATCCTGGCGCTCCCGTGGGACCGAAGGGCATGGTAAGCGGGGCAAATTGTCCTGCCCTGCAGATGAAAGCCAGCTTATCTTTGTCGCCTTCCGCAACTCTGAGGTTTCCATATGCGTTGCGGAGGTCGAGCTTTGTGAATGTGTCCGCATCCAACAGGCTGTCAACTAAGTCCATTGTCAGTGGGAGCGGGTACTTGTTCTTCACCGTTACCCCGTTGAGTCTCCTGTAGTCAAAACAGGGTTGCAGGTTTCCGTCCTTCTTTCCAGTGAATAGTACTGGTGCCGCCCACGGGGATGTGGTCCGTCGAATGGTCCCGCTCGTCAGTCCTTCGGCAATCATAATATCAAGTGCCTGGTTCTCTGCTGGGGATAGCGGTATTATTCTTCCGCCCTGTGGGGTGGCTCCTGGGATCAGATCTACGCGGAAGTCATACTTTCTTCGCGGGGGAAGTCTCATGGCACTTGATTTCCGGAACATGTCAAGGTGTCGGTGGTAGCACCGCGGTACTAATTCTTCCGTAGTCCGCTCCGCAGTCGTGGCTTTCCCTTTTGCTGCCAATCGGGCCGATGGACCACAATGTTTTGGCCGTGCTGATCACTGCAGGGGTATGTCCTAGGGGGAAAAGAGGCTTGCCAGCTGTTTCGGGATTCAAATGCGGGGGAGATCTATCAGACTCACATTGCGGGGGTGTTATTGTGCTAAAAGCACACACCCCCTCGTCACTAATCCTAGCTTTCCCCATGGGCCTGTAGACTGTATGCGGGGATGTTGGCGGAGAGGACAATACTGCCTTGGCAGTAGCAATAATTTCATCGGGTACCTGGTCAGAGTGTTGAGTCTTGGGGTTCTTGGCGGGGCCTGCGAATCTATCTACAAGGCGTACAAGCTTGCCAGCTGTCTCGGGCAGTAAAGTATGGGGTGGGGGGTTTTCAAACTCACATTGCGGAGGCGTTATTGTGCTGTAAGCACACACCCCCTCGTCACTAATCCTAGCTTTCCCCATGGGCCTTTCGACCTTCTGCGGGGATGTTGGCGGGTAGGACAATACTGCTGCCGCAGTAGCACAAGTTTGGTTGGATACGGTTTCATCGGGTACGTGGTTGGGGTGTCGGGTTTTGGGATTCCATGTGGGGTTCTGGGGTCTATCTACAGGGTGTACAAGCTTGCCAGCCGTTTCGGGAATGATGTGGGGGATAGGGATGTTGAACTCAAATTGCGGGGGCGTTATTGTGTTGAAAACACACACCCCCTCGTCAATCTTCCTAGCTTTCCCCGACTCGCCGGTTGGGGTGTTTTTCGGAATAGACAAAACCGCCGAAGCGGCCGCAATGTCCGGGGTCCATAGTGTACGGTTTGTCCAATTGATTCAGTGTCCATATCTGCGGATCCAGGGCATCCCTAGGATCCCATCATACGAGTCTTTCAGTCGTGTAATGATGAATCGGGACGGGCAGGGTTCGTCGTTCAACATTAGGTCTATCTCATGGGTTGCTCTGCTTGCGGACCCGTCAAATCCAAAGACGGTTCGCCCCGAGGCCGAAGCGGCCTCGAGGAGTCCCCATCGGGAGGCGTACAATTCACTCAGAACGTCGTGGGTTGCTCCGGAGTCTATGAGGAAGGATAGGGGGGGATAGGGGCTTTGGGGTGTGGCTCTGGGAGTTGTGATGGTGCATGAAAGGAAACATTGGGGATCAATTTCATTTACATGTAATGTCTGACTAGCACCAATACTGCATGACAACTCCGCTACGCTCGGGAAGGGCACAACCTTCATTCCCGAGTGTCTCCATTTTTTGACTTATCGGCCCGTCCCTTGTTCACCTTGTCCGCCTGTCCCTCCGTTTTAAGCGCCGCCAATCCATCGGCTAGCTGTCGGATCTGGTCCTCGAGTGCGGAGACTGAGGCAGGTGTCCGTCCTTTCCCTTTCTTGTTTGGACACTCCCGAGAGATATGTCCTCGCGTCCCGCAGCGGAAGCAAAGTCCTTCCCGCATCATGCGGGCCTTCTCGTCCTCGGACAGTCGGCCGCTGATCGCAGATGTGTCCATGGCGTCAGGATCTGGCTGAGTCTTTGCAAATCCAGTGGTCGTTTCCGCCCCGTGCATCTCCGAATTGAGCTCCATGGCTAGACCCGCTGCCTCATTGACAGTGGTGAAGGTGGTGCGGGCCAGTACTAGTGCCGTCCAAATGTCCCGTTTTAAGCCCTGCCGGTATTGGCTGATGAGGGTCGGGACTTCCCATCCGGTGGCAGTAGCGTGGGTGAGGAATGTGTGGGTGTAGTCGGCCACTGTCCTCGTCTGTCGTAGCGCTCGTAACACCCGTTCCGCCTTCCCTTTCTTCTCGGAGTCGAAATACATCGTTCCAAAATCCTTCGTCCACCCGTCATACGAGAAGTCCGCCCCTTCCGTGACTAGGTCGATGTACGGGGCGGACCACACGGCGGCGGGTCCAGTAAGGTAGGACGCGGCGAATAACAGCTTTTTCCTGTCGTCAGGGAACATGGCGCTGTTGACCGATGTATAAATCGCCACTTGGCGGGCGAACGTTTCTGCCTTCGTCCCGCGTTCACCATCGAACTTGTTGGGACATGCGATCTTTGGTCCGCGGGTTGGGGTGGAACTGGTTGGTTGGGATGGTTGGTCCCGTTGTGCTTCGGCCGCTCTTTGGCGGGATCGTTCGTTCTCCCTTGCTTGAGTCATCTCCTCAAGCTGTCGTCGGAGTTGCTCTACTTCGTCCATCTTTTGGGTGCGGGTGGAGTTGGGATCGTTCGGGTTGTCTGTCTGGTTTTGTTCAGGTGTCTGGGTGTTGGTTTCTTGCCTTTGTCTCTGTAGTGTTAGATCCTGCAATATGTTATGGTCTGATCTGTGGAGAGGAAGGCTCTGGGGTTCTGGGGTTTCTGGGGTTTTGGGATCCTATAATGTAGATTGCAGGATGAGGAAGAGATGTGGATCCTCTTCCTGACAGACTATATAGTGGTCTGTCTGTGACATGTACGTGATAGACTATCTACATGTGGTGCGGGCTTTGGTGCGGGCAGGCCCGCAATACGGCTCATGACAGTGTGGCCCATGTACACAAAAAATGGTCAGGTGGATTAAAAGTTCATAATGAGAATCTACAAGTAAGATATAAAATAATACAGGTGATTTGGCTGGGTAAGAAGTTGTAATGTTCAGTAAATTCCATTGTTAAATTAAAATGTTTCTTTATTCCATTTTTCAGTTACAATGCTCTCTTTCTCCAGTTCAATATTTCAGCTATTAACATATTACTATAATCAGTTTTTACCTGAACCACCTTTTGATCACTCTTGTACTAGATACATAACCTGGCTTGTGTGCCAGAAGAAATAAAATTATCAAGTTTGAGCATGAAAACATCCTTTCTTCCTGACTCAGCTCCTTGGTTCAATCAGACCCTCCTTAAAGATTGCTCCCTCTCTCGAGCCTTAAATTCTGAAGGAAAAAATCTCAACAATCAACACGCGGTGTATCAATGCAGTGAGGATTCAAGTTGGGCAGAGCAGACTTGTGCGGCACAACCCAGATTCCTCTCAATCTGCGGAACTCACCAAACAACAAAGCACACCAGCTTTCGGAGGTCGGGCCGAGGCGATGGACTTCTAAACTCAGGCCCGCCCAGCTTCTGATCGGTTAAGAGTGAGAAATCACTGATCAACTTGGTCTCACACACCTCGTCGTTTATAACCAGCTATCACCTCAAGCTACCTTCCAACATCTGAAAGCCCGAGACGAAGGACCGATGCTTCAACCTGGATTCAAGAGTAAATTTTGACTCGTTGACGTTCGAGAGTATCCTTAAAAGAAAGTTAATCAAACCAATCGTTTAACGTCTTGTTTTATTACTTTGTATTCTCGCTTTCGATCTGTAACGATGATGTGCACACTCCACCTGATCTTGGGAAATCAACCCCCAACATTTTCGATCCAGCCATCATCTTTTTATCAGTGATCCTAGCCCTCGGTTTTCTACTGGTGATCCTAAGCTGTGCTTTGTGGGCAGAATGGTTACCACTACTAGTCGGTTAGTCAAACAATTAGCCTAAGATCGAGTATTATCATCAGACAAGTTCAGGGTGAGAAGAGCTAACGGACACTTTACACGGATATCCCCATGGTCACACGTCTATGATGATAGCCTTGACGTTCTTTACAGCTCCTATACCGAATATGATAGCTTCGAGTTACTGTGGTGGGGCAGATTACGAATTATCGATTGATTACTCTTCGATTCCTAAAGAAACTGCAGACTTCTTTACTAGCGTCCTACTCACCACTGGTGTTGCATTACCCCTCGTCCTGGCTCATTCGTACGTTCACTCTGTTATTCGTATCGAGAAACCCACCGTAGGCCAGGTTTAATAAGTAGACCATTTTCTGAGGTTGTTGTTGTTGTTCATCCAACATTTTTGCAGAAATCTTATCAACCAGTCAGCTTGCTACATGAGTATGGCAGGCGGTGCTTTAGTCTACGGGACAAGTTGAGTCTTAGTTTACTTTCTATACTAACCAAATTGGTCGCATGAATCTGATGGTAATCGACATTTATCCGTTTCTACTGGTCAAAATAAAATAAAAAACCCATTCTGACGTATTCAATACACAAGTTGTTACGTATTCTCATTTCTTTTCACCCAAGGATGAATTTTGAAAATTGAAGAAGAAAGGATGTACAACTACAATATAGCAGCATATCAACATTGTAAGATAAAACTTTGGGGGGATAGAAAACTGTCTTCCCCCAAAAGCAGAAGTGATAGATACTCTTGTTTCTATTGGAAAGATGGCTTGTTATGTCTTTCGTTTCTCTGTAGCTATTCCTCTTGATTTATCTTGAATGTACTATTTGGAGGAATTAATTAGGCAAGTCTATCAGCCGTAGAAGTAAGGGTCTGGATGGGATAGACCGGGTGGAGGGTGGAGGGTAGAATGAATGGCTTGGCCTGCTTGGCGGCAGAACCGGAGCTAAGGTGAAGACCAAGGCTCAACCAGGGGGAATATTTTGAGCAAGTTGTATCTGGAAAAAGAGTGCTTTAGTTCAAGGGATGATGGTAAGGAAGATTGGATTGAATTAAGCTTTAAGGATTAAAAAATTAAGGAGACTTTTAATTTATGTACATACAAAACTTAAAAGTTTAAGTTTCTCTCTGCAGTATTCTCTCATCATCACTTGTAATATCCCTTGGTTGACAACAAGTCTTTTTTTAGTCTGAACCACTTCACACTCGGTCGTTAAGCTCAGGCCATCAACAATCATCCTTAAATAAATCTATTCTTCTTCTTCTTCCTCAAAACCCAACCTTCAACAACTTAATCTCTCTCTCTCTCTATCCGTAAATCCAAGCGATCGAAAAAACTTTCAATGGAAGACCAACAACCAATCGATCAACTCAACCCAATCATCCCCGGCCTAATGTCCACACCTCACTCACTCGACGAATCACCCTCGATGACCAACCGTAGACGAGCTAGACCGTTCAGCATGCTATCCTATAACACCATCAACCCTATCCTATCTCATCAACAACACCAACACCAACATCCATCCAACTCTCCATCACCACTCCACCCAGAAGCTCATTCACGTAACGCCTCATTCAGCTCAGCAGCACCTCGCTCATTGGCTCATCCCATACTCGGACCCCCATCCAAAAGACACTCCACCCGTTGGACCCTCATCATCATCCCTCCCCCACTCCTACCTCATTCACCCCCTCCACCTCATGTCTCAGGTTTCGCACACGGTTATGGCGCATCCGGTCGTTATTCTGCTGGTCTCCTATTACCCCTTCAAGCAACCGTTGAGTCTTCCCCCCCCCTCTTGCTTGTTCATTCATCTACTAACACCCTCTCTCTACCTCATTCAGTTAACCCTCCAACTAGCCTCAATTGCTAGGGAATTCTCACTACCTTCAACTGGTGGTCTGAGCCTTCATCTCTCCATCTCATCCGTCGATCAACCTCCGATCCCTGGGCCCAGAGTCACCGATGAAAGCTGGAGCGTCCTCTTTGGTTGGGCCTTTGAAGATAATCCTCTAGCCTGTGCTGGTCTTCAAGCCTCTACCGGTCTACGTGAGTCTATTGATCCCATACCCACAACTAAAAAACCTTCATCCTCATCCCTCGTTCTCTTTTCCATCCTTATAGCTATTGCCGGTCGACTCGAATTTGACATCGACTTGAAAAAAGCACGCTGGTTTGATGCCTGGGCAGCTACCAGTCAACCATCCAACCGACCAAGCTCTCAAATCCAACACTCACTCAAACTTACCTCGAACCACTTTGGCCCCAACCTCTCTCGAGGCTCAGTCGATCAGCAAGTTGCTTCCTCCTCAAATCAGGGAGTTCGAACGCTCATCACATCCACCCGACGTAGTAGCTCAAGGTCATCAGTCACCGATGAGATCACCACACGTGATCATAATCAACAACGACCCCCAAACCCCCACTCTGAGAACGTCGAAAGCCATCTTAGATCACCTACAACATCAACCAACTCGAACCAAGCCTCACCATCTCGATACGCCTCGGCAAACCAAGACGCTCGCGGGGCTATCTCACCAGCCACAGTCTCACCAGCCGAAACCTATCATCGCCAGCAGCTCGAACGACTCGTCGAGTCCGAAGAACTCTCTGCGGCCGAGCAAGACAACTGGCACATTCAACAAGAGACCATGCTTCGTCAGGCCACCTTGGAGCGCGAGCAGATCGAGCTCGCCGACCAACTCGAGGACGAGCGTAAAGTTAGAGAGGAACAAGAGCTATCGTTTCAGGCCCACGAGCAGCGTGAGCCCTCTACTACCCAGGATCTATCATCCCCCAAGCCGATCAATCCCTCGATTGACATCCAAGCACATACTCAGCGGTCGATTAACGACAGCAAATCACCCTTCATCGACAACCTTCCCGATCCTGATCTTACCAGATCGATAGCGTTTCCGAACCAGGCAACTGCTGGATCACCAGACACTACGCCGGTCCACCAACACAAGATAGACCAACCGTTGAAACCCATAACCTCATCTCAATCGTCTAACGAGTCAACAAGTCCTTACCTAACTAGGAAGGAGTCGCTGACTGATTCGAGCAGCAAGATGGAAACACGCAGATCAACTGAAAGTCAAATGATCAAACAAAACAATACACTTCAGCCAATCCAATCTATGTCTACCGTGATCAAGGATGAATCATCGGGCCCGATAAACTTTAATCACGCCGCTGAAACTGAAACTTCGATCATTCAGGATAACTCAGTTCAGCAGACTAAGGCCATCAGCACATCCAAGTCCATCGAAGCGAAAACTTACAAATCACCCACTGATCCGCACGAGAACTCCCCACCATCCGAGTCCAGTAGAACAGAGATTAATATGGCCAGAGAAGATTCAATCAGACCACTCCCCAGCTCCACTGAAATTGAAACTTCGATCACTCGCAGCATCTCAGCTAGTATCTTAGAGAACAATACTCAAACTGAAACAGAAGCCGGTCTCGCATTGCCCCAGCTCGTCAGTTCATCCGTCTCCAACAGCACCCGTGAATCACTTCAAACCCATAACCTGTCTCCTGACAGTGGAATATCCAAAGATGAAGCCAAGGCCAAGCATCTGTCAGAACCACTTCGCCATCATAAATCCGCTGAAGGCCCATCCTTTTCATCTAGCCTTGGGCGCTCTGTGAACCGATTCTCTGGCGAACAGGAATTGATTAAACGGCGGTTGAAAACTGCCCAAGGAGATGAAGGGACACAAAAGATGATCGATGAGATGAACAAACTAGTTAACGAAAAGGCGATGGCCAAGGAAGCCTTGATTCGCTCGAATCCATCAATCAGGACCACTCGTGATGATGAACCTGTTCCACTACCTCCAGTCAAGGAAACTCCAAAGGTTCCACCCCCACCACCCACCAGATCAAAAGTGATTCAACTGGCCAAGTCGTTCCGCTCTGCCGATCCTAGTCCATCTACTTCCACTCACTCCTCTCCCAAAGGCAGCAATCGAACCCTCGAAAGCTCTCCTACGATCCATCCGGTTCCGCTCCCTCCCTTCAAATCTGAGCCCGATCTCGATTTTCTTGCCCACGAACCAGTCATCCAAGGCCCTTCTTCTTCTCACTCCACACCTCAACTTAGAGGCCAGCGTTCGATAGACAATCAAATCGAGCCCTTTCCCCCAAACCATGCCTCCAAATCCACCCCACCCTCAGTCACCTCATCCCCTTCCAACCGATCTATGTCTCTCTTCAAACCGCGTCTCTCACTCGGTAGTAACTTGCTTTCGAGCATTTTCCGCAGCCAAACAGACAGTAACTCTGTCGATCCCGATCCCGTAGTCATCGATCCGCTGGCGCCCATTTTATATTGCTACGAAACCCCCGAAGGGATTTCCCACGATCTGAGCGACTATATCATCTCTGCTCAAGATCAAGCTCTCAAAAGACATCAAAAGTTTATCGTGGCAATCTCTGGAGGTAGCTTGCCCAAACTCATGGCTTCTGGTTTAATCGAAAACCCTAAGGTCAAGTGGGAAACTTGGTAAGGATTTCACCTCACTCCTTCCTAACTCTTTTTTTGCTGATGACATCAACTTCTAACATTTCTTCTCTTGTAGGAAAGTGTTTTTTGCCGATGAAAGGATAGTGCCCTTGGATCATCAAGACTCGAATTTTGCTAATGCGATGGAGGCCTTATTTGATAAGGTACCCATTGATCGAAGTCAATTGGTGAGCATCATGGGCCTTCCACCAGATGATGTAGACAGAGACGAGATGGCCCCAGTAGTTTCATCAATCTACATGGCCCAGGTGTTGGAAGAGTTGGATTGGTCAGCAGATGGAGACCAGCTACCCCGGTTCGACCTGATCCTACTCGGTATGGGCCCAGACGGACATACTTGCTCGCTATTCCCCTCACATAAGTTGCTGGATGACGAGGCGATTATCAGCTGGTGTAACGATTCTCCCAAGCCTCCAGCTCATCGGATCACCATGACATTACCGGTCCTCAATGCCGCCCACGAGCTCGCCTTTGTCTGTGCTGGCACGAGCAAGGACAAGGCTCTCGCCGACGTCCTTGACCAAGAACCCTCATCCACCAGACCCGCTAGTCTTGTCAAGCTCCCGCACAAGCCCGTAGTCTGGTTTGTCGACCAAGCCGCCGCTGCCAAGACTCATTACCCCCGTGCGACTGCTCCGGGGTCTGCTCCTTCAGCGGAAGTCCCTGCAAGCCATTCTGAGGCCTCAGGGTCTTCCAATCTTGAGGGCCTTCAATTAGAAGGCATGGAACAAGGTCCAATAGCTCAGACGGAATCAGTAGATTTATCCAGCATTGTTGAGCGTGAGACCGTTGACGATCGGATGGTACGTTAATCAGGCTTTTTTTTTGCCTCCAAGGTTTTAACAATTTTTCGACGCTAAAGAATCCTTGAATTATCAACTTCCACCCTCTGCTTTGATACTTTGCACCTGCGAACCGATTACTTTCACAGTGTAGAATTGAAGACGAGCCAGTCAGCCAGCTGCTACCCTCAACCAGCCGGTTCGATAGTGCACCGATTGATGTGATCGGTTTTGGTTACCCTTACAGTTTGAGGGTTTACCCAGCCGTCTACCCTTTCATCAATGAGATGCTTTACTGCCCTGCTCCGCCAATCCTTCAGCTACCCACATTTTCCCAAGAGTCTGCCTTGCCTCGGCCCCTCGATAAGGCTGCCGAACTGGTTCCAGTCGTAAGTAACTTTCTTTGGTCATCACTCGCTCGTAATCTAATGAATTGTTCTCCTCCCTCCAGAAGCCCTCGGTAGCCAGACAAGAGCTTATAGAAGAAGTCATTGATGTCGTCGAGGAGGATCGCGAAGTGGTTGATTGTGAGCAGACTGCTGATTCGGGCTGCGAGGTTGATCTAGATGAGGTGGTGGATTCAGAACAGGCGGTGGAGCTGGAGCAGGTTAAAGATTTAGAACAGACAACTGATTTGAATCGAGCCAAAGATTTGGAAACGTTGGACTCAAATATCCAGTCCATAGTTTCGATGTCGACGAAGGCTGATCTAGGGTATCCGCTAACCCTGAGCGTTTATCCTTCCGTCTATCCCCATCTGGATGAGATGCTGTATGCTCCTCTGGTGTTCAACCAGCCCATCAACCCCCCGCCTTGTGCCAGAAACTTCCCCATCTCGTCCGCTATTTCCCCCAAGACCGATTCCGTTCAAGTACCTGTTGATAGTAAGGCGATCCTGGTAAATGTCTCTTCCTGATATTAAGATATTTTCCTTTCTATATCGCTCACGGTTTTACTAAATCATTCTCCTCACAGGCACCACAACCTGAACAAGCTCCCACTGGGTGTCCAAAGGATGAGAACTTGCACGGTTATCCTTACAATCTGATTGTGTACCGCACCATCTATCCCCACATGGAGGATAAATTATATCCACCATTCCCGCCACGTTTTTCCGCATCACTAGAAGCATCGGAAGGGGTGAGCATATTTTGCCCGATTTGGCAATTATCGGTGGTTAACGAACTTTTTTTTTTTCTTTCTCTCTTCTGGTGCAGGTCACACGGCAAGTCAAACGAACCCCAGCACCATTCCCACCTTTCTCGGCCCAAGTCAATGGGTCCCGAGGGATCGCGTATCAGGTTTCACCTGGGCCTGAATCGATCAGTGCCCGGGTCGAAGAGTCTCTCAAGCCGACAACCACAGCTCTCAAGAGTCCGGTGGCGGCTATGCAGACCACACTCTCCGATGCATTCCATTCGCCATCGCAACCTTCCCAGGTGACCCCAACGACCAGACTCTTCACCCCCTCTTTGCAGTATTCACAAATCAACTCTCAGTATGGTGACAGCCTTACCCCTGCTGTATCTCCATTGGCTTTACGCGCCTTGCCCTCAACGTTACAGCAGGAGTACTACGGTGAAATCCCCGCCGCGCAACCTCAGGTTTGTTCTGAAGGCATATTTGACCAAAAATGGCTTTACCGTGATACTGAACCATTTGATATCTTACAGTCACAGGAGACAGATATTATTGCCAGGTCGGAGCTGCTGACCAGCCCGGTTGCAATCATCCCATCGCACCTTCCCCAATCATTTTATCCTACCGATCATCCCCAAGCTAGCCAGTCCCGCAAGATCATCTCTCCCTCTTTGCCATTCACTCATCCAGTCGCAGCCAAAGGCGAACTCCCTCCTGCCGTTCCAGCAGCTGCTCTGAAGGCTTCCCCCTCGGCACTAGGCTTTGCCTTCTTTGGTCGGGCTGGTGAGGATTCTTCTACAAGAGAAATCAATCCTGATCCTGTCAAGGTATGTGATTTAAGCTTCACTAGGCATTCTTGATCGGATGTTCAATTTAGCCTTTTTATATGTAATGATTTAGGACTTGTGCAAAACTGAAGAGGAAAGACACGGTCAAGCTGAGGTAGACGGGGAATCCGAGGAATCTTCCTCGCAACTTTCTAAAGGCAATTTGTCGATTAACAGTCAGACAACCCTACATCAATTAACCGATGATGACTGGCCCCCTACCCCACCTTCACCTGATCGGCTACCATCGCCTGATCTGATGAGTAGATTGTCAACAACCCCCTTGGTAACTACTCACGTTAATGGCTCGGCGGACGTCAATACCATTCAGCCTCAGTTTCCCAACTTTAAATCTCGTCCGGCTCCTAACAGTGAGCAATCATCAAGCGCGCTGATCGAGTCCGACCAGCAGGTGCGCATGTCATCCATGGCAGAGGCCAGTCTGATCACCCCAAATGTTGCACGGTTTCACGAACAGTCGGTGACCGAAATCCAAGATGAATCCAACGTTGATCCCGAAGATATTGCGGAGTTTCATGCAGAGTCGACCCCAAGGGCTAGCGCCCAGTCTCAATTAGAGATCCCTTATGAACTATCTACATCCCCAGAAAACATAGGCGATGCTCAACTGGATTTTCGTCTTTCACCTGAAACTCAACCGACTGTTTTTGATCCCCAGGTTCAGGTTTCTCGACAGCAGTCTGAATTGGCTAATCAATTGGGCCTTACACTGGGCGAAACTGTGGCCAAATCGGATGAACTTGTTACACCAACAAAGATCAGTCACGCTTCACCACCTATATCACATGACGCCGAAGCAAACCGGTGCGATTTGAGGGATGTGGAAGGATCGGCTCCAAAGGAGTTGGTACAATCATCAGGTTCGTTTGAATGCCAAATGAAATCACTCCGTTTGCTTGGCGAGATGGATGTAGATGATATGGTTTCAGAGATATCGCCACTTCGTTTGGCCTCGCCTCCTTTAATGGAGCGTCTTATCTTCACGCCTTGCGCTTCGCCTAACTTTGCCAGACAATTTCCTACCTATGAAGCCGCTCTCACCGCTGATGATGAGGAAAGCTTCCTGTCTCCCCCAAAAATAGAAGCCGATTGGAACATTCCTCAAGTCTCGTTATCTGAAGCTAGTGTACCCTCCCCACCGCGGACCCTCCCGCTTGCGATACACGTCGAACCTTCGGAGCGGGACAGCTTAGCCCTCGATGAGCCTCCATCAGTTGCGCAAACCGAAGCGTACCAACCAGCAAACTCTGAGGATCAATCAACACCTACTGCTCCTATCCTGGAAGATCTAGCCATCCCATCAACTGACCAGATTGACCAAACTACCAACATGGTCGAGCAAGCCCGTTCGGATTCTCCGTTCTTCCTCAACCAAGCCCCAGGCTCCGCCAGCCATGGCCCCAACCCTGGCTCCTCTGCCCAATCCTCCCCGGTACACGCCTTAACGGTTGATTCGGCCGTGCCTGTTGAACGAAGCCTTGGTAGCGCTGATCTCAATCAGCCGTTGTCGAGCCAGTTCAACTCACCCACATTCCCTCCACTCAATTTGACTATGGACCTGTCTGACCCTCTTTCTGCGGCAAGCACAGGTTTGTTCTCGCACTTTCTATTAACTTACTCGTCTTGTTTTCTGATCCCCATGTGTCTCTTTGTCTAGATCGCACGGGCACAGAAGATGACACCCCACAAGGCGTAGAGGTAAAAACATTATTTCCTTCAAACTCCTGAAAAGTAAATGAAAACTGACGGGTGAGTTTAATATTATTACAGCAAAGTCCTTCCGATCAATCGTCGTTTGAAAACCAATCGAACGGGTTCAGTCTTGATCGGATTCGCGAATTGAGTGGCCAAACACCGGTAACAGATAACAGCGAAGAAGCCGATGTCCCTGAATTACCCTCAATCACCAAGCGTCCCCCCACACCCCCGAATAGTGATCTCGAAGTGCCTCTGGAATCGGTGGCCATTGATGAGGCCACTCCCGCTCCCCCACCCCCAATTTTACTCCCGTTTCAAGATTTGACGGAGATCAGTGAAGCCTTGGGCCAATTTGTGTTTGAAGCACAAGAAGTGGCGATTCAGCGACATGGAAAATTTCAACTTGCACTCGGAGGGTCGATCCTGCCACAGATCCTCGGTGAAGGCCTTGTGGGGGACGATCGAATTCGATGGGGAAGCTGGGAAATTTTCCTAGTGGAAGAAGCGATCGCCCCACTTGGATCATCTCAGTCGGTGCTTACTGCACTCACAGAATCGATTATCCAGCACGTTCCGATTCCGAGGAGCCAGGTGCATTCGATCGCCGAATTAACGGTGGCAGATATCGAGGAGACCAAGACGATCCCAGAAGGATTGGACAGCTTAGCGGACAGTTTGGCAGATGAATACGAGAACCGGTTGATTGAACTGTTTCCAGAGGCCAGTCATGAGACGGGCCACCCGCCTGAATTTGATCTGATTCTAATCTCGGTTGGGGAGGAAGGCCAAGTGGGAAGTCTGTACCCATCACACCCCATGCTGGGGGAGTCGAACTGGTTTGTAGCCTGGCTTGGCGACGCCTGGGACCCTCCATCCCACCGAATCACGCTCACACTTCCAGTACTTAACTCGGCTCGTCAGTTCGCTTTCCTCGCCGTCGGCTCTCAGCTCGCTGAGATCGTCTCCGACGGCCTCGATCGATCCATTCAGTCCGACGTGCCCATGGAAGAAGATCGCGTTAACCCCACCGCTCTGGTTAAATCTTCTAACCTTAAACCGGTGGTTTGGTTCACCGATCTGGCCGCCGCTTCGTTGACCGATTACCCCAAATCGGCTTTCTGGGACGAACCTTAATCCCTCTCTCTTTATAGATTAATCCAATTCTTTCTTCTCTATTTTTTTTTATTTAAAAAAAATGGAAATCGCATTCTCCGGATTCGTTTGATGTATATGAATTTAATAATGATAAAGCTATAAACCAAAACGCAAACCACATATTCTACTTTTGTTCTATCCAGTCTTTTTTTTTATAACATCAGCATGCTCCGGATTACTATTAATGAATGTCGATTTTTTGTTTATTCTTTTTTTTTTTTTCTCTTTCTCTAGTTGAGACTATTACTTAATTCTACCATCGGTCCTGTCATCTTTTTTTTTATGTTTTTCATCTTTTTTTTCTCTATTTGTACCTCCTTCCTCGCTTCCTCTTTTTTTGCCCCCTTTTTGTTTAACGAAAAACATAGCAAGCAGCAGCAACATTTTTGTTTTCATCTAAAGGTATTGGAAGCAGCAGCCAAGAAGCATTCTGTCATCAGGATAAAAACAGATAGCAGAAATTGGTGATACATTTCTACTTGGTACATTTTGAATGGAGATAATTTGGTAAGGCTCCTCCAAAGGAGAGACTGTGCTAAATTGACTCTGCTATATGGCAGTGTCTTGGGTGAGTGGACTGGTTAGTCAACTTGGTTATGGGTTGACTTACTTGGGGATGTTTTGCTGATGTGAAGATTATTTTAATAAGAAACAACCTAATTGGATGGTGATTTTTGAGGATTATTCTATCAAATGAACCAGCCCATGATGTGATTGGTTATAATACATGTCATGAGGTCATGGGCACATAGGAAAACACTTTTAAGGTGAATTTGAATTGTAAATTAATAGATTAATTAGAGTAGAATTTATGACAAAATTCTTGAAGACCTCTAGAATATTAGAAAAGGAGGCAGGCCATTTCCTGGCCTTGGATTGGATCCTCAGCATATTCACCCAGTGCCACATTAGTAAGTACCCTGACTATCCTCCTCCTACTTTTAGAGTGATTTTATTCTCCCTTTTATGAAACCCACTTTTATTCACTGGAATAAGTCTCTCAAGTACCCTTAGAAATCACCATCCTGGGTCTTGATCTATTCCTTACAAAGCAGCCGCTGCAAGACTACCACCTCTGATAGTAGCCAATCAGCCCAAGTTCTTTCAAGCTGCTTATTAGAAGTTTACATTGCTAAACTTACTCCAAAATAAAGTCAAGCCTATAGGTTTTTCTGTTACTATTCTCCAACTGACTGGTCTGTATATCAGACCTAAAAAAATCATAAAGAGTTTGAGTTTAGCCTTCATGGACAAAGAAGGTGGAATTGAGTTCTTTTGAAGAACCAACAGCATGAGTCTTAAGAATCACACTACGTCATGAATGAAAGGACCACCCCTGAGCAGAAAAGTGTGGGAGGACTTATATACAGGTAGTGCAGCACTGAAGCTGAGCCCGCAACCAGGGCTTCAGCGGCAGACTGAGCAAGGGGGTATGTACCAAATGTTGACAGACATTTCACGGGGAAAAGCATGAGGGTGCAGCCTGAAACATTGTATAGTTGGCATGGGCAATTGGTTGGGTGGACAAGGGCCACTTCAGTATGTGCAACAACGGCAGGACCGGGTGGAGCCATGGGGCTTGGGGCACCCGGACCGCAAATGGAGCAGGGCAGACGCAGGGGGGACTATTGACTGCAGGGGTCAAAGGAGTATAGCAGTTGGGGGCATACTGTGGTGCAATGCAGAATTAGGAAGACAGGCAAGTAGGGTTCCAGGGATGGTACCAGGGATTGCAGGACATGACCGGGGAGTGGGTGTTGTATAAACAGAGCTGTTGTATTAGATTTTGTGGGGGATTATCTTTTGAATTCAGTGCATGCGGACAAGTGGAAAGGAAAGGTAGATGACAAGAAGCACTGTGAAGGGCATCACCAGGAAGACAAAAGAAAGCGGAGCAGTCCACTTGCTGAGTATAAGGTGTTGCAGGGAATCTAAGGTGTTGCAGGGAATCTAGTTAGTCATCTGCTAACAGTGTTCATTCCTCAGGGAAATCAAAGAACCACCAGAACAAGGAAGAAGGACACTTGTCTCAGAGAATTTACCATTTCTGTCACTGGGGTCCTCCTTGTTTCCACAACTGGACAAGTGATGGTGAGAACAAGTTGTAGAGACAAGAAGATAAGGTTGACAACTTGAATGAAGAAAAGAGAATTAAAATTGGTGATAATTAATTAAATAGTATAAATAATAGGTTTCAAACTCAATCTTCCATTGATCTTGGAGCTTGAAATGTAATCTGTCTTCTGCAGCTTGTCAAGCAAGTGTCATCCCTAGAGATACTTCAGAGTATCCTAAAGACTGACTTTACTGTAAATTATAATAAAATATTGTATTAATACTATAATAATAATAATATATCCTAGAATATTATTACAGAAATCAACTATTCATGTAAAATTAGGTGGGGTACCTCACTTAAACCACCATCAAATTCCTACTCCTCCTAGTACTTTACCATATCTCAGAAGTCACTTAGTAAGAGAAGGAGTAACCATAAAAATATGGATTAAAATTATTTTCATAAAAGCTGAGAGACAATACAACTTATTTGCATAAATATAAGAATATAAAGTTATGCTAATAAGAAATAAATTACCAAAGTGCATGGTAATTTCCCAGTATTATTCTATTATAAGAATTGTCCCATGATGTGATTGGTTATACATACATGTCATGAGGTCATGGGGAAATTGAAAATACTGTGCTCAATTCAATCCAATTCCCATTGCATCAGAGTGCATTTGAATTATAATACATTAGAGCAGAATTTACAACAACATTTTAGAACCTTCCCCTGAAGACTTCTAGAATATAAAAGGAGGCCACTGATGGCCTAGCATTGGTTCCTCAGCTTATTCCCCCAGTACCACATTTGTAAGTACACTGAATATTCTCCTCCTACTTATAGATTAGGTTATATCCCTTTATCCAGCCCACCTTTATTTGCTGGAATAAGTCTCAAGTTACCCTAGAATTCCCCATCCTTGGCCTTGATCTATTCCTTATAAAGCAGTTGCTGCAAGACTACCACCTCTGACAGTAGCCAATCAGCTTAAGTGCTTGCCAGCTGCTTCATAGCAACTTATATTGCTACAACTTACCCAAAAAAGACAAAAGACAGCCAAACCTATACGGTTAGCTGTTATTCTTCTCCAATTGACTGGTTTGTATATCAAATCTAACAGTTATAAGGAGTTTAGGTTATTCTCTGTGCATAGTTTGGAAACTATAGATAGAACAATATACTTTATTATTCAGATAACCCTTCAGCACAGTGATAGTACCTGGCTTTTTTATAGAAATTGAGCCAGTGTTTCATACACATAGCTGACAGCAAGTGAGTCCAGCCTTGTGATACTTCAATACCCCTCTGTGCATACTACAGAGGAAGGAATAATCATTATCAAATTTATCACATTCTGCACTGTGCTAGTACCTGGCTTTTTTTAGACATCAACCCATAGCTTCATATAAATAGCTGCAAATATTGATTCTAGAAACCCCAGCTGATTCATAGTAACTAATCCATACCTGAAAAAATATCCAAGACAGCCAAAACTATAAGTTTAGCTGTTAGTCTTCTCCAATTTATCCCAAGAAACAGATGTAATTCCTAGGTTATCCTTTGTTTATTTTTTGGAAACTCAAGAGGAAGATTTGGATTATTCTTACTTTGATACCCACATTGGCAGAGTGATAGTACATGGCATCCTTCTGGAAGTTGAACTAGATTTTAATACACAAACATTTTAAAATAAATTAAAATAAACTCATGAGTATTTCTTGAAAGATAATGATTATTGTGTGCTTATTTATTAATCAGGAAATATAATCTATTTCCTAGAATGTTGATGAAAAGTACCTCCAAGATGGCTCTTTTGAATTTTCATTTTGAATCCCCCTACTAACTACTTGGACAGCCTGGTTCAAGCAAATTCTTGGCAGTTATTTCCCATGAAATGAGGCCCTGTTTGGAAGCATTCATGTTATGTGATAACCACTGCTTTTTTATAATGAGGCTTCACCAAAGCCCATATATTGTATCACTCACATGTTTGGCAGATTTGGGAATTTATGAGGGTCATCACTCCTCATCATTGCCAAATACCATATAGTACCCCTGATGGTATATTTTGATTCATATCAGCTTACACAACACAACTCAATCCCATACACAACTCCACCTCACCCTTCCAAAAAGTACATCAACCACTCATTTACTCCAGGTCATGGCACCATTCAGTCCATGGAGCCCAAACAACCACTCTGAGCAACAATCCACTCTCTGAGCAACAATCACCCCAACCAACTTGCTCAGTCCAACACCCCAAACACATTTTGATAGCACTCAGTTCACCTCCGGGTCCAAGACTCAAAAATCAAGCCAATCCAATGTGGTCATGAATGAAGACCAATTGGAGTACTTGCAGTCACAAAACACACCAATGCTGAAAATACTTCTAGCAGTTGCAAAGGGGTCAAGCTTTTCTGGACCCCTGAGATGGAGCAAGCAGCTCTTGAACTTCATGTCCAGGCGGTTCAACAAGGAAAACAATTGGATAATGGCTTAAAAACCAAGACTCGCAGAGTTATTTAAGCGGCTCTACAGGTAAAATTACCTAATGTTGAATTGGATGAAAAGAAATTCAAGTCAAAGTACAAGCAGGTATATATTTCATGGCTCCCAATACATTAATTTAAAGCTATTTGCACACAGCTGATACATTTTTCAAACATTTACATATTCAGGGGTTTAAGAAGGACTATGATGTGTTCTTTGAGCTCAAGAATCAGAGTGGATTTGGCTGGAACAATACCAATTTGGAGGTAACAGCACCAGATCAAGTATGGAGCAGTTATCTCATGGTTGGTTTTGCTTTTATTCTTGTGGTAACAATGATACTCCTAATTGATATAAGTCCTTAGTTTCACCTGCAAGCCAGGAAATTCAAGGGGAAACCCTTCCCTGGTTGGTTATACCTTGTTGAGATCTTTGAGAAAGTTGTGGCAACAGGTGTCAACAGCTTTCCATCCCTCTCTGCCCAACAATAATCCCTTCCAGCTCCAGGAAGTCCATCTATTAACATTGAACCAACTTGGAACCAATATAGTATGGCTGGCAAGGACCTTGAACCAGATGTCTCCTCTCCATGCATCCATTGCACTGCAGGCCATGTTTCAACTGGAGCCCAAATAGCAGGGCCTTGAGTGAATTAATCAGCTTGAATCAACCCAGTGCAAGGCAGACACAAGGTGCAAGGGCAATGTATTTCTTCCAAAACACTGATGCAGATGAGTTTGATGATCTTGAACATTTATCAATAATCAATTTTTTCTACTCTGAGTGTTGGGCAACTTTGTACATGTCAATCCACCAAAAGGACCTCTGACTGGAATGGCTTAGAAAACAGATCTAGGTCAACACCTGTTTTCTGGCCTTTTTTCTCTACTTGTTCATAAGTTTTCTGGTCTCTCTGCTACATAGTTTTCTGGCCTCTCTGCTACATTTTCTCTAGTCTCTCTGCTACATAGTTTTCCAAACCAATGTTCAGAATCTGAAATTTATTGTTATTTGCAATCTGAATCTAAAAAATATCATTATAAATAGAAATTTTATTTTCATTACAACATCTATTGGAACATGACCTCCTCTTTGTTGATGTGGTCTGCACTGGCCTCAATATTTTCTTTGACCTTTCCAATTAACTGCTGGTTCCCTGGGGAAGTGACCGACTTGCCTCCATCACAAATTGTTATATGAAACATGATCTCACAACATATTCTCTGTCATATTGTCTCTCCAAGCCAAGTGCTCCAATAAATCTTCAACATCTTGGAAATCTTTGCTTTTGTTGGTTGCATTTGGATACATGGTGATTGGTTGTTTGGTGGGCGTTGATAAACGCACGCCAAGCGCGCACGCCAACGCCAACCCGCACGCCAATGGCGTGCGGGGCCTACACGCCATTTTTTTTTGGCGTGTAGGGTCTACACGCCAATATAAATTGGCGTGTGAGACCTGCACGCCAAAAATGGCGTGTGGTTCCCACACGCCATTTTTTTTGGCGTGTGGGCCCCGCACGCCAAATAAAATTGGCGTGTGGGCTCGTGCGCTCTCACACGCCAAACAATTGGCGTGTGGGAGCGCACGCCAAACAATTGGCGTGCGGGGCCCACACGCCAATTGTGTGGCGTGCGGGTCCCCCCTCGCTCACATAATCGAGTGGGAGGGACCACTCGATTACGTGAGCGAGGCCGGCTGACGAGGTTATACAACCTCGTCAGCCGGGAGGACTTCCTCCTGGCCGACGAGGTTATACAACCTCGTCGGCCAGGAGGAAGTCCTCCCGGCCGGCGAGGCTATACAACCTTGTCGGCCAGGAGGAAGTCCTCCTGGCTGACGAGGTTGTATAACCTCGTCAGCCGGGAGGAAGTCCTCCCGGCCGACGAGGCTATACAACCTCGTCGGCCAGGAGGACTTCCTCCTGGCTGACAAGGTTGTATAACCTCGCCGGCCGGGAGGAAGTCCTCCCGGCTGACGAGGTTATACAACCTCGTCAGCCAGGAGGACTTCCTCCTGGCCGACGAGGTTGTATAGCCTCGCCGGCCGGGAGGAAGTCCTCCCGGCTGACGAGGTTGTATAACCTCGTCAGCCGGCCTCGCTCACGTAATCGAGTGGTCCCTCCCACTCGATTATGTGAGCGAGGGGGGACCCGCACGCCAAACAATTGGCGTGCGGGGCCCACACGCCAATTTTATTTGGCGTGCGGGGCCCACACGCCAAAAAAAAATGGCGTGTGGGAACCACACGCCATTTTTGGCGTGTGGGTCTCACACGCCCTTTTTTTTTGGCGTGTAAACCCTACACGCCAAAAAAAAATGGCGTGTAGGCCCCGCACGCCAAAAAAAATTGGCGTGCGGGTTGGCGTTGGCGTGCGCCGTTGGCGTGCGTTTATCAACGCCCTTGTTTGGTAGGTGACTTATTTGGTTGATTGGGTAAATCCTCTGCATGTAATAGACCCTCAAGCATGATGATATTGTGAATTAAAGCCAAGCAAGCCAAAATTTGAGATTGGATCAGAATTGAATATTCAAGCGGTTTTGTAAGGATAGGAAATCAATGCTTGAAAATTCCAAATTTCCTCTTGACTGTATTTTTCACATGGCATGACAAAGGTTAAACAATTATTGGGCCTGGTTCTCCATAATCAAATCAGGAGATGATGATGACCAAATAACCTCTTTTTTTACTCACCTTTTTGATGCTAAGATTTGTTCATGGAGATGATATTGAATTCCACAATAAGGCACTACTCAACTAGTAAACCCTGGGCTAGGCCATAACCCGCATCAGCCAAGTAAAAGAAATTTGGCAAGATTTTGAAATCATTGGCCTTTGCAGAAGCCAACACTCAAGCATCATGTGCAGATCCCTCCCAAAAAACACAGATATAAGTGAAACATAGGCTGGAATTACAAACACCAAGGACATTCTGTGAGTGGAACCCTTTGAAATTACAATACGCCACAGGATTATTTGAAACCGGGAAATGAGCTGGTATATGCACACCATCCAGTGCACCAATACAGTCTTGAAAGAATGGAATGGATCTGCTGTTGCTTTGAATTATTGGGTGTATGCCATTGATTGGGGGTTCCTTTATGTATTTTGAACTCAAAGAAAGCAAAATTTAATCATGTAATGAAAAACCCTGCTCCAAACAAAATTATTAACTTATAGAAGAAAATTGTAGGCAGGGCTTCATGAAAACCTCATTTCTCATCCGCATCATATCTACAAACTCCTGATTGTTTCCTTCAAGCAGTTTTTTCACATAAAGCCAACCAGTTAGGGCCAAGGTATTTTAAGCGGATTTTCTGGTGTGGAGCAAGTGGTACATTGTAATCAGTACTGCAATGGTCAGGATAAGTTTCATTTCTGAGATATTGAGGTTGTGATCAATTGGAAACAAGCAAATTTGTTGATAGGCTACCAATTGAAGAATTTGATTTGGTGTTTGAGTCAATCTTATTGCTTGGATCACTAGGTGAGCTGTGCTGAAAGTCATCATTGATGTGAGGTAAAACGTTATTGTGATCCATCTTTATATAATGTTGGATAGCCAAACAGTTTGGGTCTGGGAGTGATTTGTGGAGTGTATGACTCGAGTGGCAGACAAACACTTCAGTTATGTTGAAAGATCTGAAATTCACAAGTGATGTGGACCACATTACATAAGTGTCCAACATCACACCACATTACTGCAGCCAAACAGGGCCTTAGTTTGTTCAGTTAAATTAGGGGTCTGGCAGGCCTACCACACTCTGTGTCATACAAATTCCAGAAGTGGAATCCTAGGGCCTTATTGCAAGAAAGCTTCCCAAGTTTTGTGATAATGCTATGTGCCTCTGACAATTCTAGTGACACACTTTCACAACTATTTTTGTCTTTATTTTACACGTAAGACTTCCACTCAGATGAATAGGCAGATTTAAGGGAAAATGGGAGCTGTCAACTCTAAGAGTATCCACAGTTGTTTTGATAAATATTTGACAACTGTTGAGCACTTAGGAAGATTGAAAGTTAATTTGTCAAGAGTGTCCCCACTTGCGGCTCAATAACCCAGCTCTATTACTGAGGTACCAAGCCAGTTCCACACTTGTGATCCTCTGCAACTTGAGTCAATAACTTGAGTTTCAGAGGAGCACTACACGGGGTGGGATTTAATGAGTGGGGAGCGTTTGGGGGTATTGGTTGGGGGAGGGTTCACTAGAAAGTGAAATCCTGCACATGACCCTGAAGATGAAGACATTTTCCCAATATTAGGCATACATGCATGTGACTTAGACAAGTCCTTTTATGAAGTGGTACAAAGAAGCTATGGTAGTAATAATGAGTTGTGGAAATTGGTAGTAATACTGAGAAATTTCAATAGCCCTCACAAACTAATAGTTGGCTTACCTGAAGAATTGGCCAAACATCATAAACTGAGAAAATTCATGCTTTTAGATGGACTATTACACTTCAAAAATAGACACTCTAGTGTACTTGTCTTAGATGACCCTTCTCAGATCAAGTACATCAAACAGGAGTGCCACAATAATATCAATTCTGTCCACTCCTCAGAAGAAAGAACAGTGGAGTGAATCAAGAATACTGCATGGTGGATCAACTGGAAGGGACAAGTGATCTGTCTCCTCCAGGCCACCAAGAATGCACTGCACTCACTCTCAAATGTGTGCATTGATAAGCACACACCAAATCCAATGTGCACACCATTTTTTTGGGGTTCACAGGCCACATGCAAATTTTTGTTTTTGTTGGTCTGTGGCCCCTGCATGCCAAAATAATTTTGCAACAAGGGTTGCAGAGGAGGTATAAAAGGTGGAGGTGGGAGACTGGCAGGGGTATCATAACATACTACATAGGAATTACAACAGAAATCAACAGGGAAAAATGTTGTTATAGTAGCCTAGTCTCAATATTCCTTAGTTATTTGGAATAAAACATGCCTACAATCAAACAGTGGAAACACCTTTGCTTAGGAAGAGGTTATCCATGACTTGCTCTTTGTCAATGTTTGACATGACAGGATCTATGTTGAGATTGCATGGGAATGTTGTAATAAAATAGACCTGTAGACCTGTATTGGAGGGGTTTTGATCAACACACACCAACACCATTTTTTTTTTTGGTGTGCACGGTGTAGAAATAGAAAAACTCAGCTGTTATATGAGTTATGTTGAGCCTATCTTCCAATGGTACGCTGAACATTGACAAAGAGAAAACATACTGCAATTTGAATAGACCAACCAAAAGGTAAGTACTACAGAATGCAGGCATAAAATGAAGGAGACATGTACTGACTGGAGAGCAAACTGAACACCCCAGATCATAGAACCCAATTGACCAACAGGCACCAAACAAAACCAAGGTCATAGATAGCATAACCCCAAGTCACAACTCAAGGTAAGCCATCATGAGTCAGTAGATCACCAAGAGGCAGAGATCTAATTGGACCTGTGTAAGCCACAGAGATAAAAACAGCCAAACTGCTTTGGCCCAACAGATCAAAAAGGACTGAACCCCTTGATCTATCTTTCTTCTTCATCTGGGACACTTCCTAATTCCCTTTTCCATCCTCTTCTACTATATCTTTCTCCTAATCCTGCTACCTCACATAGAGCCGGAAAATCATACCTCCCTCTCTTAGTTAAATCACTTTCTTATGTTCATATCAAACCCAGAGGCATGTAGATAAGAACCGTAGTTTCTAACACGCAGTACACTCAATAAGAACCGCAGTTTCTAACATGCAATACACTCGTAGTTGTTCTCATCCAAACAATTTTAATGATCAAAATCAATGCAAGGAGTCAGTTCATGCTAGTTGGATTGAGTAATGAAAGGCGCAAGTGTGAGGGAGTTTGGTATTCAATTCAGATTTGACAAAAGGCTTTGGGATTTTGGGTATTGAAGCACTTGGTCCCATTGAAGTAAATTGTTGTAAGGTCCCAACGGACGCACCCCAATTCATGGTGGTCGGACTCCAATGCTTACCAACCGCACACCCCTGGTTGGTAGTTGAACTCCACTGGTAATGCCTTGGTACCCAGGCTCAACACCTCAATATCCACCTCTACCTCCTACTGGAAAAACCTATCATCAACCTGCGCCCTCAGGTTATTCTGCCCCGCCTCTGCAGCCACCTCCTCAAGGTAAGGTTTTACGTCTCGATCTGCAATAATTTTCAATCCAGTGAACCAAATTTACCATTTTAGGCTGGAGCGGTGCCACTCCCACCATTCCTCCAACTGCAGCCCCAGTGCCACCACCGCAAAGATATACAAAGTATACAAATCCGCCTCCTCCCATGCCGCCAAATCCATCCACAGGTTGCGTGCCACCTTCTACCCTTTTTCTTTTCCCTACCCAAACTCCCAGTGAATTGCACCTAACTTGTTTTGTTTACGCGTTTCCTGTCCCTTCATAGACTGGGCACCGCCACGTCAAGGATATGTATGAGATATCGGAAGCAACCCCTGCCTATATTTATAAACTTGGTTTACTTTACTTTCTCCCCTCTTGTATTGATTTAAATTCAATTTTAATGGCAGCTGAGTAAGATGATTAAGAAGAATTTATTTTCTTCTTCTTCGGTTTAGTGTTTACAGCTTGGTGCACTTTCACGTGATAGACCCAGCATGAAAAACAGAAGAGGATTGAATTTACCTTATCAGAATGAATTGCTTGATTGTTTTTGGAGAGGGGATGAATTATAAGGTGTCGAGGAACTGTTCTTAATAAACATAATCTATATCCCTAGAAACCTAGCCAATCCCCCATGTATGATATTTTGTCAGTATAGTTAGAAGAGGGTTTTTTGAGCTCTCAGAGAGAGAGAGTGATTCAAAAAAATGTCGAACTGTGTTGTTGCTCTACTCTGGTGTCAACTTCCGTTGGCCTGTCAAACATTAAGTTTAGTGCCGGTAAGTTGATGATGCATTACAGCGATGAACACAGTCAGCTCGATTCTGAATATTGTAAGTGTGTTGTGGGCTGCGTCAACCATCACCCACGGAGGCTCTTGGTCATGTTCAAAAGACTGACTGTCTATCTAAAGACTTGGATCCATATACCTTGGTTTTGATCACTATGTATTACTTTTTGGAGAAAGCTGAAGTAATTATGTATGTACTCCTTGCTTAGATGGATGTCGACTCAGACAAGCTATTTATCAATTTTACTTATATAAATAGTTACTATCCAGAACACTTCCCCGCTTGGCAACCTCTTGTTGAGCACCAGCCGCACTGGGGGCGAGTTGACAAACCGCCAAAGCTGATTGAGTCATCCCACCTGGCGGTTGACGAGTCGCCCAAATAGAATTGGCGTACCCATAAATACTAACCTACATCAATCAAAGGTATATAAATCAACAGCTTTGTTGTTTTTGTTTTCGTTTTCGTTTTTTTTTTTAAATTGGAACACAAATAATAGTAGGACTTAAGTAGACGAGAAGACCACATATTTATTTAAATAAATAGACTGTGGTGGGTAGATATATATAAGAGCACCTACTTACATCGGATTTGTTCGGCTAGAATAGAATATATGTACCAAAGATCAGGAAACAAAGGAAGATGTCCCAACGAACTTAACTTCACTCAAGGTAAACTCTCAAAGTCCATTTTCCACCAGAAAGAAAAGAAGAAGAAAGTCTCACATCGCATTTATCAAATCAAATCCTATCCCAACTCCTTTTCATCCTTGCCAACTATCCCTTTCAATTCAAGCTATTCTTTAGTCTACTCGTCTTACTTCCTAACTCGAACTAGCTCGATAGACACACCTCTAGGAGCTACTTGTGAGTGATGATTTCCATTCTAGTACATAAATATCTCGCCTTCATTCTATCTATACCCTGCCTGGCGACCTTGTTTTGGGCTTGAGTCCGGTCTATGGTCATCCTCATCTCTACAGCTAGCCGATCTCCGGGCAGCCCAAATCAATCCCCAGAGACGCTGCCAGAGTAATCGACTATCAGGCCATGACCTCAGGACCAGCTCAGCTGATGAACTGTCATGCTTGTTAATCTGGATTGAAACATATGCTCTATTAACGCAGCTCGATCACAACCAGATTATTCTTGTCGATGTACACCATCAAACCAGACAATTCTGTGTTTTCATTCCTGTTTTTTTTTTTTTTGGTAAAAAATTCATACATATAACTTATCATAATAATCTTCAATCGTTAAATGATGACTTGCTTTTTCTTCATCCTTACTTCATCCTCCTGGTTCATTTGCCTAATTTGCCCCAGACTGTGCTGTCAGCTGCAGTATGTGCAATTGGTACTTTCAATGTCCGCCCTTGAATCTTGATGTTTCATTTACTCGAAGATCATCACACTTTTCATCAGTCAGAGAACATCTGAGCCGAGCTTGCAGTCGCTTGTTGACTTTTTAAGCTTCTTGCTGCTTTCTAGGTTTTTTTTCTTCTTCTTCTTGATATGTTTGTCTCGCAGAGTATTTATATGTGATACATATTTACATAGCACAACAGCACTATCGGTGAGGGCCGATCGAATATCGTTGACAAGCGCTGCACATCTCCTGTTCTTCCTTAGCTGGGCTCTTGGGGTGGTCTCATAAATCAATAAACCACCTCTAAAGAAACCGGAGAGGAGTCAAGAGCCACTGTCTAACCCAACCATCCAGTCAATATGAACCTCATCTTCCGCAGTGCATCGATAGCTACATTGGTTTTAATTGGAGCGATCTTGAAACCAAAAATTCAAGAAGCCGGTAAGCTGTTGTCTAAATTTCAGGGTCTCAAGTTGCTCTACCAAAGTGGGAGCATCCCTAACTCGTTTTGAATCGCCTTCTTCCAAAATTATGTATATATATAAACACTCTCTGAGGGCATAATTAGGTATCTTGAGACGTATTTCTAACTTGCACAACGAACGATGTTCTCGTATCGATGGTTTGGAGGCCTGTGAAGATATCTTTGTGGACCAACCAACAGGCTTAGCATACCTTGCTTGTAGTCGTCGAAAGGATCGTGCACACTGGTTACCGGCTATGAATGTGCTCAGGTTAAGCAGTCCATCTTGGATGTTCTAATCATCATGTTTTGTTGTACTGATAGTTCAATATCACAGTTACCAAAAGCTTCAGGGTCGATCAACGGACTACATCGCACTATTGGACTTGAAAACACTCGAGTACCGAAAATTGGAGCTGACCAACTTGCCAGAACTATTGCTTCAACATGGGGTTCATGTGCACGGACTGGATCTGTTTGTCCACCCGGAACAGCCTATCGACCCCGCCGACAGCAACTCAGCTGAAGCCGGATCCGAGTCCAACTCCCCTCGCAAGGCAACTATTTACTTGATCAACCATCGATCTCCCTATGATGATGATACTCAAGCCGCTGGGACAGCCGATAGTGTTATTGAAGTGTTTGAGACTATCATAGGAAGTGATGAGGCGACCCACCAAAGAACAATCCAACACAAGTTGATAGTGACTCCGAACAATCTTGTGGCATTGAATGAAAATTCGTTTTATGTCACAAATGATCACCGCAGGAAAAAGCATTGGGTGAGTTCAATCAATCAATCCGTCTCATGGTGTCCTACTCTATGGGACAGATCAATTTTGACCATTTCGGGGACCTCTTGATTTTTTGGATGCAAAATAGACGAGGGATTTAGAGGTACGTCACGCCACTTCTACCTTTCATGAAACAAAGCCCTCGAGAGATTTGTATGTTAACCAGAAGTACAAAAAAAACCCCTGGAAATTAGATGCTTTTCTTAGATTCAGCGGTAAGTTTGCTGCCTGGCTCTTTCTAGTCAACCAAACGGAAAGCCATTGTTTATGGATCATTGTAGCTGGACAGTATTGTACATTGCTCGTTTAATGACGAATCAGTACAATGTATCTCTGCATTACATGGCCGTCATCAATTTCCGAATGGAATAGTTAAGGTCAGTTTGCGTGTGTTTATATTTCTTTCCTTCGTCATTCGGAAATAAATTCCTAGTGTTTTGCACACACAGGGCCCGGGGAACACGATCTACATGGCAAACTCTTTGAACGCCCACTTGAGATTGCTTGAAATTCAACCAGACAATACTCTAACCTTGAAGGAAGAAATCAAGGTTGAGTTCACTTTCTGAATCACGCTATCAGACGTTGTAACTTGTTGCTCAACAAACGAACCTATTTTAGGTTCCAAGGGTTATCGACAATCTCTATGTAACCAGCACAGGTTCAGTGTTCATCGCTAGCATTCCATCCATTGTAAAATTCCAAGCCATCTTAGGAGAACTTCACAAGGACTCGCACAGCTTAGTTTCACCCTCTGAGGTATGGAAATTATCCAACCAGACTGGTACTGGCTCCTCGCAAACGAATCGATTCGCATTGGAAAGGGTGTGTGTCCAATGAGAAAGGATGTGTAACCGAAGACTTCACAATGATAACAAATTGAATTACTTTCTGCTAGGTTTTTGCTGATGATGGTAATCAAGTTAGTTGTACTACTGGTGTGGCTGTTTGGAACTCAAAGTTATTCATGACCGGTAAGAAGTTTTATCTTGATAATTCCCTTCCATTTCTGGTGTCTATGAACCTTGTTTTAATTGCTTTACATCTGCCCAGGAATCGCGAGTTCATATGTGTCTGTTTGTGAAGTTGATGAGGCGATAGCCAGTTAAAATTTTGGAGGCTATTTTCTCTCCATCTCTTTCTTCTTTTTATTCCATACCTCTTTTGTGAACATGACTTCCCCACCCTTCATGCCAAGCTGTTTCTCGTGTACCGCGTTTTAAAAAGTCACCGAAATTATTTATGTAAGATTTAGCCATCTATGCCATAGAGCTCACATCTGAATCGTCGCTTGTATGAAGTTGTTCAAAAATAAACATACATGTTTTGTTTGCCGCCACTGAAAATAGAGTCTGGTAATTATCGTGTGGTCATCTTCATCAATTCTACCCTTGCCATGGAGTGGAGTACAGTTGCTTCACTCGGTAAATAATATAAATCTTAGGGAAATTGAAAATGTGATATCTCAGATAACTGTTATAACAATGCTTGAGCGTTGACGGTGACTGATTTCATGTCTTGCAAGACCTTTAGTACTTGAGCCTGGCTGGAGCCAATTTCACTCTATCTCTGCATGACTAGTTCATGATTTTTACTCGGGTTGCCAATCGAACTAAACAGTCACTGCTCAAGGGTCGATTAGTCCTTTCCAACTTTGCTTGGCCAGATGACCCAACGCAGGTAATAAGTCATGGTGTTTTCCCGTCATTTTTTTTCAGATTAATTGAAACTACCCTCTCCCTCCAGATTCTTTCACCTTACGCCACGCCCTTCAGTTTCCGCTAACTGAGCGGCTCATGAAGATTTAAAAGCACATCAAGCCTTCAGTCTGTCTACGCGAGCTCAACACCTCCATCTTCAGCATCGATTTTTTCTTTCTCTTCTTATCAATAAAAATTTCCCATACACTGTGGAAGCGAGAAATGGTCTCCCCAATCGACGTTCCAACCTTACAAAACGCTTCAGATCATGACTTGACAGGTGTTGTCTTCGGATTCACGCTAGGATTCGGTTTTTTTGTGATCTGTCATGCGGTCGAGCGGACCAGAAAGATTTGTGCCTTCACAATAATGACATGGTTAACAGTAAGCTAGAAGAACCTCCCATTTACAAGTGCCTCATCGCATTAGACTGACTGGCTTTGATACCCTTGCAGATTCTGGTGACCTCCATATCTGCTTGGATGGTGTTCTTCAACTTGGAAAACGTAGTTCATCGCCCTTTTGCATACTATGTCGTCTTGTCAACTTTATGTTCGTTTCATTAAGGTTGGATACTCGCTGTCAGATATCCAGACGAATTTGCTCACCGAAGATACTCTCGTCATGTTTTTTACAGGGTCCATCCAGGTTTGCTGGCTTTTGATAAACAGAATGAATGAAATATGATGACCACTCAAAGATTATCTAGCGTACCTCTTTTTTTTCTGAACAAAAAAGTCACAATGCGTTTTGCAAATTATCGTCAGTTGTTAGAATTTCGAAGACCTTAAAACGCAGGACTCTGATGTCATCTTCGCCCTCTTAAGGTGAACCGTATCGTGCTGATATGGTCGAACCCGGTACACATTCTTTGGTTGCGATGGGGTGTTTTTACCTGGGTTACGCTTATCAATCTCAGCGCTGCAAGTAGTCCATACTCATCCATACAAGCAGCTTGGTTCCAAGGCTAATAAATGTTTATACCCCGATCAACCATAATTAGATTCCCGCTCGTATTCAGATCTCAGCTGAATTCATGAAGTTTGAAACATTCTGGGAGCCCTCAGAGTTTGTTGACTTTATCGCGAGCACAACTGGGTCTGAGGATGTAAAACTGAGATGCTATATTCTTTCCACCGCCTAAAAAAAGAAAAACACTTTGCCTGTTGACAGATGCTTTTCTTAACGTGACTTTTATTTTCTCCGTCAGAAAAACATTGATTTCAAACGGCCTAACAAAATAGTAAGCTGTTTACTCACCATCGTACCCTAAATTTGTGATTCTCGCTCGCATGATAATTTGTGCAAGCTCTACACGCTGACAGAGTTCCTATTCAGTAACGAGTTGGTCAAGTTTAATGTTTTAGTTATTGGTTTGTCAATTGCATTTGTACGTGATTGAACCTTTGACCTTTTGATTTACATGTGTAAGATGAAGTGAATTTACGTCTGCGAATAAACAGGACCTTGGAATTGTTAGCTCAATGTTAGATTTTGACTTCTTGGCCATGATTATCGACTGAACATGATTCAGATCAGTAAACTTTTTCTTCATTCTGAAACTCAACCAGGTTTATGCACGGCAGGTTCGTTCAAGTTCTCCTGAAACATCCAACCCAAAACACAAGCTGATGGTAGGTAGCCGCTCTCCAGTTTGCCTTACGAATCCCTCAACTCTCTTTCAGGATTCGTCAAGCTGAAAACTGTGAGGAAAACCTAGTTAACAGCTAAAATCTTCAGCTATATTTACGCTTATATCCATATTTCTTCTTAATCCAAGGAGCTACTCATGAGTGAACTAATTATCAAAGTGATGCAATCCGAAAACCGTCTGAAAACGATAACAGAGAGTAATATCGTCATTGATAGCAAAAGCACCCAGGCTTCCTCTATCCATGGAAAAGGTTTGTGTAATTACAAACACTGAGTGATCGAGACCATATTATTCACTTATCTATCCATCTATTACCACAGGAAACAACTCAAGTAAGCAAGAAGATCAAGCTCACGGAACGCGGGACCGAGCATTTTCACCTTCGGTGAATTCACGGCCTCAACTCCGCATGTCCTCGACCGCACCTCCCGGCGGATTATACCATGCAGGTTTAGGTTCATCTAATGATCTAGAATCGGGACATTCATCAAGCGTTGATCTACATTCGCCTTGCTATACCTCCCGGAGTAAAAGGTTTTCAACTGACAGAGGCTGGGAAACCCCTTCCACTATAACCACTTCCTTTGAGCTGCGCAGCAGCAACGAACTTTTGATTCCTATGAAATATGAAGATACCAGTTCATTTTAAGAACCTTCTGCAAGTTGTTTGGATTTTTTTTATTTTATAATGGGTACTTTTATTTGGATAGATGGTTTTGGGCGGAAAAGTAATCTTCAAATACAACATAGTAAAATTTGCAAATCAAAGCCGGCGGCAGAATAAATATTGAAAAAGAGCTGTCTTCATGTATCATCTTAACATTGATGGTCATTATCATAAGTCATGAAAAAACACATGGATATTAATTATGTTTACCTGCATTCAATTTCACATATAACATCATTTACATATCAGAGTGAGTCTTTTTTTGGTATTCTCAATTATTCTGCCCATGTTTGTGGATCAATTCCATAAGAATTTCTGATTAAATGGTCATGCAATGATCAGAAAATTGGCCATGGAGATGGATGATGAGAAAATTAAACAGGAAATGATAAAATGTAGAAAAATAAGATAAATCAAACAAAAGATGAACAGAGAATGATCCGAAAAGAATGGGAGGGAAAATTGAAAAAAACAAGATCATTTGGAAGAAACAAGATGAGATTCAGAGGAAAATTAGAAGGATGGGATTGCTTGGTGGAAATCAAATTCATGTTTGTGGTCTGCATGTACAAAGAAATTCATTCGATCATGCTCAAAAGAATCACATTCCTTTTTTATCTCTTCAAGCATACAGTAGTTTTCCATTTTTGTGTAATAGGAAGGATGAATAAGTATGTTTTCATTTTCAGACAAAATTTCTTTCATATCATGGGTGAATGTTTGAAACTTTTCTAGTATGGAAGTATTTTCCCGATTTTTTATGTTTATAAAATAGGAAAAATCTTGAGGAGGTTGTTGAAAATATTGTTGGATCCTGTCTGATTCTGCAAGAAATTGACTTCTGGACTTCATCAAATCATACTTATCCATGAATTCAAAGTTTACTCTTTCATCTTCCAGTAAATCTTCACCATAATTATGTTCAACAAATTCTAAAATCATGAACAGGAATCTGTGTTGAAACTCTCTTCCTTCAGCTTTTGCCTGGTCTCCTACTTCTACAAACAATCTAGATAAGCTGTTGATATTTTTCTTCAATTCAGAGAATTTGAGAGTCTTTTTGAATTCTTCCATTTTATCTTTTGGGACTGATTGATATTTTGCTAATGTGTCAATGAAATGATCATTCTCAAAAATTGAACTCATCAAGTCTGTAAACTCCTTTGAAATCTTGGAATCTTTTCCACTTTCTAATAGTTGTGGTTCAAATTTGTAATCAAAGATGGCATGTGACTTGAGGAAAAGGTAAACCAAAGATACCTTGTCCTTCATATCAATTTCTGTGGTTGAATTTCAACAAATTAGAAAAAAAAGTGCGTTGTCAGTGAAAGGGAAACTGCTGGGAAGATAGATATCCAAATATCAGATAAGATAACAATTCTCAAGATGGGCTGACAGTAACACCAACATCAGTGTTTGTGTAGTGTAACATTTCCAGCAGCTTATGGGTTCTGTGTTATCTGCCATCTGCTTTGCACAAATCAAATGTGAAGGCCTCTAGACTGTGTTACAGTGTCTTATAAAAAAAAATTTTATGCTCCAAATTATTTGACACAGGGTAAACCAGCTTAGAATAGCAGAAATACCATTCACAAAAATAACTGCCCTTGATGCCTTTTTGAAGAAAAAAGAAAAATAGCCAGTTTTGCTATGCTTACCTTCAAAAATTGACTTATAATATTTGAAGTGGCCTTTAGAGAGAAAAGTATAGCTACTGGGATGGTAAAAATAATCTTTAGTTTGATATAGGGGTCCAAAGAAAAGACATATTATTGCTATTTCGGGTGTGTTTTGAGTTTTTAGAATATTTTTATAAAACTCTGCAGATATAAATTCATGATTGTGCATGTAGTCTATTGTCTTTAAGACAAGACTTTGCAGGGAAATATCATTTAAATAGATACTCTTGCGGTAATCAACTCCTTTCTTGATTTGAAATTTTCCAATCTTATGCAATAGAGTAACTAGTTTGTCCGCCAACTCTTTGGGGCTAAGGATTGATGCCATTTTATCTTTCTCTCCTTGTCCAACTGTTTGACTTTGAATTTGACGTGACAAAACTTTATGAATATGGCATAATTCTTGAAAATTGTCTCTCAAATCTTGGGAATTTTCTGATGCCTCTCTGAAGCTCTTTCGCTCAAATATTTTCATAGACAGTTGTAACAACTTGAATTCCTCATCCCTTGATTGGGTTTTCACTGCAAGTTAGAAATTGTTAACTCAAACCCTCTAGATCTGAAAATTATAGATAAAGAGGACGATAACTACATTTTTCTGAATTTGAGAGGCTTTGAACAGCTGGCTCGTTCTCTGCCATGTCAAAAGGAGCAAATTTCTTCCATAAGTTTCCTTTTAGGGGATTAATCAAAGTAGATGTATGTTCAATGCCTTACGTATCTCAGCTAATTTGGTGGTTTCCGTATTTGAATTCCAAGAAGTGTAAGAAGAACGAGATTGACCCTCCATCTCAACATGCTCATGTGGCATCCCAGCCATGTCCCGAGGAGCATCCCAGTCGAGTAAGGGTGTTCTCATATTGGTATCTGGTAGGAGTGTTTTGTTGTTGGAGTGTTTTTTTGGTTATGCAGTTTGTGAAAGGCAGTCATCGAATGTATTACACATCAGCCGGCCTGGTTTCGAATCATCAAAAACCCTTATGAGGACATTGCATACCTTCTTCTAACGGATGCGCTACAGTTCTCGGGAATGGGAGCACAACATGCATGCTTTGGGTTCCTCGCCAGCAGCACATAGCCACTAAAATGGTGCGGAGAGACCAAAAAGAAGTACGCATGACAGGTGATAAGTAAGCGTACTTTGAACTGATGCTGGGTAGGGAAAATACTAGGGTTCTATTTGCCTTCAAGTGGGGGGCAAAACCCGTGTTCCCCTTTATAAGCTTAACTTCAAATAGCACTCCGCGAAAGGCCACGAGCACGATACAATATAGACCACTCCCGCGATTACTGGTCAGACAAGTTGCGTCAACCTGTCCGACCAGTGGGCCGCCGCCAGGTGCTGTATGTACTACGGCTCGGTCTGGGCCCAGATCGGTGGGTGAACCACGGACGTTGGGCCGCTAAGTCCGAGAAGCGTTGGGTGGCAGGTGGCACAGGCACCGGTATAGCTTCTGAAGCAAGTTTACCACAACTTTATCAAGTGCCTCATGTCGGGACAGGGGACGCCGCCCTTACAGAGACCCTCCGGTTAGAATTCAGCATATTGCCAAAGGTCATTCCGTCCCCCTTTAGAGTTTTATTTGCTCTGTGCCCCACCCGATATCCAAACTCCACTTGGTTCTGAGCTCATGTTTTTCTCCGCCACAGAGCCCCCCACAAGTGATATGATTTCCTGATCATTCGATAATCTTCACTGCTCCAGCTGATCCTATAGTCTTCTGGGCCTCTGGGTACACTTTTTTCACCTCCCACACCGGATGGCATCTAACATCCGAAAATGAGGGATATGATGGTTTATTTCAAAGGATATTTACGGGGGAAAAGGCTCCAAACGGCCAAAGTTCTAGCAGTGGAATACTGTGTGGAGTGTAGTTAGATCTGAGAATGGGAAAACTAAAAATTGCTGAGAGTGTGCCACTGGATTACCTGAAAGGGCACACCCCACAGAATGATGACAAGAAGAAGAAGAAAACAGAAATCCAGCTTAATTAACCCAGCACATTAATGAGGGAATATATCTCTACCTTGTGATTAATGGTGCTGCCTCTTAATATTGCAGCTCTGAAATAACTGGAGCTGGGGATTAAAGGGGGGATGGAGATTTTTGATGACCAGAAATAGGGAGAGAAATATACACTTTCTGAATTACTAGCTCCAGAAGTTGAGAGGGCTAAACGGTCTTTATACTTTTTCTGGCCATCAAGAGTGTGGCTTTCTCAAGAAATAGGGTGGACTACCAAGAGGTTGTATTTCACACCCTCTCAATTTTCCCTTTTGAACTGACCATTAAGAGGATCTGTTTTATACTCTCTTTTTTCCAGTGCTTTCTTGATAGGCTGTGTATCTGTTTGAAAGTGGTTTTTATGGATTTTACATGAGCTTGAGAGAGATGGACTTGTTTATATATAGTAGTAGTGTGATGAGGTGACCAGTTGAAAAAATAGTTTTCAAAAATAGGTCTGGCCCTTTTCCTAAAACCTGTTTTTTAAAAGGAAAAACATGTATTTTGGAGTGAGAAAAAGTTTAAAATATGCAATAGTACATGCCCTAAATTTTATTTAACAGTATTGATTGGAAGCCACTGTTTTAATTTCTGCTTTGTGGGCCTGCTATCAATTTTGGCCATTAACTGAACTTCCAACAGGAAGAATAAATCATGGCAGCCATCAGCTGATCTTATGATATTTGACCTATGGGGTGGAAGCTATCAGCTGATCCACCAACAGTTTCCTTTGCAGAAGTTTGAGGATACTAAACCCTGAAAAACTTGATCTTCTTTATCCTCTAGCCCAAGCACTTATCTCATCCCATAAATTTGATCCAGGCAATATTTCTCTAGATGGTATTTTTGGTAAGTCCAAAACAGAAATACTGGTGGCTTGCTTGTCAGGGACAAGGATCAATCAATAAACCCAATTTATTTTCATGCCAAAATGTTGTGTTGATAATTTTGGCTTGACAATTGGGTTGGATGGGTAGGAAAAAACCATTCCCAGTATCAGCACATCTCTGCTGAAGAATACTGGGCAGAGAGGTCTGTTGATGTGTAAAACTGTGAACTGCTTGAAAAAAATAGCCAACATGAACACATCCAATTGCTATTTCATACCAGAATTGGAGGAAATATATGATATCACCACCACAAAAGAATGCATATCAAAGTTATTCAAAATTAGGTAATGCATAATGAGCTCAATGGCTAGATCATCACTCATTAATCCTGAAGAGTAGAAAAAATTTCTTTTAACTTGTTCAATCAGTTCATACCAGACCTTTTTGTTACCCCTCAGTTGATTTGATGCACAGAAATAAGCTTTGTTATTCAAGCATACCTTAAATATAAATATTTCTCTGAACACAATCAGCTACCCTATTTTTGATTCCAAACCAGAAGTCTGAAAAATTGAACAATTTATTCTCATCAATTGAGTTTATTCAAAAAATATCCACTCAATCTTTTCCACAAATAGAAAAATATCTGAACCAATGTAGGAAATAAAATAGAATAAAATCCAAAATCCACAGAATAAGTAGAACAAAAAACAGAAAAAACAGAAAAAACAGAAAAAACAGAAAAAACAGAAAAAACAGAAAAAACAGAAAAAACAGAAAAAACAGAAAAAACAGAAAAAACAGAAAAAACAGATACAATTTCAGCCTGAGAGCCATCACAGCTGTCCAAAAGACTTCTGAGTGAGAATAAATCACCCATACCTTCCAATTTAGTAGAGATTCAAGGTCTTGAATTTTATTTTCTGAATCCTCATTCAAAATAAACCTTAGTGTCTCTAATCAGATTCCTGCCTAGCCCTCTCCTTCTTTGTTCTTACACTTTTTCTTCTTGATTCTTCCAACTTTGGAAGAAAAAATGAGGTGAATGGTTCTGGGAGAGACCAGAAGTGCCAGAGAAATTTCTTTTTTTTCCAAATCTCAAAGATTGGACACTCAAAAACTAGGAACTTCAGGCCTTTCTCAGCCCTAAGGATTCAGAGGTCTCTTCCTCAGAACAACTTTCCCACTAAACACCACTAACCAGTGTCATTTTTCTTCTTCTGGGAGTCACCTCTTGTCCAAAAGAACCCCCCTTTTCTGATCTCCTCTATTCTAGTTATCTCCTGAGTCTTTTACTCTTCCTTATCCCATCCTCAATCCCCTTGGCTGTCATTGCCTCTTGAAATATTCAGAACAATCATCAAATATGTCTTTTGTGTTTCTGTGGTTTCCTCAAATAAAACTCACATAGATTTATCCTTGAAAAACCTTAGTACTTGAATGGAGAAAATAGATCTGGTGTAAGTCTTATTCTAAAACAGTACCTCTTGATGTTTATCTGGGAGGGGGGGATTCAAAAAACTACTATCTCCACAGCCATCTTATCTATGAAGGAAGTAAGAATTTCATAAAAACAACAAATAAGAAATTATACCACTTTACATTCTTAATCTTATTATCCCTTTAACTCTCTTTTTTCTATCCCTCTCAATTGTTTTTCCTTCCTCCTTATATTTGGAAACACAATTGATTGCATTTCCCATTTCTCCTTGTGATCTTCTATCACATTAGAGGTACAGGCTTGCATAAACAGACAGTAAAAAATAAAATAAAAAGGAAAATTGAACAAATCATAAATAGCTGCAATATTTCTATTTCTTTATCATTTTTCTAATTTTTTTTTTTGATATTTAGTTCATTTTTTGATATATTCATTCAATCCAAGTTAGTTTATCTATGTATTTAGAAATCTGAGTAGAAATGAGGAAATAAGTGACCTGGTCTAGATGTTGGTCTTTGTTTTTGGGTAAATTTGAGTAAAATGATGAGAAGTTGGAGACCTGATAACTTCTTCATTTTCATTAGGGCTTACTGGATGAATAGATTGAGTATTCACATCAATTGTTTTCCAAAGGATCTCAATCCTTCGCATGTAAACTTCTCTCTCATGAACATTGTCAAAAGTGTCAAAGAAATCACCATGTTTGATTGTAATGTGATCTACATGATTAATTATATCCTTTCTGGCTTCCTGAGTTGAAAATTTATTCCCTTTTGAGTTTATAAAAATGAAATCTGATGGTGAAGGTACACCTTGTGGGAAGTAAACTCTATAATAGTTGTCTAACTTGGAAGAGAGTTGGCTGAGTTCAAATTTTGAATGTAATCTTTCCATCAGACTGTCCATTCCTTTAATTGAATCCAATAGGAATTCTCCATAATTCTTATCAAAGAAATCTAGAAGTAAGCATAGTGTAGGAGCATGTGAAATTCTTCCATTGATCATAATTCTATCTGGAGTGTCTGTTGCCTCTTCCCAAATCTTCTGGAGCAGACTGCACCCACCTTCAAGCATTGTCTTTAACTCAGATGTTTGGAAGTTCTGTTTGAAATTTTCTTTTTCTTCAGCTGGCATGGATACATATTCCTCCATTTGATGAAAGAACTTGTTGTCTTTGAGGATTGAATGACCTGACTCTTCCAACTGATTACTTAGATTTTTCACCAAAATATCTTCTTTTGTTATTCCATCCACTTTGTTACCAAAAATAGCACAGGAGTTGATGAAATGGTAAGTTAGCTTTCTGATTTGTCTTTCATTGAGGACTGTAAGTTAAATAAGTCAAGGGAATAGAACAATTATTAGTCAGCTTATCAATTTCTCCACTGATATATTATTGGGTATGAAACAAATATCATATCTATCCAAAAATATCTCTCAGGTTTTTAGCAGAATAATTGGATCTCATAGGATTTTTTTCACTGCAGGATAACTGAATACCTAAAAATTGACAATAAAAAAAAGAATTTTTGTCTTACCTTGAAAAATATTCCTGTAATGAAGAGAATCTGTACTACTATAAAGGATATGCCAAAGGACATATTTGCTTGCATAGAAGGTAGGTGTTCCCAGGTCAAATGAATATTTGTGAATCCAGAATCCAAATTTATTAAAAATATTGATTGCAATGATGTTCAATGTTTCTTCATTAGCTTCAGTGAATTCCATAAAATCCTTCTTAGTAATTAAACTGAATTTGTGCATGTAATCTGCTGTTTGAAAAATGAGATCTTGTAGTTGAAGAATAAATCTGTTATGCTCTTGATCAAAGCCAATCTCCATATTGATTGGTTCGATTTTATGTAATAGGGTCTCTAGACTTTTAACCAAAACCTGGGTATGTGTTTTTAACAATGTTAGATTCTTGTGCAAGACCATCAGAATACCGCTCAACTGTAGATATGAATCCCAAAGATGAGTTATTTTTGTATTCAATACAGCATTTTGTCTCCATGTTGTAAGTTTGTCATTCAAATGTTGTATTTCATTCCTTTGTGTATGGGTTCCTATGGGAAAATTTTCATCATCAGAGAAAAAATTTATACTTCTATATTTTCATCTTTGAATTTTAGATCAAGTGATTAAGGAATACCTTGGGCTTCCCTGTCCTGTTTTAATTCACCTTTGGAAATCATATTAACATGATAGTAAGAATGATCCATTGGAATATGATCTTCTATAGACAAGAGGGGCTGGTATTTGGACACAAAAAGATCCCCATGAGGTGAAACACATTCATTTTTACCAGCCATTTCATCACAAGGGTTACTGTAGCTGGTCAAAATCTTCATTTTGGTATCTGGAGCTGTGAAAGATGCATTTGTCAGATTATATTATTTATTGGTTTTCTTGACTTCAAAATATCAGAGCATGCATAGGAAAGGATAGAAGAAATAAGCTCATACTTTGGACAGCTGAACTTTCTGCATGATTTAGCAATGGTAAATTCATGCTGTGAGATGCTTGAAGGGAGAATAGAGCCAGCACCAAAACCTGGATATTTCCAAAAGAGTTAGACATGATGTATTTGAGAAGGAAATATTCAAGCGGCTTTAATTTGAGTAAAATGAATGTGAAAGAGAAATAAGGCTAATTATTAAATCTTGGTCTTTTGCCACAATTTATACTATCCATGGAGTACTTTCAGTTACTGCTATTCTACTGAAACATTATAGATACTAGATTTCTTTGACAAGCTTAATTTAGCTTCAGAGATTTGGTGTATAAAATCATTTCAGGAAGGTTTGAAACAAGTCCCCACATTTCTGAGGAATGTTTCATGAGGGATTTGAATATATTAATTTTCCCTTTTTTGATCATGTGATAAATTCTTATGATTCAAAACCATTATATCAGAGTTAAAGTTTGTTTTTTCAAAAAAATAAACAAAATACAATAAACACAATGATATATGGTTTAGTACTGTGGTTATTTGCATGGGAAAAAAACGGTCAATACAAGAAACTAGAAACCACTGGAACAAGGGGAACTAGAATATAATGCAAGTATCAAGGAGTCCATTTTTATTTACTGCATAAAATAAACAGGAAGAAATTCATCAAGGAGAGAAAGTTTGAGAGCAAGATTAAGAAGATCAAGAGATATTGAAATGCTCAATCTGTAGACTAAAAAAAAAAACTCATGAAACTGCTGGAAGTTGAAATGAAAAATGAAAAAGGCAAATGTTTACTGTTTCATGCAAACTGTCTGAAGTTTCATGAGTTTTTTTCAGAGTGGTAATTTTTGAATTTAGTTTTCATACAAGAAATGTTGTCAAGTTTCTCCAAAGTGCTGTTTTTTTTCAGTATCATAGCATAGTGATGATTCTTCTGGCAAAAGGTAAACATACAATAGGGGGTATCAAATATGACCAAATCCACAATTAAAACCAGTCAATTGGGTTTTTCCACAAAATTTCACTTTTGAGAATTCTGATCCATTTTATATAGATATCCATGGTTTTTAAAAATGGTGGATTTTCAAAACCAGTTGATTAGATAATGGTGGATTTGGTCATATTTGATACCCCCTAATATACATAAATGGCCACTGAGAAATGAAAAAATATGACTCCTAAGCAAGGGTACATACTGCAATTGAAGTTGTGTTGATTTCTCCTGAGTGCTGTATCTCTCACTACAGCCTCAGGAAAAAAGGAGATAACCCTTGTACCACTCTGGTTTTAAAGTTGGTTATTGTGAATCTCAATCCCCTTTCTGTGAGCTTTGTTATTGATTATTGTAATTATTTTGAAAGCAGTCCAAGGTATATTGGGAAAACCACAGTTTTTCAGTGGAAATTTCCCAAATGTTGTGTGTGAAAGATAATGATTATGGTAAAAAAAAACAGGGCCTGATTGTAACACATTCAAAAAAAACCAGGAAACAGAATTCATCAAAAAACATGCAGGTAACATCAGGCTAAGTCTAATGTGGAACACCCTAACACTGCCAGCATAATTGCCTAGGTTGAGTTCATCCAAGTTAAACTAGGATGCAACCAACCAATTTAAAGTAGGTTGACCTCAACCAATGAAATATAAAACCAAGGGGGGTCCCTTGGGTTTATATTTCATCAGTTGATATCAACCAAGTTTAAATTGGTTGAGTGCATCCCAGTTTAACTGGGATGACTTCATCCTAGGTAAATATGCTGGCAGTGTAATAAACACAAAAACCAATGATGGTTATTATTGCAGACTTCCATAATTGACTAGGATCAAGTGATACAAGTGAAAACCAGGATGAACACAGCCATCTCAAACTAGGTTTATCTCAACCAACAAAATATCAGCCCAAGGGGGGTTGATCTTTTGGTTATATATATTTGTAATTAGTAGAGATAGAAAATGTTTGGATAGGTTGAGTGGATCTCAGTTTAACTGGGAAAGCCTCAATCCAGCCAACTTTTTCTCTGAAAGTCCCTTGGGTTTGTTTGTCATTGATTGAGATCAACAGCCCATTTCATCACAATGTAAATGAATCACAGATTCATGGGGATAGGCTCAACCCAGCCAATCATAATGGCAGTGCATTATTCTGAGGATTCTCTAACAAGTTCCAAAAAAAAAAGAAAGACAGAAAATCATATGAAGAAAAACATGAAACCGTAAACCTCTGCTGGGATCATTCAAGGACATCTAATCTATTATTTTATATGATTTAATAAAGCCATGATTTCAAGCTTGAAGAAATTTAAACCCAATTTAAAAGTTGATTTAATGAAGGTAATTGGTCAACAAGATGTAAAAGCCAATGATATAATGATCATCATGGCTGACTACAGGGGCTCTCTCTGTGTGTGTAGCAGTAATATCAGGACCAAACCAAGACTGAAGGGGGTGCCTCTAAGTCCATAACATGGTCTTCTATCCCCAAGATCATTGAAAAAGTCTAAGAATTATAGTGCAAACACATCCAATTTGTTAAGAAGATTTTTGGGGCTGATTGAATTGCTTCAAGTTGTTTCTTTTTTTTGACAATTTTCTCAATTCTGACCCTTTCTGATCATATATTTCTATCATGTTTAGCTCATGGCATCTGGATGTTTGAACCTGAACCATTATTATTTTGTTATGGTTCTTACATGTTAATTGGTTTTTGCTGAAACATCTATTGTGTTTCCAAGAAATCTTGGACAACACGTGAAATTTTTGTGAATATGCCTCTCAAAAGTATGCTTATGGCATGCTTGGGTGTACAGACTTGCAGATATGCAAGCTGTTCAGATACAATCACATCTCATCCGATGGCGCCGGGATGCAGATATACAGCTATATACCTGTATAGCTGTATCCCGGCCCCATCGGATGAGGCATACAGCTTTCCTAACCACCATCCATGCAGTCACCAGTCAAATCCCACCCAATATTCTATTCCATCATTTTTGATGATTCCACCTTTATGACTTCCTTCTACTATAACCCGTTGGTCCTCACCACACCAATTTTGATCAACCCCAACATAAGAATGCCGTCAACCATACAATCTGGAACTCTCAACTTTACTTCAGCTGCCAACACTCGGGCAAGTACCCCGGTAGGCGACAGCGATACGGCTGACAAGGTCTGTCAATATTATGTTTCTACTCCTCTGCAACATCACAACTGACCAGCCCAATAATTGGTATGACAGGGTGAAACGGGTGATCCAATAAAGGTTCACATTGGCTTCAAGCTCTTTGTGGTCTTGAAGAACAAGAAGAAGGAGAAGATATGGCTCCCTGTCAACTCATCCGCGGATTTTCCCATCAATGTTGTTGTCGGTCAGACAAGCTTCAAGGATTTCCAACACCTGGTCGCCGCTGCTTGTGATACTCACTTCCCCAAAACCGGCTTGATCATCATCAACTCCCTTGAAGGCATCTCCAATCACCCAATTTCCTGGTTGGCAAGTATTCCTCGCTGCGCCAAATACAAGAAGTCCAACAACATTGAGTTGAATTACGAGGCCGACTATACCGAGTGGCTTGATACTGCTCATGAAATCGGCCGCAAGGTGATTGGGCTGATGGTGAAGATGTCAAATCCCACGGAAGCCAAGAAACAAGCCCTCAAGGAGGATCTCCTTGCAAAGCAGGAGGCCAGGGCTGCTGCTGTCAGGGAATCCGCCTCCAAGAAACGCAAGGGGACCAAGGATACAGACGATGACTTCTTGGCAGCCTTGGATGACTCAGGGTCCGAGATTGATGCAGATGACTTTGATGACATCAACCTCCATGTCAGGAAGATCTACAATGCCCACCCAACTAACTCAGCTTACCATCACAATCTCCCTGCCTACATTGATCCGTCCAACCCTCGTCAATTCATCCCATTGACCGCGGCCGCGGTGGAGACTTGGGCCAAGGACTTGGTAAGTCTTACTTCCCTTTATTTCTGCCTCCATGCCAATGCTAATCCATTCTGGGATGTTTTACAGATGGATCACAAGCCCGGTGTCAACCTTCACTGCCCCCCGACCTCGCTAAAGTATGTGACCGTTTCACCATCCAAACGCTGCCCTCCAGATTGTCCTGTGGGTGGAGACTCCCTCGGGCTGTTGAGCGAGCTTCTTGGTAACATCGGTGCCACCCATGGCGATCCAATCAGTGATGCGCCTCCGTCATCCCCTCCAAACCAGTCTAACATCGAGGCGTACCTCGAATTTGTGGGGGTCAAGAATCCCACGCAAGTCAGTGAAATACTGACTGCAAACAATCTGACTTCCCAAAAGTTGTTCCGAGCATCCTCCGGTTTGGCTCGCAAGGATGTCAGGGACCTTGGTTTGACGCTTGGCACAGTCACCATGCTATTTGACAACACCACCAAGTTTGACAAACACTTGGCCAGTTGAAGCTTTTTTGTTGCCTTCCCTCGGTCCATCGCCTATTTACTACAGCTGCTCTCCTATGAAATATATCACAACTATGTCCGCTTCTGTCTGAACCCGACTGCCCCCACTGCACAAAACACGCTGATACCCACCTGTACTACTACCCCACTCAATTCCCTTGCCTGATTCTTTCTCTACATACTGCTATCACTGACTTCTCAGCCAACTTCCCTGATATCCACCGATACTACCTGCACGAGTCTTACTACCTTGACATATTGGGACTGCAACTTATTTAGTGTGATTCACACCAAGCTTGATGCCTCCCATTTACCTCATTGCAAAATGAATATTACATAAAGTAATCAAACCCCAGTGATGTCGTCTCACCAGAGGCCGTTTGATCCAAACTGAGTAACACACGTGTGAGTGCTCCGGGGCTTTCTACAAACAGGATGCCCCAGAACCTATCATTGCATCCAAGCAAAAAAAAAAAAGACTACAAATTTAACAAGCCTCAAACCGAGGCATGTTGTATCCACAATGGCGATAAATGTTGTAGCAGAAACGTGCACTGACAACTCTGGTAAAAGTTGACCGGATGATCCACTCAGGTTCCAATGTATGAGTCAGTGCCTGAGTTTGACGAAGGGTGCGCTTTAATTCAGCAAAACAGAGCTCAATTGGGTTGAGCTCTGGGCAGTAAGGGGGCAGATACATGATGTGAACCTGCTTCATAGCACAATTTCTGAACGCGGCAGCCCTTGTGGATCTTTGCATTGTTGCACACTAGGATCAAGTTTGGGCCTGGGTAAGAGCTCATCCGTGGGAGCTGTGAAGCCATTTTAGCCCAGTTTAATCAACACATCAGCGGATAAGCTGATTAAACTAACCAGATCCCACTTCAAGAAGTGTTCAAACTTCTTGGCAGTGAAGGTGTCCTCTCGGACCTTCAGCGCCAGGACACCTGTCATACCAATCGCGGGCAGAATTCTTAGTCGTGGGGGGTTCTGGCGGATGATGTATTGAGCAGATGGGGTTCCTACCGCCAACCGAGCAAAAGCACGAAGCAGATCGCAATCACATACTGCGCTTTCGTCTGTGTTACAAACATTAGCCCACGTGCACCGCCCACTATCTCTGGTAGGTAGCTCAGAAAAACTCACCTGTGAATACTATTATGACTATATATTATGATCTATATACATACACTACATATTAACATATCTTGTACATAAATGCTTATACAACATTTCTCTTCTTCCCTAAAAGACTCCTCGCTGGGTTTCGGTGAACTTCTCTTTTTCCTCACTCTCTTTTATTTCTCTTTCACCGACATCCCAGGTAAGCAAGATTAGTACATAAAATACTATTATCATATTTCATATATTATTTCATGTATTTATTTTATTTCTTATCTACATACTAACTAAAGAAATTACTCTCTTTTATTTCTCTTTCACCGACATCCCAGTGTGGGTCATTACAGGTTATGAGCCCTTGTTCTTGCTAATACGCCGAACAAGCTATCCTTTCAAACCATCAACCGCTTTATTTCGAGAGTCGATAAAGCGTTCGCAGCCTCGTAACATCATTAATGTCGGATAATCGGGAACCACGACAATCGGCTCGGTCTGCCTTCAATGCGAGGTCGAGCTCTAGGTCAATGTCCCGGACCCGACATGTTTCACAACCAATCCTCCCTTCCAGCTCTTCTCATGGTCGATCTGCACCTGATCCGTTACTTTCGTCAGGTGCTAGGGATATGGAGGCACTCTTCGATCGGATAGCGCCTACTTCTTCTCGGGCTGTCCCAGACAAGTCCGGTCCTGCGGATCCTCCTGTAACTACAACTTCTGACAAATCGAAGGCAAAAGCTCCTACTATCTTGATCGATCCGGGGACGCCAGACCCTCATTCTAAGTCTACCAAAACAATTCCTCCATCTTTTAATTCCCATGGGTCGGCCGGGGCATCTTCATCATCTACTGCTGAGAAAATGCTTCTTGACGAACAGACTGTTCGTCAATTACTGCTGTTCACAAAGATGCAGCAGGCGCTAGGCCTAACTCCTGCCGCTCCCACCGTGCCCACCAACCAGTCGATTGCGCGACAACCCACTATGCGTGAACTCACGATGTCCTTACACAAATCAATTGTGATGGTTCCAAAGCTTGAAACCAACGGCAGCAATTTCCAAACCTGGTTCATCATGCTCCGACAATCTTTGGAGAGTGTAGTCAACCGGGGATTGCCTTTGGACGACCCCGACCTCATACTGGATATCACGGAAGATTCACTCTTGAAAACAGCGATTCTTTCAACAGTCAGTGACAACTTGAAGATTAGTATCGCTGAGAAGCCTTCCGGCCTTGATGGTTTACGTCTGGTGACGTCGACGTTTACTCTTTGTAGCCGGACCTCACATATTGCAACCATTAAGGATCTACTCGATTTGAAATTCAACCTCCATGATAAGTCGGCGGATATTGATGATCATTTCCGTTTTATTGAGAACTCCGCGAAAAATCTTTACCGCTCTGGTTTTGTGATGAACGAGGAATCCTTTATAGGACTAATCTTTCATTTATCTCTGCCAAACCTTGAAGGATTTCCCTTCGTAAACGTTGGGCGGCAATTAGACCAACGGATGGACCGGGGTGATACAGTTGTCACCAACAAGGAATTGGTTCGGTTGGCGAAAACCGAAATAGCACTTTACCGTCAAAACCGCCGGGGTGGCAACGATCGTCGCGAACGTGGAACACGATTCCCTGCAGTTGATACTGCGTCTGCCTCCAAATCATCGGCGTCAACGAGCGGGAAGTATTGTGCGCGTTGCAAGATGAACAATCACAACACCAGTGATTGTACTCGAACGACCACTGCTTCTAATTCGTCCAACAACAACCCATTCAGAAGTAACTACACTGCGACTACGGCACCAGCTCGCACAGGTTTTCATGCGAACAGTGCAGATATCGTGGAACCGGTAACTCATGAGGTCGAATTGGACTTACCAGTGTTGCAATCGGTTTCTCTTGATGATCTAAATCCACAGGTCACTCAGGAGGAAATCGATCACCTTTTGAAGCAAGGTGGCCGCTTATTTGGTTTGGATTCGTGCGCATCTCATACTTTCACCGACTGCTTAGAGCTACTTTTTGATCGTATCCCGCTGAAGCATCCTATCCCGCTATCGGTGGCAACTAACACCAATCACTCTTTTGTAACCATAGTTGGGAAGATGAAACTGCGTAACAAGACGGGATCGATTACACTTCAAAATGTGTACTATAGCCCCGATGCAACTTGTACACTCATCTCTGCCAACTCTTTAAGGCTTGGGGGAGGGCGACTGGAGGTGGACGCGGGCGGTAATGCGTCGGTTTCTTTTCCCAACGGGTTCTCATTACAATCGTACTCGATTCATCGCCGTTGGCAAATCCCGGCGATAGTTAATCTCTCTATCAATCCATTCGTGTTAATCCCCCCTGCCCGTTCTCTTGTTTCCACTTCTACTCCAACCGCTCCTGCAAATGAAATATCGATTTTAAATACATCTCTCAAATCATCCGATGCGCTAATGTGGCACCGCCGCCTTGGGCACATCAGCCTCAAACGTATCATTGCGATGTGTGCATCGGGATCTTTCCCGGGTTTACCTTTCAAGTTGACAAACAAGGATTTTGTATGTGAGGACTGCCTTGTGAGCAAGAGTAAGAGATCCCGCGGCGTTTGACTATCGGATCAGCATCAACTTTTGCCCATGGACACCATTGTTTCCGATGTGTTGGGTCCGTTTGTGGAAGGTTTCAACGGGGTTAAATACATTGTAGTTTTTCGGGACTTGGCTAGCACATATTCTGAAGGTTTTCTCCTGAAGAACAAAAGCGATGTTTGCCTGAATTTCAAACGTTATATCGAACGCATCGAACGGCTGACAGGCAAGAAATTGAAACAATTCCGTACCGATGGGGGAGGTGAATTTACCTCGAAGGCTTTTCTGAATTGGCTGAAAGACAAAGGCATTGAACATCAACACTCAATGCCTTACGAACCTGAGCAAAACGGAGCCGCTGAACGCCTTCATCGAACTGTTGGCGAGATTGCACGCACGGCACTCATAGCTTCGGGACTTCCGGTCAAGTTTTGGGGTTTTGCTTATCTGTGGGGATATTTTACTCACAACAGATTGATAAACTCTTTAACTAGGGATAAGTCCCCTATTGAAATGATGCTAGGGACCAAGCCGACGTTTGATCGATTGCGAGCATTTGGTGAGGTAGCGTTCGTACACAAACCTGACATCTATCGAAAAGGAAAAACCGATCAGCGGGCATGGCGATGCAACCTCGTCGGCTATGTGCAAGGAGGCAAGGGTTGGATTTTTTGGGTACCACACAACAACTCTTTCTTCGAATCTTCCATTGCAACCTTTCCGTACTCCTCCTTGACATCTGTTAACCCGCCAATATCATCTACTATGCCTTCTTCAGAATGTCCATCGAATATGAATTCATCACCCGATCCACCTGTTGTATTACCGATACCGGCTTGTGAAGTCAACTCAACCATTCAACCCGATCAAGCACCAATTCGGCGCAGTTTGGACAAACTCTTGAATACCGAGGACATCAACCCCATGATTTTCAACTCTTCACTTGTTCTAGGTTCAGATGCGGCTGAACGGGTCATTGATAGCCAATTGCCTGAAAACACTGGTGTTTCGGCTGTGACTAGAAGCCAGCTTCTACCTCGAAACTATGCACGAGCTATTGCGAGAAAGGATGGGCAGGAATGGGCGGCGGCAGTAGACACGGAACTTTCCAACATATCAAAGATGTCCGTTTGGCACTTTGAGCACGTCCCACCAGGCCGGAAACAAACGGACGCGAGGTGGCTATTCGACATCAAACGCAATCAAGATGGTTCCATCAAGAAGTACAAAGCTCGCTACATTGTCCGTGGTTTTAGTCAAATCTTTGGCCAGGATTATCATGACACTTGGGCGCCGACGGCAACCTTTGCGTCTTTACGAATGTTGTTCACCATTGCAGCTTCCAACAGGTGGCCTGTGGAATCTTTTGATATCACAGCTGCATATCTGCACGGTGACATCGACGAGGACGTCTGGGTCAAGGTACCGGATGGCATGGACGTTCCTGAAGAACACCGTGGGAAATCTCTTAAGCTGGATAAGGGACTTGAAGGCACCAAACAGGGTGGCCGTTGTTGGTGGAAACACTTCGTGCAGGTCATGGAAGATATTGGTTTCGGTGTGAGCTTCTATGATGATTCCTTCTACCACATGCAACGGGGTGATGATACCATTCTTGTGTGGATTCACGTTGACAATGGTGTTGTCACGGCCTCGTCGCCTCAAGTTATGTCGGACTTTAGATCAGCTTTAGAATCCAAACTTCGCACAACATGGGATGAGTCTCTACACACAATCGTTGGCATAAAGGTTGAACACCCTTCTCCCTCCAAATTTATCTTATCTCAACCTTTTCTAACCGACAAGATCCTTGATACCTTCACAACACCGGCTACACTTCCAAGATCCGTTCCTATTCGAGACACATCAAAATTATCTTCTTCTTCCTCATCTGATGATGTCATAAATCCAAATGGCTATCTCTCGATAATTGGCTCTTTGAATTACCTCGCAGTCGCAACACGGCCAGACCTGGCGTTTGCCGTTGGGTTTCTAGCACGTTTTGCAAAGTCACCCTCACGAAGGCACTGGGAGGCTGTACAACACTTGCTTGGGTACATCAAAACCTTTGGTTGCCGCGAATTGATCATTGAACCAACTGATGACTGCACGATGTTGACGTGGGTGGATGCCAACTGGGGTGGCGAATTTGCCAGATCAACGCATGGATCAGTGACGGTACTCTTCGGCTGTCCTATCCTATGGGCCAGCAAACGTCAGCCTTCGGTCGCATCTTCTACATGCCATGCTGAGTTCATGGCGCTTGGTTGGGCTGCACGCCACGCGGTGTGGCTCAAGGAGCTATTTTTTGATATGACCAATCAATCGATTGTGCCTCAACTGATGTGTGATAACGATGCTGCTGTGAAGATTTCGAAAGACAACACCGCCAACAAACGTACTCGCCACTCTGAACGTGATTGCTTCTATGTCAACGACCAGTTGCATTGGAAACGCCTGGCGATAAGCTGGGTTCCCACAGACAAACAGCTCGCCGACATTTTCACCAAGGCGCTAGGGCCCATGCCCTTCGAGAGGATCCTGTCCAGCCTCAAAATGTCTGCTCCAGGATAGCAGGCATCCATTATGGCAAGTACCAGGGGGTTTGTATGCGCTAGCTGCGAGACACATACATCCCCCGCGATTGTCCGTCTCGCTTCAACATCCACTACGTCACTTGCTTTGAAATCAAGATAACGACATTTTTTGCCTTTTATCTAATCACAGGTTCATCTACTGGTGCTCGTCGCGACCTTCTCCTTCGGTTCTCGATTTTTTTTTTTTTTTTTTTTCTCTTCTCCTTTGGTTCTCGAGTTTTTTTTTTCCTTTTCCCTTTCCTTCTATTTTGCTTTGATTTTTGTTCCTCTTCTTACTAAAATTATATTTATTTCTATTTAATTCTTATTGTTGTATGGTCAAGTTTTTGACCTATTATCAGAGTCTTTTCGAGGGGGTGGCTATTATGACTATATATTATGATCTATATACATACACTACATATTAACATATCTTGTACATAAATGCTTATACAACATTTCTCTTCTTCCCTAAAAGACTCCTCGCTGGGTGTCGGTGAACTTCTCTTTTTCCTCACTCTCTTTTATTTCTCTTTCACCGACATCCCAGGTAAGCAAGATTAGTACATAAAATACTATTATCATATTTCATATATTATTTCATGTATTTATTTTATTTCTTATCTACATACTAACTAAAGAAATTACTCTCTTTTATTTCTCTTTCACCGACATCCCAGTGTGGGTCATTACAAATACCAGGAACTCGGCCGGGTAGTTGCTGATCATCTCGACATATTGGAATTTCTGTATTAGGCACTTTCTTGAATTGATAGTCTCCGCCTTCTTAAGGGTGATTGAAAGCTGATTAACGAGGTTGTCGTGAACAGCCTGGATACTCAGCAGGACCCTGGTTCTGTCATATAGCTTGTCTCGCATCTCATCCAGAAATAAGCCGGGCTCGTCCTTGAGCATTTGGATCATGAATTCTGAATCCTCCGATGATAGCAACTTGATCCGACCTTGCTGCTTGTATGTATCCGGATTCCTAATGACTGACCGCGTCTCCTTGTAAAGAGCCCGCCAGCGGCTTAAAGACTGCCGCGAGACACTATGGCCAACAGTGGAGCAAATATTGGGTAGTGGACTCCCCTGCAATGAAAGACGGACCACTAAGACCTTGATGGCAGGTGCATAGGCCACATAAACCATTGCAAGTGTCCGAGTGAAATTCTAGTTGAGGCAAGGATTGGGATGGGCCTTTTTGCAGGTTGGGCTGAGGTAGGAGGGGGGCAGCTCAAAACTGCTGGGTATTGGCAGCATGCTGTATGAGAATAATACATCATACAGCATAGCTCATAGTGGAGATGTATTGCTTTGTCAATCTTCTCATTTTCTCGCACTTGGGCCATTGTAAAAGCCACTTTTTGGGCATAAATCCATACGGAGGATTTTTTTTTGAAGAAACTCCGTCCAAGATTTCTTGGAAACACAATATGTGCACTCCTATTTGAAGACCCCTAAACATTCGAGATTCTTTTAGAGCCACCACATCACAACTTTTTTTTTCTTTTCATTTATTTAGTTTTGGTCACAATGAACAAATTTGAGCAAAACGATGAAAAAAAAAGAAAAACAGTTTCCTGCTTACAATTTACCAGTAAACAAAATATACCAACAGCCATTGGATGAAAGGCCAAGAGAGCTATAGGCAGAGCAAGGTTCGTTGGTGCCTATGTATTGATGCCTTGTCATTAGATGAATAAGACACCGGGGTCACATGATCTATATCAAATCGACCATAATACCAAAAGTTTCAATAGAAGAGGTGTAACAACAACAACAATAAGAAAAGAGAGATGAGGATGTATACCATAAGGAAGAGGAGATTTAAATTGATCTAATTGATGTGTTTAGGTAAATCTGCACATATCCACATGGCTACCAAGTATGATAAGTGTGTGAGAGGTTTGAAAGAGTAACGACAGGACCCAAAAGAGAAACAGCTGGAGATGAGGATGTGATTATTTATTTATTTTAACAAAAAATGGAGAGAGGGGGGAGAGAATGCAGGAGGAAACAAGTTCGAGGTGAAGAAAAAGAAAAACGTATGTAAAGCTTGTTTGTTGTGATGTTGATCTGTCTATATGTGCATGTATGTATGTAGAATCCACAGACACAACCAAATGGTGAAGAAGAACGATGATGACGATGAAGGTCTATATATCAGAGAAAGTAGGAAAGAGTTGATTATCCCACCCGAGAAAGAGTAGAAAAAAAAAAAAAGGCTAGGAGAGAGGATTTATTGATAAATTTCAGTGGGGGAGGTAGGGAGTTCGAAGGTAGGTTGAGAAGGATCGATGTCTTGTTCTGGGGGGATATGATGAGAGAGTTCGGAGCTTAGGATGATCGAAGTTTGATCTGGAGTGTGGAGCGGTGGGGGTGGATCGGATGGGAGTAATGAGGAGTCGTTCTGAGCTGAGGTTCCGATACCGATGTAGAAGCCAGTGGCTGAGGTACGAATCGATCCAGCGGTACGAGTGGACTTGACGTTCGACCAACGTGAGGAGAGGGATTCGATTGATTCTCGCCTGGAGGGTGCCAATGCTCGAACCGAAGCATCTTCATCGGATGGGAAACTGGAGAGGGGATTAAGAGTTAGAGAGAGAGTGAGTGTGTTTCAAAAGATGAGAGAAGACTAACTTTTGATGGTAGTGTAAGGAGGGAGCAAAACCAGATGAGGCGAGGGTGAGGATGCTAGCGTTATCGGCGAGTGCAGCCGGATGAGGGTTTTGGGATGGATGAGGTAGGCTGTGACTGGGAACGTTGATGATAGATGAGAGGTGATTGTTAGGTGAGATGGGTGGTGAGGAGTAGAGTGTGAGGGTGGGTGTGTTAGGTTGTTGCTGTTGTTGTTGTTGTTGTTGAAGGGGTGATTGGTTGAGGGAGGATGAAGCAGATTGTAGTCGTTGATGGTTCTGATGGCTGAGGATGGTATTCCTGATGGAATTACGCGTGTGATGATGATGATGATGATGTTGGTGATGATTGTGAGCAGGTTGAGCCATGGTTGATGTAGAGTGTTGGTGAGGGTTAGTGATAGGTGAGTTTGGATGATGATGTGGTTGAGCGATTCGATTGGTGGGTGGATGATTTTCGAGTGAGATGACGGTTGTAGGTTTGGTGGAGGCTAGAGAGACGTTTCCGAATAAGCTCTTTGAGTCATCGATTGGTATTCCAGAGTTTGAATGTGAATCTTCTGATGAGTTGTTGCTGTTACTACTACTACTGTTGTTGTTGTTGTTGTTGTTGTTGTGATTGTCGTTGGTTAAGGATAGATGGTTTTGATTGAGTCTGGAGTGATTAGTTTCGGATGGAGATGGTAGTGAGATGGAGATAGCCTTTGATGAGGGGGTGATAGGTCTGATGGATGCGTTTGGATCGGCACCTCCATGATGATTGATAGGATTGGTGAATGATTCTGATGTTGTTGAATGAGATCGATTGAGATCGTTGATGGTAGGTAGTGGTAGTAATGGTTGTAGTGATACGTTATCTTGTAATCTGATTGGGTTTGATGATAGTGAGCGTTGTTTATTGGTTTGATTGTTTGAGTTGTTGTTGAGGTTAGGTAGACTACTCTTTCGTTTTGAGTGAGTGGTTGGATTAATAGTAAATCTTGATAAGAATCTAGTCAATCGAGAGTGATGATGATGATGGTGAAGGTGTTGTTGTTGTTGTTGACCGTTTACTAGTTCTTCGTTGGTGGTCATCGTTGAGTTTTTTTAGTTTTTTAATTTTTTTAATTTTTTGGCTGTTTTAATATATGTAGATGAAATACCCCGTGGTAGGTTCGGGGTGTAGACCATAAAACCCCCACTCTACTCCAAAAACACCAACAACATCAATGTCTTCATTCCCTTCACTCCGTCAAATCTTCGCCGCCTTTCGATCTGCCGAACAGGAGGCAGACCTATCAAGAACGGCCTTTAGTAGATTCTTACTCTTCATCCTCTCAGTCACCTCACTCAGTCTATTGGCCAGTAAATCGATCCAAAGAAACAATTGAGATAAATCTCTGTTTCGATTCGAGTAAGTCTTATTACAAAATCTCAACCATTAATGTCGATGATGATCTTCTCTGTTGATAAAGAGAAGTTAACAAAATGGATGTTGAACACTTTTTTTTATCACTCACTACGATCAACAACAATTAACCCTTAATGATCAGTAACCAACCACTTGGTTTTTTATTTTATACATGGGGTTTTTTTGTTGTTGTTGTTGTTGTTTGTAAAGTTGATGAAATTGAAAACAAGGCCAGATCTGAGACTATTTAAGATGGAGATCGATCAGAATCAAAATACTAACTAACTACAAACTCTACCAATTCGATCCAGGTCAATCAATCAACACAACCCATCAAAAACAAACCATCGTCTTGGATACCAACCACGACTCTCTAAATAACTTGACACAGTATGTATATCAACCGAACCATATATCTATATAACATGTAACCAACTTACGTAGTCTTGGATACACCTTCTCATTCTCGAGTATCGTAGTCGATCAGAATATAATTATATCTAAAAGCGAGATATATCGATCGTAGCAGCGAACCTAAGGATCAATTAAATTAAATGACTTGATACATTCAGTCAGGAGAAGAAAAGGCGTCTGACTTGACTCACTCCGGACTAGCTCTTTTTTAAAACTTCACCTGCTCCATCAGAATATCCTTGACCAACTTTCAGATCTTCATTTCTCTCTAAAAACTCGAGCCGGAAAATAATCCTATTTGTTGTTATCTACAATCTTAAAAACCAAATAAATCTCTTTATAATACATGGCAGCTAGAACCCTAACTCATGATCATCAACCTATCAACGAGACAGTTCTTCTACCCAACCATCCAGTGTTTAATGAGATCCCACTACCATGGAGTCATCTTTTCGAGTTGGCACGCTTGTTTCAAGCCTTGAATCATCAACAGCGAACAAAGATCGATCTAGTCAATTGGGTATCCACCGCAGCTATAACTAATAATCCAGGAGATCTTCAGGATCAACTCTTAACCAAGAGTGTTGTTAATAAACCTATTGAATTAGAAAGGATTACTGGTCCATTCAAAGATCTCTTCAGACGAACCGAGAACCAAGAACAGGAATCCTTACCAGTCCTACAGAAACTCGTCGGTTGTACGATCACCTTGGATCATAAGAAGGGAAATCAACTCATTCAGAGAACCAACCCACCTACCTTCTGTAAACCTAATCAACTCAATCGTACCTATGGCGCCGACCAATTCATTCATATCAAACTTACCGATCAACTCTGCTCCCGTCTCAGAGCTCGCTCATCAAAAAAAACTTCAATCCAAAGAGCTTTCCACGAATTTATTCATACACCCCTTAGGATTGCTAACAGACTTTTCTACTTTTTCTTACGTAAGGAAGTAAGCATCTCTTCCTCTCATCATCTTTCCTCTGCTATTCACCCATGTTAACTATTTGGCTGGTTATATATATATATATAAGAACTTCCTTTGGCTGGTTGCCGCAAAACATTCAGGTTGGGAATCCACCAAGAACTTCATCAATGAGCTCTTGGATTTAGAAATCAATAAGGAGATGACTGTGGCAAAATGGGTAATATACTTTCACAGTTTGAACATAACAATCACTTTAAAAAAATAATGTATTTCATTTCCTTCCAGGCCGCGCGTACCTCACTGCTTCTATCAGCTACCGAGGCGTCAATTGATATTGACCCACAAGATATAAGAAGGTTGATTACCTTTTCAATCTCTCTTTGGCTATCCTAATTGCTTACGCCCTTGTGACTCCAAAAGGGTCCCGGACTTATATTCAGATAGCCTAGTTATCTCGACGGAATTGCTCAACTCAGTTGCCGATGCCCTAGGAATAGGCTACTTGCCATGTTGAGTATCTATCCCTTGCCCCTTTTGTTCCCCTTCCTAAAAAAAACGGGGGTTTTTTTTTTTCGACTTTGAGAACTCATATTGAGCTATGTGTGAATCTATATATCTAGCTTGTATCGAAGGCCAGATTCGAAACAAAACATTTGTGTGGAGATTGGGAGTTCCAGATAAGAACAAAAAATATGCGATCCAACTGTGGGAGGATCAAATCGGCAAAGCCTCTAAACATATATTTATTAAGTTTAGAGCACGACGATACGATCACTTTGAGAAGATCTTCATTCCAACCGAAGAATCGATCTCCGTCTTAATTGACCATTGCCTTAACATGGGAACCCGTCCTCCAGGTAAATCTGAAATCATGACCGATGGCGCTGGAATTATCAGTCGGGCCGCCGCTGCCCACGTCTGTGAATTCTTTGGAAAAAAATATGACACTTTACCTTGTAAGCCCTCTAGCTATCTTTTTTGCATCAGTTCTAAAACATTGCTCTTTTCACAGCCGCCTATCAAGCTCGAATAGGTAATCCTCAGCCATGTTTTTTTTTTTTTTTTCAAGTACTTGAGAGAAAACAAAAAGGAATAACTGATTTCGATTTTCCGGCTTAATATTTCCCTATACCCTTAGGTTTTGCTAAAGGTAAGCAAAAGCTTTGCCTTTTTTTTTGTAGGAAACTTGGATGATTAATAAAGATGGATTTCTAATCATCTAGGTCTCTGGATCCTCCCACCTGAGTTTCATCCACTCGACGGCACTCCCTGGGTTGAAATTAGAGATAGTCAATGGAAAGCTGAGACCGTAAAAGGATTTCGCTTTCATTTCAACCTATGTCGAATCAGTCGTCCAGTCTCCTCCACTAATTTAGGAAAACAATTACTTCCAGTGAGTTTTTTTTTTTTTTTTTTTTTTTTTTTCTTTCTTTTTTTCGGAACAATTCTTTAATCCAGTCAGTTTTTTTGTTTTGTCTTGTTGAAAATAAAATGAAATATTTTAAGATTCTGACTGCGCGCGGGGTTAGAAACGAGACAATCTGTTCGACCTTGGAGGATCATGTCAAATCAACGATCGCCGATCTCAACTCGAATGATCCACTGAGGCTGACCGAAGTTCTGACTCGAGGCGGGGCACTGAGGCAAGGAAGACAGGTCATTCTCAATCGAACGATAGGCATTGAACACGACCCGACGACCTACAGAAAACTTGGAAATGGTTCCAATGGGACTGAACTTTCTGAATATACCGAAAGTTGGGCATTTACCACCGACGGTCTCCATAATATGTCACTCGTTCCTCTCCAACCTGAGGAGTTAGTCGTCAGCATGCTTGCCGCTGGTTTTGAGCCTAAGAATAGATACATCGTCACCAGATTAAGGAAAATCAAGGAGGATAGAATTACAGCGGCTGTACGTATTTTGGACTTGAAAAATTCCTTTTGTATATAAACCAAAAAATAATCAAATTTTCGTACTGATCATCCGTTTGGGAAACACGCAGATCAAGTTCAAAGTTCCAACTGCACAAAGTGCATACCTTTATGTGGTACCAGATCCGTTAGTCTCTTGTTTTTACCAAAAGTTGATAGATTGATTGATTAATCAAAAATTGAACTCAGGAGTGGGACGTTGAAAGAAGATGAAGCATTTGTTCAATTCTCATCTTTTGAGTAAGTCTCTTCATCAACAAAAACCAAAGATCATCTTGCTTAATGTTGTCTAGATCCGTCTTTTTTTATATTGATCCTACCATTCGGAATTTGCTGTAGAGATCACGCAACCGGTGTCAAAATCTCTACTTTGAATTGTCCGGCCATAGTTTCACGCTCCCCATGCGTAGCGGTACGGATTCATTCTTAAGAGATTATTTCTTTTTTTTTTAAAAAAAATGATGTTGTTGATTGTGGAAATCGGAATTTATTTTTCCACAGTCAATTGATGCACGTAAATTGAACCTGGTGGATAACGAAATATTGAGGGATACATACTTTGATGTGCTTGTTTGTTCCATTCAAGGGAAAGCATCCCTCTTGAGTTTGTTGTCTGGCGGTAAATAAAGTTTACTCAGGAACCCTCGATCAACTTTTGCTCGTTCGATGCTTAACAATCTATCTCTTTTGTTGAATTTATCCTTCAGGTGATTACGATGGTAAGTTAGATACTTTCTATCATTTTCTCTCTTAATAAAACTCTCTTACTAAGATGTAATATGTTCTTTCATAAAAAAATAATAATAATAATAATTAGGCGATCAGGTTTCGGTGGTCTGGGATTCGTCAATAGTCCAGGAATTCCATAATGCTAACTTAGATAAAAATCCGAGAGTTGAAACGGATCATCTGTTTGAAGCCGTCCAACTAGGAACAATCGATGAATGTCTTCTAGCTGCCTACAGAAGCGATGCCAAACAGTTTGTGAACATTGCACAATCAATCCAAGCTGCCGGTTTGTTTACTCCAAATGATGCTGGCTCTTTCTCCATCAAGCACACAATGTACGATCTTCGCCAAGCTCCTGTAATCAGAATCCAGGATTTTAACCTTGGTTATTTTATTTTCTTCTTGCCAGGGCCGAATATGTTTTGGGCCTGGACCATCCTCTAACTCAAAAGCTCGGAGAAGTATATGTGAAATGTCTTGATGCACCCAAAGCAGGTGTGTTGGCATTTCTTTTATTTTTTCTTCATTAGCCATCCACCTCATTTTTTTTTCATTCATTTTAAAACGGAAGGCACTCTGCTCAAGACTGCAGCGGATACTCGTCTGAAAAAAGAGTATGAAACCGCTTTGTCCAAAGTCACTTTTCCCAACGGAAAGAATATTGTACAATTTCCAGTAAGGACTTATCCGATTCCCAAGTATCTTTCTGGTAATCCTAAGTTTTCTTTCAATGGCGCGGCAAGAGCTATCCGGTTTGAACTTGGTGGCAAGGTACACATACTTGGCAAGTCTTTTTTTTTTTTTTTTTTTTCTAAAAATAAATAACTCTTAGTCATTCCAGAATTTCTAACGCTCTTCGATCGACTCGGATTGAATTGAATTCAGACGAGCTAATAAAGACAGGATCCAAACTCTTGAAAACGTACAAGGAAGAATTAGATTCCAAGGATATTTTAACCCATAAGGAACGGTTCAGCGATCGAGAAGACGATTTAGCTCAATACTATTTGGAACATAAACGGTTGCATGAATTCAGCAAGGAAGAGGGCTCGTGTGAAGTTTGGATCGGTGTCCTTCGTCCATTACAAAGAGCAATCAGGGTAATAATATAATATCCTGTTTTTGATCTTGTTGATAGACCAATCACCAATGTAATTTTTTGTTTTTTGTTTTTTTCCTTTCTCCTTTTTTTTAGGATATTGCAAACGAATGGTCAAAAGCAATTGTCGAAGGCACAAACTCAAAATGTCGAGACAAGATTTGGGAATCTGAGTACGGGCCTGGTACTGGAAGTTCTGGTAAAGGTAGCAAGTAAGCATAAGCATATACACACGCACATATATATTTAAATGTACACTAAACAATTATTGATTGTTTCATATTGCAGGGTTGGTTTCAATGTACAAAAGAAATATGATGAATTAAGTTACAGTGCAGCGTTTGAGTATCAACCAGAACCTGAAGAACTTGAGAATCACAACACTGATTTAGAGAAATTAAGGAAGTATACCGATCTTTATTTACGAGGCTTGGGCACCAACGGTTATGCCCTTCTGAAAGTAAGTCCTGTGTCATCTCCCTTTGGTGTATTATCACTCCGGTAGAAAGGTAACTCACTGATTTGATTATGTTTGAAATACTCAGGCTTCATGTTTATCAATGTGTTCAAATCCCGAGTCATTTTGCCCTTACGACATGGCATTTCGAGAGGTTCATTTTATTCTCTCTCTCTCTCTCTCTCTATTTCAATTATGCTAAAATGCGACGTGTTGAAGAGGGTACTTATGTCGCCATTAATTTCTCGCCCCCCCTCCCTCTTCACCTTACAAAAATAAATAAACAGATTTGTTATCTGAAAGCAATGTCCAAAAAGAAATATTCCAAGCCGGTTGTAGATTGCATGAGTTTCCGATCCCCTCCATCGATCGTAACAACAGCTTATCTGACAAACGTGGTGAAAGCGGGCACTATCTTGGGTCGTTCTAAGAACCTGGACCAGAACCGGCAGCCTATCTAAGTTGACCTTAAACTCTACTCGTTTGGTTGGTCTGTATGATTTTAAGATTTTCAGAAATATTGCATGTCATTCTAGATTCTATTTTCTGCCTTGCGGTACATCTGGATCGCATGTTGTTGTTAGGTAGTTTTTCTTCTTTGTGAGGGGGTATTCAAAGATAAACGTGATAGATTGTCACCAATGTATTGTACGGTTTTGGTGGATATTTTCGTGTGATGCTAGTTCCTCTATTCGTTTGTACAAAATAGCTGTCCGAGAAATAAACAGCCCTCATTTTCACTTTTGTCTTAGGATGAATATTCATGTGTGTTTCACCAGTGGCCTGGGTAAAGAGGTGGTGTTCAAAATTCCACAAGATTTTTTTACCTAAATATTTAACAGCATCAAATTTCATTTTGGCTGTGCCTGCAAGCTCGCTGTTTTCTGTGGTACAGGCCCTACAGCTTTATTGGCATGGACGTTTGTCTCTGGTCAACAGTCATTCCGACTCCGACCCACAATCGGGCCCATTGGACACATATTGCATAACCTGACATGCATCCAGTCAACTCGTCTTTGCTTTGCCTCTCCAGCTTGATCGATCCAACCCATCATCACCTACCTGCAATAAACATCTGTACCTAAATAAGTAATACTTAAATATTTACACAGCCTAACTCACCAGATGGTCAAGAAACGAAGAAACTCGTCAGCAGGCGGCGAACCGCTCCCGAATACTGACTTGGCGACTAGTAAACCAAAAAAACTCAAACGATCAAATGATCCTATCAAGCCCAAGCAGTCTCAAGAGCTTTCGAAGAGTAGTACCCTCAAGAACGGGCGCTCAACGGACAAGAAACAGATTGTATCTTCGAAGGTTCCGTTCAAAAAGGTCTTCACCAAGGATCAAGATCAGCGAAAATCCACAAACCCGAAGGACAAATCGGCCGATTCTCCACTACTCCCAACTTCGACTACAGACGAGATCGATTTTCCTCGTGGTGGAGGAATTCATTTAACTGCATACGAGCAGGCGGAAGCGAAGAGGGATGGTGCACAGGAAGCTGAACAGCATCTCTGTTCACTAGACTCTTCCACTCAACCGAAATCTCACTCGAAGAAACGGACGTTATCGGAGTCAAAAACTACCGATTCAGGCAAAGGTAAAGGTAAAAAGCGGGCCCAGGATGACGAACCAAGTCATCATCTTGTTGATGCCTATCGCGTCGAGCATCTCAACCACAAACGGCTCATCCCTGGTATCAAACTTGCCGGCATGATCATCCAAGTTAGACCGCTCGAACTCATCGTCTCACTCCCCAGTCATTTACTCGGTCACGTACCGATTACGGAGATATCTCGTTATTACACTCAGAAATTAACCGAAATGGCCGAAGATGACGATCAATCAGATGACGGTAGTAGCGATGAAGTTCGGACAGAAAACTCTCTGAAGGGATTAGACGAGATGTTCACCGTGGGCCAATGGATCCGTTGCTCTGTGTCAGTCATTATTTCACACGACTGGATCAAAGCGCTGCAACCTCTGTTGACAGCATACTAACTTATGCGACACTCGTCTATAGGATTCAAACCACTACCGAGATTCCTAAGAAGCAACTTCGAGTATCTCCCATGGTCCGCTCCGCATTGAAGGTGACCTTAACGATCGATCCTGTGCACATCAACTCCGGAATCGACAAATCAGATTTACAGGGCGGTATGACCCTTACTGGTACCGTCAAGTCAATCGAAGACCGGGGCTACATCATCGATCTTGGCATTTCAGTCCATCCGAGTGTCGACGCTGCTACCTCTCAAGGACCTCCAAATAATATCACTGCCTTTGTCTCTTTCATTGATGCTAGCAAAGCTACCGCAGTCGACCACAATGATGGGTCATCGCACCAGTGGGGAATTGGGCAAGTGATCTGGTGCAGAATCAATAAGCTCTCCGAGAATGGGTCAACTTGCATGGTCTCAGTCAACGCTCAAGATATCTCTCGATCCGTACTGTCCGCGGCTACCAACATCGATTCTATACTGCCCCTGCACATGGTCTCATGCCTTGTCACCTCAGTCATACCTGGCCAAGGCCTCAATGTCTCCTTTTTGGGATTTTTCAAGGGTTCAATCCAAGTTCCCCACCTGGAATGTCATTCAGCAACCGGGCTTGACCTGAGTGAAAAGTTCAAGGTCGGCCAGAAGCTTCGTGGTCGGGTACTCTGGGATACGATTCCCTCAAAAAATCATGTATCACTAGAAGGAAATGAGTCGGTACTGGGACCCAAAGTGTTTTGCCTGAGCTTTTTCGATCATATCGTCAAACTCGATTCGGTCGGACTGCCGCATCACCTACTCAATGGAGAAAGTACTAAATGCGAAAAGATTGATCAGCTTCTCAGATACCCAATCGGCTATATCTTTCAAACTGTGCGGATATTTCGTGTTGATGAGGAATGGGGAGTCTATGTGACTTGTGTTAACGGTGAAGATGGACTTCCGATCGAAATCGATCCACCGGTAGCCTTTGCCCACATCGCTACAATCTCTGATTCATTTCTGTCTTGTCTCTCGAAAGACAGCGGTTTGTACAAGATCGGTTCGACACACAAAGCCCGAGTCACTGGTGTCTCTCCTGTCGATGGCGTCCTAGAACTAACACTGAAGCCCTCGGTGATCGAGCAACCCTTTATGCGTTCTGACGACATTCCGATTGGCTCATTAATCAGTGGCACAGTTAAAAAACTCACTCCCACGAATCTCATCATAAGAATCGAGGGGGGTAATGATGCTGTTGTTTGGCCCGATCATTATTCTGATATCAAGCGCCTCCACCCCGAGAAAAAATTCACCCCGGGGGCTAAAGTCAGAGCTAGGGTTGGTCAACCATTACTCCTTTTCTCTGATAAATACTGTTTTTCTGATAATTGATCTACTTTCTCTCAGGTTCTCTACACAAACCCGGAAAAGGATCAAGTTGTCTTAACTCTTAGGAAAACCCTCTTGCGATCCGTTGATATCATTACATCTTACGACCCGAATTTAGTTGGCATATGTACCTATGCGATGATAAGGCAGGTTGAGGACAAATTCATGGTAGTTGAATTTTTCGGACAGACCAAAGGCGTAGTTTCTCGTGCTGAAGCCAAGTGAGTACCTCGGTTTGAGGTGCTGAAACATAGCAGGACCAGTATATTTATCTTACCTTTCCACAGCTCAGGATACGTTGAATCAATGAAACCACTCTTCAAGCCCGGAAATTTGGTCAAAGTCAAGATTTTACATGTTGACGCTGAGAAACAACACATTTCGGCAAGTGTTAAGCTTGCAACGTCTGACGGAGCTACGAAAGTCGCAACTATTCTTGAGCTTGGAGATCCAGTCTCAGCCATTATCACCGCAATCCGCGAAAGGTCTGTTCAATTAGATTTATACCGTTGCGATGCCGAGCCCAGCACTAGCAAACCACTCAAAGGGCACATAAAGCTAGAAATCCTTGCTGCTAAGTACGGACTCCGCCCTGAAGAATTGAAAACCCGTTTGAAGAAAGGTGATTGGGTAAAAGACTTATTTGTTAACAAGAAATCCGAAGAAAACAACCATCTGATAGTCGGATACAAACCACCATCGGCAGCTCAACACCAGATGACCGGAATCATACGATTCATCCAGACAGAGAGCCTCGTCCTAGACCTACGCATGGCAAACCAATTGTTGTCGACTGGAAAATATGTCGAAGGTTTCCTCCCACTCACTTTGCTTGCTAAGCATCGCAATATTTCCGTCGATACGTTGAAGGCACATGTTTCCGTCGGAGAAGAGATTCAGGGGTTGCGACTGGTTTACAAGGACCCCCTGCGAGGTCTCTTGATCGTTGGCTTTCCCAACTCCGAATCTGACGAATTTTCATTCACTCCGCCCGAACCAGAGACGCTCTCGATTTCAGACCGGGTTGTTGGTAGAGTCTCCAAGATCTTACCAAAGAGTATACTTTTGAATCTCCGGAAAGAAGGCACTGAAGGATATGCCAAAGACCAAGGTATCATTACGCCTGGTCTAGTTGCGAAACGCCGCCAGATATCTGAAGAGCAGCTCCGATCGGACTTGAAACCCGGTGATTACATTTATGATCTGTTTGTCCGCAAAAACTCGGAGGGAAGCGATTGTTGTTATTTAGGGTTTGTTCCCCATGAAAAGGTGGTCACGGCTATCGACCTAGCGGTTGGCGATCCCGTCATCGGCACAGTGGAGGCCATCCACGAGAAAAACGTGATACTTTCTCTCCACAAGGAAGGGTACGAAAACAAAGGAGCCGACGTCCCCAACCAAGGACTCATTTCTTCGTCGGTGCTGGCTGGTCACTGGAACGTGCCGATGAATAATCTCAAACAGAAACTCAAAGAGGGGCAGAAGATACCCAAGCTCGTGGTCAAGAAGACGGACACCGACAAGGGGCTTGTGATTGTGGGATTTGCATCTGCTAATCTTACTATCCCGCCTCCAACCACTGAACTAGAGATCGGCAAAACATTGCGAGTTCGTATTAACCACAGAAATGCCAATGGTCTGGAAGTGACGCCTCTGGACACCTCACCTTTACAGGGGAGATTTCTAATTGATTATACCGACACCACCGACGATTACGATGAGGCGTGCAAGCATGAAGACGGTTCTGAAGTTACCGCTTGTGTCATACAAATCGATAAGAAATCACCCGCAATTTATCTTTCGGTTCGTCCTTCTGATCTCAACAAAGGCCCACTCAAAAACTCCGCCAAAGACCGACCCATCCGCCGGGCGCGTGATCTCCGCATTAATACACCCGTTCGGGGATTTGTACAAAAAACAACCGACCTCGGTTTGATCCTGCAAGTTGGCACGAACATCCGTGCAATGGTTCCAGCTCAAGAGCTGTTTGATGAAGATATTCCTGACTGGAGGAATAGGTTTCGAAGCGGTCAAGTCGTCTCGGGAAAGATTATTTCGACCCAACACAATAAACTACGGATCAGCCTTCGAAAGAATCCCCACGTTCCCAAAGGAGTCCTTACCTGGGACACACTTCAAACAGGCCAGATACTATCCGCCCGATTGCGAAGTATTATGCCGTACGGCATGTTCCTCGAAATTCCGAGGAGTAAGATAAGTGGCCTGTGTCACAGATCTCAAATCTTCGACGACCAAGAAGAATCTGTTACACATGAAACGGATTGGGCCAAATCCTTTAAGCAAGGTATGATACTGAAGGCATCAGTTATCTCAGTCGATCTCGAAAAGAAAAAGGCTAGTTTCTCTATCAAACCCTCAGCTGTGAATCCAGAAGGCAACAAAGTTGGAGATCCAAGCCCCGAAGTCATTGAAATAACAGACCATGACTCCGAGGAAGACTTGGATGATGACACTTTACATCCAGAAGGCTCGTTACTCCCAACTTCTAACGTGACCTTGGACAGCAAGAGGCCGCATCCTGCGACTGTCAGCATTGACTTCACTGAATCATGCCTACCAATATCTACTGGCTTTGCCTGGGATGTCAATCCATCGGGGACCAACAATGCAGAAGACCAAGACGAACTCTCTACTGATACGGATGATGGGTCCGAACAGGCTCCAGCCTCACAATCTACTACTGCTCCAATCAAACCAGAGTCGATAGATGAGCTTGAACAGTTGATATCGGAGTCTCCCAACTCATCACACCTATGGATCCGACTGATTTCTATTTATGTTCAGAAGGTGGATATTCCTCTAGCCCGCGAGACGGCCAGAAGGGCGTTAGACGCTATCCATTATCGCGAGGAAGGCGAGAAATGGAAAGTCTGGATTGCGCTTTTGAACTTGGAAAATAGTTACGGAAATGAGGAGCAGTTTTGTAAAACCTTCAAAGATGCATCCGTATCATATGATACCAAGACTGTTTGGCTCAAGGTAGCAGAGATTTATGCCGAGAGCGGAAAAGCAGAAGTAAGTCGTTTTTCACTCTTTTGACGCCGCGTGAACAATGACTTCATAGGTTGCCAGGGTGGCGGGTCTCCCGCTTGAATTACTAACAAACTGGCTTTCTATTGACTTGTAGAAAGCTGATGAGATTTATAAGCAGACGCTTAAGAAATTCAGCGACAGCTCTAAAGTCTGGTCCCTATATGGTGGCTTTTGCCTAAAAAACGGGCGGCCGGCCGATGCTTCAGACTTACTCTCTCGTAGTATTAAGAGCTTACCCAAGCGGAAACGTGAGCGCTTTTGATTTTTTTAGATCACCGAAAATATGAGTTTTTCCTGGTCGAATCCTACAATAATACTAATCAACCTTGGCTTCTATACCTTGAAAAATCGTCAGATGTGAAGACCACGAGCAAATTCGCTCAACTAGAATACAAATTCGGCGATCCAGAGAGAGGCAGGACGCTTTTTCAAGGACTGCTGGATAACTATCCCAAGCGGCTAGACCTCTGGAATGTTTGCGTAGACCTCGAAATTAAAGCCGGCGCTCCCGCTGCATTCATTCGTTCTGTGTTCCAACGCATGTTGGCTTTGAAATTTAACCCAAGTGGGTCACGCAAATCCCCTTTTGATGTCCCAAAAAAATGTATTGATGAGCTATCTTGTTTGTTTCAACAGAACGGATGAAATCGATTTTCAAGAAATGGCTTTCGTTCGAGCAAACAGTAAGTAACGTTTATGATGATGTTGAATTCCTCAGGTCTTGTGGCATTGCATCATTAATTTGTTTTTCGGACATGATTGGTTTGATGAATTGTTTAGCATGGCGATAAGGAGAGTCAAGATCAAGTTGTTCAGCAGGCCCAAACTTACGTGGCGACGTTGATAGCGTCATCCCAGTCAAATGTTCAAGTGGAAAATTCTGATGACGATGAATAGATTTTATGTGTAAATGTTTTAACATTTTTTTTTTTTTCTGACATCCATATTAGTTCAGATCCGGAAGAATTATACCAATTATTCATGTCTTACATTTCAACTTTTTTTCTTTCTTTCAATTTTTAATCCATTTCCAGTCATCTGCTCTATCTCATGAATGGTGCAATCCGGATGGGAAATGAGTGCGGATCCAACGAAGGAACAATGTTGTTCACAATTGCTCATGTATGCCTCATGCATTGATGTACCTCTTGTGGGGAAATGTTGTTGATATTTGACCTTCAGGAAACTATACTTGAGAGAGGGTTGCAATCCTTTACAGGGGTCTGATTGGACCAAGGGGCAGGGAGACAGTAAAAGTGATGCACAGACTTTTTGCCATTGGCATTGCACACTATGAATATCAATTGTTTTGGACTACAAGTTTTTTTAAGTTTGTAACAATTTGTTTGAGCACTTGGTGTTATGAGGACCTAAGTTTCCGTGAGTACGCAGTAATCTAGACAATTTGATCTACTGTGTAGTGGTGGGGGTGTGATGTTTTTAACCTTCTCAGGTTGGTTTATAAATGGGTAACGGGTATTGAAAATTGAAACAGAGGTTTTTGGGGTGAAGGGGACAACTAACAAGGAGTTTGCAATTGAAGGGGGAGGCGTAGTTGTCCTGGGTTGGAAGGGGTAGCGGCCAGGGGTTGGGCTTGCCGGGATTTGAACACCGGACTCGTCACTCTCTCAGGAGTGAGATAACTTATTGCACAGGGGCGACACCAAGCTTCCATGGGTGATGGTTACCGCTAGACCATCCAGGCCCTGTTTAGCTGTTAGTATTCTCCAAATGATTTATTTGTATATCAAACTAAACAATACACATGATTTTCAGGTTACCCTCTGTGCATAGTTTGGGCACTATAGAGAAGGGTAAAAATGATTATGTCAGTTATATTAGCACTGTTCACGTTGGGACTATTTTAACCACGGCCGAGTTAAACATCATCAAACTTTTGTTAAACATCATCAAGCCATCAACATAACAGTTCACGTTGGTTCCACCCCCGACCATCTTCACCAACCCAACACCCCACTTCAACTTCAAAGTCAAACCTCTCTATCATCCTTCCTCTGTTCCACCATGCACCAGTTGACTGAACGACAACAAGTGATTCACAACCTTTTTTTTGTCTACATGGTACTCTTCAATGATGATCTTGATTGTCAGCCTGCTACTAATTCAGAGACAACCTGACCATAGCAAATTACATCAATATACAACTTATATTCTTAGTCTCAAAAGAATGCACACCTTACGTCTTTTGTTTCGAAAGAAATGATTAAAAACACAACATATAACACAGAATCTAGTTATAACTTCTAAAGTATAAAGAAAACTTAGAATATTATTTCAGATTCTGAATCTACACGTAAATTAACCTAGGGTAGCTCAGCAAAAGTACCCCTTAATTATTACTCCTTCATATCCCTTCACAAGGCCTTCAAGGTTGTATATGACTTAAAGATCTACATAACCTTGAATATATGCTATTAGACTATGTAATTAAGGTTAATAGAGTTCGGGTATGATGCATAAATAAGGTTGACATCATAATTTCCATAGTTACATGTACCTGGCACCTGTAATAAAAGCCACAACCAACGCCGCGGCCATACTTTTCCTACTAAGGCCAAGCTAGCCCAATTGGTTGGTTGTAAATAGACTACTGGTCCAAAAGGAAGGAAGACACGAAAGTATTCACCTTTATGAGAACATTAAACCACTTTGGGCCTTTTGAAACATGTAACTAAGCCCTACCGTAACCAAACCAGTTATACAGGTAACTAGGGCTTAGTAGAAGACCAGACCAGGCAAAACAGAGCTTCTGCTTCGCACCCAAGAGCCCAGAATGGATATATAAACAGCCCTTCATTCCCACGAAATGATATCCCCATCTTCATATACATTTACCAGCTTTTACCCACCATATCAACCAGCCTTTTTAGCCTGTTATATAGTCAGTTTTTGCTTGTTTTATATTTGAAGTTCATTCAACAAACCCTTTCACCTTTCTCAGCACTCAACCACTACCTGTTACTCAACCTTGTGAGCGCTTCTGGACCACCTACAACTCCCTGAAGAACCTCTGACAGGAAATAGAAGCAGTAAGTCTATTTCCTCCATTCCTTCAGCAGTTATTGTCTAGGTGTACTCCTTGTTCAAAGGACTAGACTTTCAGGTACCCAAAATACCCCCTGTTAACTCAGGTCCTGAATATTTTAGAGGGCACAGTAAATACCCCTGTAACTCAGGCCCCTCTGTTAATAAAAACTTTATAGTTTTTTTATATCTTTTCACCTTTTTTACCCACCTGTCACTGCACAACCTGCAGCTGTTTTTACCTTGCACCCTGTGTAGCTAGAGGAATCCAGTTCTTGGCATCACAGAGGCTGACAATTGGGGGTCTGGCCGGGAACTTTTTATCTTTTATTGATAAAATTCCTGGTTCTTTGAATTTTTCTACTAAGAAAATTCAAACCACAAAAAAAGAACTTTTACTCTTTACAAAAACCCAAAAGAAATTACAAAAATATTCTTTGCCAACTCCTTTACTTAATCCTGACTTTTATTTCTCAAAAATATAAAAAATACATATCTTTTTGAAGACACAAAAAAGTCCATTTTTTTTCGAAAATTACTTCTTTCCCAAAAAAATAAAAACACACATCAAAAAGTCTGTTTACTCATAAAACTTTTATTTTTTACCTCCTTTTTTCTTAAAAAAGAGTCTTACAAAATTTTGAAAAAATTCACTTGAAAAATATTAATTTTTCACCGTTTTTTCTTTTACCTTTTCCATAGTGAAGCTTGAGGAAACTGCAAAACTAATTGAATACTACCTTAATCTTCTCAGAAAACTTAAAGAAGAAAGATTACGGTTACAGAAACCGGATGCTTGGGATCTTCTCAGTGACAAGGAGAAACGAGCACGAGCTCTCCGCCGAATCAAGCTAGACGAGGAACGAAGAATAAATAATCTCTTCCTTCTAAACGCACTCAAACGCGAAAATAAAGAGAAACGAGCCCTTATCTTAAAGCAAGTAAAGAAAGAAGGACTTGCTAAAAGTAAGTAGTCTCCTTTCTCTCTACATAGCATCCTCAAAGACGACGAGACCCTGACGAGCACGGGCCTTCCTCTTTCAGTGTCGGTCACCTCAGAAGCATCGTCCGTTACCCCTAACACGGAGACCAACCGCCTCAGTCCTAGCCTAAGTTAGTTGATCGTTATCTGATCATTGTCTTTCTGAATAGTAACTTACAAAAAAAAAAAAACCTTTTTTTTACATACAAAAAAACAAAACCAAACGATGTCGACCAGGTCCAGCCAACCCGACCTCTTCGGACCACTGCCTCCCGCCACCAGAGCGAAACGCAGCAAACCAGCTTCAAGAACGGGTCAGCCGACTGAAGCTTCTCACGATCAAGAAGAAGCTCCAGCCACTGACCCTCCCCAAGCCGAACAACTCGGCTACGGCCTCGGCAGCGGCACCAAGCCAGGTAGCACGGGCTGCTACTATAGCAGTGGAGCCGAACCCGGTAGCGGGATTAAACCTGAAGTCGGAGCCGAACCAAATAGCGGGTCCGACTCCGGGGACCGAGGACAGCGGGGAGACCCCTATGGAGATAGATCCGCCTCAATTAGTATCGTTGGCAAGTACCCTACCACCCCACGGGTCCCCCGAAACCCCCGAAATTCGAGAACTCACCAAGGAGGAGAAGATCAAGTTGCTCATAACAGAGCACATCTCCCTCTGGAAGAAATGCGAGGCAGCACGCACCAAAGGGGCCTTAGAAGAGCTAAAGGTGATGCTCATGACAGCCCAAGACAGCCAAAGAGCTCTCCAAAAGCTAGTACCCCGCCAAGAAGTGGAGGAATACGTCAAAGGATGGAACCCTTGGACCATAAAAAAGGAAGTATTCCCCAGAGACAACAAGAGGAAGGGGAAAGCAAGGAGTTCTTCATCACAGGTGGGGAAAACCCATTACGACAACCCCCACAAATGGAGACAACTCACAGAGCTGGGTCAAACTCTTCGGTCCGCCTACAACAGTATCCAGAAACCCTAGAGTACAAGATTTTGAGTGCCATCCTTGATGCTGTTGACACAACCAACAAGAACATTAACATTTTAGATAACAATTCTGATATAAATTTCAAAACAGTTGTAAATACTTTTGATGACAATGTACATAGAACCATGCAAACTCTTGAGAATATCTCCACTCAGCTTAACATTCTGCTTACTAAGCCTTTAAATGTCAATTCTGAGATCACAGGAAAAATTGTCAACAGCCTGATATCAGCAGAGAAATCCAGCTCAGATCTTTCAGCACTGGTCACTAAGGTGTCTAGTGAACTTGAAAACAATTCTGAGTATATCTTGTCTAACATCAGAGAAGACAGTGTCATAGAAAGTAAGAAAACCAGAGAACAACTTGAGACCATACAAGATTTGCTCATCCAGCAAAATGGTAGGATAAACAACTTGGCTGAAGAAATTGAGTTAAGTGAGCTTAGAAATTCTCAAAAGCTAAAGATCTCCTTAGACCTACACTTTGAGAGATTAGAGAAACACTTCAAGTTTCCCGGAATAAAATCTAGCAAACCTTCCAGTCCTGACCACAATAAGGCAATGGAAAACATGTCTCATGAATACCACAGACAATTTACTCATTTTGAGTCTGAAATAGATCCTATAAAAAGTAACAATAACTTTCACCATACCAATGATAAACAACAATTTGACCCACAAGAAGCCTTTGGTAAAACCAGGAATACTATTGGAAAGAACACTCCCCCCCATCTTTCTAGCACAGGCAACTCACAGCCCATCATGAATGAAGGGCCAAGACATAACAATCCATTCCTCAATGAACTGCAGTTGCCAAAAAGTGAGGAACAGAAACAGACTACTCCAGCCAGGACAATGGATATGTCAATGATTAACAAGTTAATGCCTCCCCTTAGGGACTGGCCCAAGTTTGATGGTAAAGGTGAATATGACCACATCAGTTTCATTGAATTCATTGACCACATATTAAGAGTCTACAATCCAGATGATGAGGCAATCATATCTAGACTAACTGGGTTATTTCAAGGTGTAGCGGCAAGATGGTTTGTCAAAAAGAGTAAATCTGTTGGTACCCAACCCTGGGCCGTATGGAAAGAACTCATTAAAGCACACTTTGGAACCAGAGTTTGGAGAACTGAAAAGCGTCAAGCTCTAGAAAAAGACTACTTTGATCCAACCAAGGACACTGCAGCTGAATGGTGTCTGCGTCAAGCACAGAGGATTGAGTGTGTGTACACCAATCCCACTAATGAGGAGGTCAATGATAGATTGCTCAACCAGTGCAGAGGACAAGTAGAAAGCATAATGAGATGTAGATTGACATGCATGGATGTAGACTTGTCAGAATTTATAGCTATCCTTCATGAAATTGTAATCCTTAATGGATTTAATAAGAGATACATGAGGGTCACCCCACCTGAATACAAAGAAGCTGCAAAAGATGTAGCAAAAGAAAAATCCCCCGCAATAGAGTCCTCAACAAGGAAAATAAACGTTTCTGAATGTTATAACTGTGGAGAAAAAGGCCATAGGAAAAATGAGTGTCCTAACCCCAGGAGGAGAATCAACAATGTGACCTTTGAAAATCAGAGTGATGACGAGACCCCCTCCAATTTTGACCTGATACAATTGGACCCAGATGATGATTTTATTCAAACGTACCAGAATACAGAGGGATCAACGCTTGGAGTTCATGTAATTCAAGGGGACATTGGAGGAGAACTTGAGATTAACACAATCCAGGGTGATTCTAATCTACCTCAAAGATGGGACTCTTCAATGGAAATTGGCCACATTTCTGATGCTAAACTCTTGTCTGTTAAACCAGAGACAGGTATGAGTTATACATTAGGTAAGACAAGCTATACCACTGTCATTTTTCAAGGAAATGAAATCAGAGCTTTACTAGATATAGGAGCCTTCTGCTCATGCACCAGTAGTGACTTCCTCAGTGTCTGTTACCCAGGATGGAAAGATAATTTGTTACCTGTGCCTAAAGCAAAGTTTAGCAGCTGCAATTCCTCTATGAAACCCTTAGGAGTAATTAGCATGCCATTGATCTTTCCACATTCCAAAGGATCATTAAGGCTTAACGTAGAATTTGTAGTTCTTCAAGATGCTTTATGTGAATATTTGATTTTGGGAAATGACACCTTTTGCATGTACGGAATAGACATTTTTCAAAGCAAAAACAGGTTCTACACCATTGGAGGAGACTGGAAAAGAAAATTCCAAATATGCAATATAAGTATAAAAATCCCAGATCCCATTAAACCATTGCCACAATTATCAAAAGAGCTGACTGATTTTGATAAGGAATACTTGTCACAAGCAGCTGTCAGTGATATCCTTAGTGAAGAACAAAAACTAGATGTCCTGACAGCATGCTTCAAATACAAGGAAGCATTTTGCACATTGGAAGAACCCATTGGGAATGTTAAAGGACATGATATCAAGTTAGAACTAAATTGTCAACCTCCCTATCCCCCTGCCCTGAGAAGAGCCCCTTACCCTTCTAGTCCTAAATCTAGAGTAGCTTTAGAAACTCATATTAAAGAACTACTGGATCTTAAAGTCATTAGGAAAGTAGGGCATAATGAGCAAGTGGAAATTACCACTCCAGTGATAATTGCTTGGCATAATGATAAGTCAAGGATGGTGGGAGATTTTAGAGCTTTGAATAATTATACCAAAGCAGACAACTATCCCATCCCAAGGATTGACCATTCTTTGCATAATTTGTCCAAGGCAAAATATATTACAACCATGGATGTACTTAAAGGTTTTCACCAAATACCTATTGAGCCAGAAAGCAGACAGTTCATGCGCATTATTTGTCACTTAGGGGTTTATGAGTATCTTAGAATGCCTTTTGGGATAAAGAATGCCCCATCTCATTTCCAAAGAATGATGGATTCCATATTTGGTAGTTTCATCCGGCAAAATTGGATGATGGTATACATAGATGACATTATAATCTACTCAGATGATTGGGACAGCCATCTTGACAAAATAGAGTGTGTTCTGAGAAAATCAGTTGAATCTGGCTTGAAAATGTCCATCAAAAAGTGTAACTTTGGTTATGGAGAACTAAAAGCTTTAGGACGAATAGTCTCAGGTTTGACTCTGGCAATTGATCAGCACAGGGTAGCAGCAGTGTTACTAAAACCTATGCCTCAAAACATAACTGAAATGCAGTCATTCCTAGGCTTTTGTAGCTATTACAGACAGCACATACCAAAGTTCTCTAACATCACTAAGAGCTTGTATGAAATTTGTAGCAAGGATGTCATATATGAAATGACTTATCAAAGAGTTAAAGACTATGAGATGCTTAGAGGACTAATGACTACTGCCCCGGTATTAGCTCAACCAGACTACTCTAAACCATTTATTTTATACATTGATGCTTGTTTAGATGGTCTAGGTGCAGCACTACATCAAGAGTTTGAGTTGAATGACGTACCAGTAGAAAAGCCGGTTTTGTTTATCTCTAGACAAATTAAGAGCAGTGAGAGAAAATATGGTGCCAGCCAGATGGAATGCTTGGCATTGGTGTGGTCACTAGAAAAACTTCACTATTACCTTGAGGGGACTAAAGTGGTAGTTGTCACGGACTGCACTGCAGTAAAAACCCTAATGAATATGAAGACTCCCAACAGGCATATGCTTAGATGGCAAATTGCAATCCAGCAGTATAGGGGACATATGACAATTGTTCATAAAGCAGGTATCAAACACAGGAATGCTGATGGTCTTAGCAGATGGGCTTTACCTAACACTCCGGATAATCCTGCTTGGGATCCAGAGGATGATGACATATTCCCCATTTTAGGCATTCATGTATGTGATTTAGATTCTGCTTTCTATAACTTGGTTCAAAATAGCTATAGGGAAAACATTGAAATGTTAAAACTAGTAGACATACTGAGTAATGAAAACAGCCCATCAGAATTGATTGCCAGTCTTCCCCCTTCATTATCTAAACCTTACTCTGAAGGAAAATTCACATTATTAGATGGAATCCTATACTATAGGCACAGACACTCTAGTGTAATTATCCTTTGTGATCAAGCCCATATAGATAATATACTTCATGAATGTCATAATGGTATAAGTTCAGGACACTTCTCTGAAGACAGGACCATAGAAAGAGTGAAACACACTGCCTGGTGGCTAAACTGGAGAGTTCAAGTAGCTACATACGTAAAATCCTGTGAAACTTGCCAGAAATCAAACAAGCAGACAGGGAAAAGATATGGACTGCTCCAGAAAATATCAGAACCAACAACCAAGTGGGAAATAATTAACATGGACTTTGTCACGGGATTACCTCCTGGAGGACCTTACTCTTATAACTCTGTTCTTGTTGTAGTAGACAGGTATTCCAAGAGAGCTAGGTTCATTCCTAACCATAAAGATGATACGGCAATGGAAGTAGCAATTCTGTTTTGGAATAGAATAATGGCTGATGTTGGTATTCCCAAAATTATTATCAGTGATAGAGATCCCAAGTTCACGTCAGAATTTTGGAGGAATCTTCATGACATGTTAGGTACTAAATTAGCTTTCTCCACAGCTTACCACCCTCAGACAGATGGATTGGCCGAAAGGATGATACAAACCTTGGAAGATATGCTAAGAAGATTCTGTTCATTTGGCCTTGAGTTTAAAAAAACCATGATGGATACACTCATGATTGGGTTAGTCTGCTACCAGCATTAGAAATTGCTTACAATAGTAGTAAACATTCATCATCCAATGAAATTCCATATGTTTTAGAGAGAGGATGGGTACCTAGGATGCCTAAAGATACACTAAATGATAAACTACCACACATACATCCAACAGCTCTTGAATTCAAGAAAATGCTTGATATTACACATAACCACGCCAGAAATTGTGTCCAAGAAGCAGTAGAGTATAACAAAACCAGATGGGATAAAAGTCACAGAGAACCTGATTTTAAGATTGGAGACAAAGTACTTTTATCTACTATAAACTTCAACAACTTAGGTGGAAATAAGAAATTAAAACCATCTTTTATTGGACCTTTTACAATTAAAAACTTACATGGAAAAAATGCAGTAGAAGTGATCTTGAGTGAAGAACTTTCCAGAAAACATCCTGTTTTTCCAGTAAGCTTGATCAAGCCTTATACAACTAGAGATACATTGGAGCCTTTACCATGCCCTCCAGTACCATTAGTAGAACCGCATAAACCTGAAAAACTCCAAATCTCCAAAATACTGAAAGATAAGAAGGAAAGAATACAAGGGAAAGATACTAGACTCTACTTGGTGAGATATAAACATCAGTCTGCTGACAAAGACGAATGGCTTCCAGAGAGTAATATACCTGATGGAGCAATTCATCTAAGAAATTACAGAGCATCAAGAAGACGTTGAGTAAAATAAAATAAAAATAAATAAATAGATACAAAAAAAAAAATTTAAAATATAAAACCCCTTAAAATTTTTTCAGTTTCTAGTCTATGATAATACCTCTTCATATGAGCTGAAGACTCATCTTAGGGGTAGGGAATGTCAGCCTGCTACTAATTCAGAGAAAACCTGACCATAGCAAATTACATCAATATACAACTTATATTCTTAGTCTCAAAAGAATGCACACCTTACGTCTTTTGTTTCGAAAGAAATGATTAAAAACACAACATATAACACAGAATCTAGTTATAACTTCTAAAGTATAAAGAAAACTTAGAATATTATTTCAGATTCTGAATCTACACGTAAATTAACCTAGGGTAGCTCAGCAAAAGTACCCCTTAATTATTACTCCTTCATATCCCTTCACAAGGCCTTCAAGGTTGTATATGACTTAAAGATCTACATAACCTTGAATATATGCTATTAGACTATGTAATTAAGGTTAATAGAGTTCGGGTATGATGCATAAATAAGGTTGACATCATAATTTCCATAGTTACATGTACCTGGCACCTGTAATAAAAGCCACAACCAACGCCGCGGCCATACTTTTCCTACTAAGGCCAAGCTAGCCCAATTGGTTGGTTGTAAATAGACTACTGGTCCAAAAGGAAGGAAGACACGAAAGTATTCACCTTTATGAGAACATTAAACCACTTTGGGCCTTTTGAAACATGTAACTAAGCCCTACCGTAACCAAACCAGTTATACAGGTAACTAGGGCTTAGTAGAAGACCAGACCAGGCAAAACAGAGCTTCTGCTTCGCACCCAAGAGCCCAGAATGGATATATAAACAGCCCTTCATTCCCACGAAATGATATCCCCATCTTCATATACATTTACCAGCTTTTACCCACCATATCAACCAGCCTTTTTAGCCTGTTATATAGTCAGTTTTTGCTTGTTTTATATTTGAAGTTCATTCAACAAACCCTTTCACCTTTCTCAGCACTCAACCACTACCTGTTACTCAACCTTGTGAGCGCTTCTGGACCACCTACAACTCCCTGAAGAACCTCTGACAGGAAATAGAAGCAGTAAGTCTATTTCCTCCATTCCTTCAGCAGTTATTGTCTAGGTGTACTCCTTGTTCAAAGGACTAGACTTTCAGGTACCCAAAATACCCCCTGTTAACTCAGGTCCTGAATATTTTAGAGGGCACAGTAAATACCCCTGTAACTCAGGCCCCTCTGTTAATAAAAACTTTATAGTTTTTTTATATCTTTTCACCTTTTTTACCCACCTGTCACTGCACAACCTGCAGCTGTTTTTACCTTGCACCCTGTGTAGCTAGAAGAATCCAGTTCTTGGCATCACAGAGGCTGACATTGATTCAATCATTACTCACCAGAAGAAAAAAAACCCCACGCAAAATATGGAATGATCTCTTCTTTAGCGACTTGGCCAACATATCAGATTTGCTCCATCACATTCTCAGCTCTCGGTATCTTCAGCCCATGCAATCAATAACGGTACAGGAGGAATATGATCTTGGCGTGGTGTTTCAAATGGACAATGCAAAGTTCAAACAGGTGCTTCAAACCTCCAAAGAAGGTTTTATATACGTCTTGAACGCAGTCGTAGACAACGATGTGTTTTTCAGTACTGGCCCTCGACCCCAACTTCCAGTTCCCCACCAGCTGGCTTTGACAATGGAGCGGCTAGGTTCAAATGGAAACGCCGCTTCTGTTGGTCGATTTGCTCAAAATCTCAATGTTGCCCGTGGAACCGTCATCAAGACAACACGCCGAGTTATAGAAGCAATAGTGGGCCCGCTACGCTAACAATAGCTGTAGCGTAGCGTAATGTTAGCTTTTGTCGCTACGCTAACACAAAGTTACTGTTAGCGGTTTTTTTTTCAGCTAACGCTACAAAAATTTTGTCAAAAAAAAAATAGCTATAGCGTAGCGTTAGCGACTTTGAAAAAAAAAAGTTAACGCTACAGGAATTACCTGTTAGCTGACTTGTAGCGGGGTTAGCTGGAACAAACGCTATGCTAACTGTTAGCGTAGCGCTCTTGTCAGCTATGCTAACTGTTAGTGTAGCGCTCTGTTCAGCTACGCTACATGTTAGCGTAGCGCCCTGCTCAGCTATACCACTCACCCATAGTGAACCAGAAGAGGCTCTCATAAATCAATATTAAGGAGTAAAGAAAAAAAAAAAAACTAGGGAATAAGGATAATGATAATATGAAGGCGGTCAGATAGCAATTATTGTGCAAACTAGTTGTATATACATTTTTTTTTTCTTTAATCCATGAAACAAGGAAGAAATATTGAGACCAATGAACAAGAGCAATAAGAATTTTGTGTATTTATTTATTTCCATTATTTTTTTGGGAAAAATTTGTATAGTTGTTAACAATGCCTTGAGCTTGTGCAAACTTTCCAGCCACCTGTATACCGTCTTTCAACCACATGTGACTACTAACACACCTCTCAATTGTCCGTGGGTTCAAGCTTCCTTGGCCACTTGAGCAAACATTGGCAGCAGAAGAAAATGTACGCTCTGCAGCACAAGATGATGCTGAGCTGGCCAAGTAGTCCCTGGCTAATGATGAAAGAACTGGATATGTTGATGAATGAACCTGAAAAGTTTAAGTAGCATTGTTAAAATCAATGTGAGCTAACAAACACAAGTGGACAAAGCTGAGAACAAAATAGAAGCTATACCTTCCACCACCTCAAAATACTATTGGGATCCTTTCCATCTGGACCGGTTAAGCGATCCATGTTCTTGACATATACTTCTAGCTCTTTGCTTTCATCCGATGTTTCAGGAGTGTTGAACAAATCAAATATATTATCCTTTTCAACATTTGAAGTATTTTTGTCCAAGATGTTAATGTTTGATTTTTTCTTCTTGTTCAACAAATCCCTTCGTTTAGAAAAAAGGCGGTCCAAAGTTGCTTTGGCTTCCTCTGTTTTTTCAGGCCAGCAATGAGAGAAGATTTTGATGTGAAACGTTGGGTGAAGAATGGTGGCCATTACAAGTGTTTCACATTCAAGCGCCTCTTCTTGGTAGACCTCAAGCTTTTGTATCATTTTCACATACATTGGATGTAATGGATGCCCTCGATTGCATCCTGCCTCTTTCTTCTTCAAATCAGAGATTGTTTGATAGTAGTTTGGCAATACAAAAGCACCTGTAGGACCATTTCCCTCCATCTCCTTGGTCAAACGGTTAAACGGCTATCAAAAAAAATGAGCATTATGTATGAAATATATAAGTGTCTGTGGAATGAATATATCTTACTTCTAACTCCTGATTCAATTCATTGATCATTATCCATTCCTTGCTGGTAAACTGAATTTCTTTGAAGTAGCCAAACTTCTTGCAATTTTCTTTGCGGCTGGACCGAACAATTTGATCTTGGAATTTACTATACTCATCACGGAGCACTGCATCAATAACCTGAGTTTAACAATATGTCTATCAGTACCAACACATTATTTGGAGGTGAAGCTTAATGAAATACCTCTCTTGCCCTGTAGGCCCGCTCTCGGCTTTGATATTTGATGTTCCAGCGGATTCCATAACCAGCAATCAGACCATTCACTTTTGTTCCCCCTTTTTGCTTCTGGTAATCCTCCGCACGGCGGTCAAATGCAGCTCTCCATGCACTTGATGAGGTAATCTTTCGTACTACAAAGTCCAGCTATATATCAAAAAAATAAGAAGGAAAGATTCAGTAATTGATTTCTAGTAAAATAAAAAAAATATAAAATATCCAACTGACCGCTTTGGTTAACTCATTCAAATCATTAGAATCATTTCTATTTGCAGATGATTTCTGATTATTTTTATTCTTTGAGGTGATTTGATCATAGTCTAAGTATCCAGATTCAGTCCCCTCACCACTGTCGTCATCGTCAGTTTCAAGATCTGGCTCATCCTCATCAACATCTGTCTCATCTTCCACCCTGTCTTCAACCGATAATTCTATGTATTGCTCTTCTTTGTCCTCTTCAATTATTGGGTCCATTGTGTCGGAAAAAGGGAAAATTCCAAGGAATGACTTTTTGAGCTTTGGTGGAGGAGGAGCTTCAAGGCCCAATTCTTTAAATCCAGCATTTACAACAAGCACCATTTTATGACAAAAGCACTTGATATGCATTGTCTTGTAGTTCCAATCCAAATCCGTGGTTTGGGGAAGGGCAACAAGTTTGGAGTGCATTGTTTCGGCCATTGTGTTGTTATTTGATCCCGAATCAGTTGTCTGGCAAAGCATGTGTTTATAGGACAAAAAATAAACAAGTTTTTGGCAGACTACCAGTGATGAATCAAAGGGTGCTTATCTTATTATGTAAATCATGTTTCTTCAATACGTTCACAACAGGTTCAGCCAGCATGCTTCCCTTATGGTGCCAGGCAACTAGCTTGAGAGTCAGATGCAGCACTAGATACACTGCAAGAAAAACTCAAGCAACTACCAGCAGTTGACATGCAGGAGCTCCAGGCATGCTCTACCTCAAGCTTGAATGAAGCTCTGGCCAAGCTCTGGTGTGTACTCAGTAGTGCAAGGTTGAGCCAACTGCACAACTCAAATTAGCCTGTGCAATAAGCAGACTAAGATAAACACTCAACTCAGCTTGTCCATCCAGGGTGTACAACCCAGTCACTGAACACCTCCACCCAGTAGCCACTACATACCACCCTCCACTGGGGCTCATCGAGTGGAACCGCGTACCATCCCACTCAATGGCATCGAGTGGAGCACACCCTCCACTTGATGGCTGGCCCAGAACCAGTCATCAACCACCTCCACCCAATGGCCACTACATACAGTCCATTCGGTGGAGCATGGCCCCCTCGATAGCCAGTACAGTACAGATGGCTCATCGAGTGGAATCACACCTCCACTTGATGGCCGCTACATAGGCCCATCAAGTGGAACCCCAACTTCTCCACTTGATGGCCACTACATAGGTCCATTGAGTGGAACTCCACCTTCTCCACTCGATGGCCGCCACATTGGCTCATCGAGTGGAACCGCGCCTTCTCCACTCGATGGCCGCTACATAGGCTCATCAAGTGGAACCGCTTCTCATGGGTTGTTGACCGTTTGCTTTTTCTTGTCTGGCAGCGGGAGGGGGAGCAGAGGGGACCTGGACGACTTTGACGAGTGATTGGACGACAGGTGTGCGTATGACACATTTGGGTGTCAGGGTATTTCCCAGTGGCTTCTTGATCAAAAAGATCGGTGTGCTCAGGGGACGTGGAGGATTGGCTGGCCGGGAAACTGGCCTGGGAGCAGAATTGGGCGTGCTTATTAATGCTGATTTGACTCGGACTGCGTTGGCATATACAGCTGCAGATTTCTTGACTTGTTGGCGTGCTTTTTCGGCCATTGTTTTTCCTACTAATCAAGTTAATCAGTGTGAACCAGATTTATGTTTTCAGTCTTAGAAGCGGTGGGAGGTAAGAGAGTAGGGTTGGATTGAATTGTAGAACTTACCCGCCGGAGTGTAATTACCCCAAGATTTCGAGCCATTCAACTTCTTTTTCTTACTCCCGATACCGTAATCAGTCTGTCCAGTGAAGATAGCCTTTTGTTTATGTTGATCTGAGCGACTAGCTTGGACCTTTTCCCGTAGATGAGCAGATGAAGACGCAAGGGCCTCTTCCTTGGCAAGTCGAGTTGTGAAATAAAGAAGCCGGTTAGGTGGCAGGTCTACCTCTTGCAAGCCGCTTTCATTTTCCAAGGGATGTGATGGTCCGGGAGATGGAAGGCGGACAGACGGGGGAATTGGCATTTCATTGGGAAAATCTCTTGAAAGAAAATGGTGCCAAATTTCATCCGATTCCAACATAAGATGCTAAAGAGCAGAATGGTTATTAGTCGAAGATTCATCGATTTGGCGAGAGGAGGAAAACAAAGAACAAAGACGACTGGTAGCTGATGGATATACTTACAGGAGAGGAGTCTTCAATATGGGCTAGCTGATCGGGATGGCAAGCAATGAGAACAGGCCTAATCAAACGATACGGACAGTTGCCGACTTCAAGGAGACCTAACCGTCAAAAAACACAACAAAAACAAAACAAGCCAAGTCAGAGATTGAAAAAAAGATATTGCAAGGCCTTGGAGAAAGCTTACCGCCCGAATGTGCAGTGAGAACTAGGATATTGGGAACGGACCAACGAGGGAAATGGGAAATCGAGGCAAGTCAGTATGATTCTACCGGGAGTGGAATTCAAGAGATACTGATCCAGAGGGGAAGGAATACTGACTACACAGGCATGACTCTTTGAGTGAAAAGACCATGGCTGAGTGTCAAAGGTTCATTACTAATGAATATGCCAAAATCTATCAGTGAAGCATCAAGCCAACCGTTTTGCAACGAGAAGGTTCGGTACCCGGTTGCACTCAACGAGCCCTAGTGGAGGGTATGTAGACCAAGGCTTCCCTGTATTGTTTTCTGGGAGGAAATCTCCAAGGAGGGAGAGGCATGTAGGAATAGGCGGGTCGAGATACCCCCATGCTCAGTAGAGCTGGGTAGCTGCGCAAAGTGTGTCCAATGTTGAGCTTTGCCTCAACCTAATGTAAAGAGTATCACACTAAGTTCAGCTTTTCTTACTGAGCACCACCATTGCATGACTAAAGCATGAGCTCAGGTTTCATTTAAGCTTGCCGCATGTCAACTGCTGGCAGTTGCTTGAGTTTTTCTTGCAGTGATAGTTCCAATCCTTATCAATAAAAGAGACAGAAGCTCCAATAAATCCAAAGCAATTTCCTTTTGTTGTCCAAACATCGTGTATCAAGTTAAACTTGCTCTCAGAATCCTGTTGAAATGTTGTTTAAAGGGAAATAAGTATATTTTTTTACATGTAATTGAACGCAATGGTATCACTCACCTTCAACCGGCATATCATAGCCTCTTGTAAATCCAAGTATACCACTTGTCCAGAAGTTGCAGCCCACTTTCGTTTAAACAAATTTGCTCCTGCTTGACAATAGGAGAAGGCAGCTCGGAGATAGGGGTCTTCAACACGGTTCCAAGGTAATGATTGCCGTAACAGCCATAGAGTTAATATTTGATTGAGAACCTGATTTTCAAACTTTTCAACAGGGGCAAAATGTTTGGTGAGCAATCCAGATTGGGTAGTCTGTTTGATTCTTTGCACTTTGAGTGCTGTTGGTGGAAGCTTGGCGCCAGAAGAGATTGCTTGATGAAAATTGGGGCATCCATCAGAAATCCTTCCTTTTTGACGGGAACCATCACAATGAGTTTGAAGATTTGAAAAGCTGCTTAAAAACACCCTGACATCCTTCTTGCACCACAAGCAGGCATAGGTTGATGGCACTTTACTTAAAGGCTTTTTTAAACAGTTATATTAGTATACATTCATTTCAAACACTTAGCTATCAAGAATTACACACATCACCTGGACGTCGAGTTGGTTTGGAAAAAAAATCCTTTGGATCATCAAATTCAGGGTTTTTCTTTCTACGTTTGGGTTTTGCCTTTGTGTTTTTGTCATTGGAGTCTTGAGCAAGATCAATCACCTGTGAGCTTGGAGCTTTGGAGGTTGATAAGGGCTGACTCAGATTATTGTTGTTCTGTTTTGTTCCAGGGAGTGGAGGGCTTTGTTCTTCAATTGAAGATTCTGATGTAGGGCCTTTTTGTTTGTTTGATTGGGAATTTGATACAGATTCTGATGTAGGGCCTTGTCGTTTGTTTGATTGGGAATTTGATATCAATGATGCTGATGAAATGTGACTTCTTTGTGATAAAAATGGTGGCACAATTGACCGGTGTGAATCTGGCAAGGGATGAATCATTCCAGATCGCCTTATTGGTGTGGTGACTTGTGAAGATATGCGGGTATGGCCACCTGATGAATCAGACATATCTCCATCTTGATTGGGCATTGGTGCTGGTTGACTAGATTGAGATATGTTTGGTTTAACAACAAGAAATTAATTGGAGAGTTGACTCTGAAGTTTGGATTTGAAAAAAGTCTCCTGTTGAAGTTGAGCTCCACGTCAGATGTTTATTGCAAATAGGAACAGTGTATCATCTTCAATTCCCCCTGTTGACAGAAAACTAATCTACACACTGCAATTATTTATTCAAGGCCCATTACATTTGGTAATTGTTGGTTACCGGTTTTAATTCTTAAAATCAATTCCCAAGCTTATTAATTCCAGGACTCTTTTTCCCTGCTTGAATATTTATTCGAGGCACATTCCATTTGGTAATTTTTTATTACCTGCTTGAATTCTTAAAATCAATTCCCAAGCTTACTATTACTAATACCACGGCTCTGTTTCCCTTCTGGAATCGATTTTTATTATGATTAACTGGTTAGATATAAAATAATAAACCACAAAATAACACATTCAATATTTAATGGTAAAAGCCTTGGAAATTAAGAGTTTAGAAGTCAGAAACAAAAAGAGGAAAAAATAGTAAATAAAAACAAGATTGTAAGTGAACTAGCTGTTAATGTGCTTCTAGCCATACTATGAAACATATAATAAAAATGATCAGCAAAGTAATGAGCAGAATCTTGATAAAAACCCTTCAAATATTTACAGTGATCAGGAAAAATAAAAGGACCAGATGTAATATCATACTTAGAAGAGTCTACCAGGGTATAATCAGAAGTGCAAGTGGGAAGAAATAAAACAAAGGCAAATTGGGATATATCTTCAGTATCGGTGTGTGGGGGATTGAAGAAACCATTTGTAGTAAAATTAATGTGAGGAGTGCAGGTGCTGTCTTCAGGAAGTTCGCCATAAGAAAGATTGGGAAAGGAAGGGATATTATATTTCTTCATAAGATCTTGATTCTGTTGAAAGGGAGTATGAGCAAGATCTTTGAAGAGATTACCAATAATATTTCCAACTCGAGAAGATTTAATATAGTGATCATCATATGCTTTCATCTCAGTTTCATCAAATGCCTTGATATACCGGCCAACTATTTGATGCTCATCATAAGACTTTCTCCAACCGATGGCCCACATGAGCCCACTCCAAATTTGAGCACAGGATGAGACAGAGTTCAGGAAACGTTTAGACTGGTGGAGGAAAGTGGAAATATAGTTGAGATTGTCCAATTGAGAAGGGGTGAGGTCTTTATAAGGAGTGAATTCTACAATAGCAATCACCTCAGTCTTGTCAAGAGGATCAATGATAATATTAAGCCCAGACTTCATAAAGTGATAGGTGTTGATTTCATCGTATGCTAAGCTGATTTCTGATGGAGTTGGGTGGCAAGTTGGTTTGTTATTCTTCATAGGGATGGTTGGATAGAGATTGTGAGGAGTGTATTTGACGGTGTGCCATGATATGGATGCATCCTTGATTCCTAAACCCTCTCTACATAAAAAACGCTTTTCCCTTTGACCCTTCATCTTGTTTTGATGCTTGGTTGCCTTAAAACTTTTATTGTTGTGGCTTTGATGATTCAATCAGGATTCCAGAACAACATTTTCCCGAGATCCATCATTCAACATTAAAACCAATCCAACAAAAGTAATCAAGGCATTCAAGGATCAAAACAATAAGAAATGACAAAAGGAAAAGAAAAAAATAATTAGTATTGATATTATAGTAAATATAATGAAATACATACACTGCTCTTTTCCCCATGGCAGATATGAGACGTGGTAGGGTAGGCTGGGCTGGGCAGGGTAGGCAGGGCTGGGCAGGGCTGGGCAGGCTGGGCTGGGCAGGGCAGGGTAGGCTGGGCTGGGCAGGGCAGGGCAGGGTAGGCTGGGCTGGGCTGGGCAGGGTAGGCTGGGCTGGGCAGGGCAGGGCAGGGTAGGCTGGGCTGGGCTGGGCAGGGCAGGGCAGGGTAGGCTGGGCTGGGCAGGGCAGGGTAGGTTGGGCAGGGTAGGCTAGGGTAGGCTAGGGTAGGCTGGGCAGGCTGGGCAGGGCAGGGCAGGGTAGGGTAGGCTGGGCAGAGCAGGGCAGGGCAGGCTGGGCTGGGCAGGGCAGGGTAGGCTGGGCTGGGCAGGGCTGGGCAGGCTGGGCTGGGCAGGGCAGGGTAGGCTGGGCTGGGCTGGGCAGGGTAGGGTAGGCTGGGCTGGGCAGGGCAGGGCAGGGTAGGCTGGGCTGGGCAGGGCAGGGTAGGTTGGGCAGGGTAGGCTAGGGTAGGCTAGGGTAGGCTGGGCAGGCTGGGCAGGGCAGGGCAGGGTAGGGTAGGCTGGGCAGGGCAGGGCAGGGCAGGCTGGGCTGGGCAGGGCAGGGTAGGCTGGGCTGGGCAGGGCAGGGTAGGCTGGGCTGGGCAGGGCAGGGTAGGGTAGGGTAGGCTAGGGTAGGCTGGGCAGGCTGGGCAGGTAGCAAGCAGGTCAGTGATTGTTCTGTTTGATCAATTGTTTGATTGTTCAAACGTTGAACGATCAACGTTGATTGTTCAACGTTTGAACAATCAAACGTTGATCGTTCAACGTTTGAACGATGAAACGTTGATTGCTCAACGTTTGATTGTTCAAACATTGAACGATCAACGTTTGATCGTTCAAACGTTGAACAATCAACGTTTGATCGTTCAAACATTGAACAATCAACGTGAGGGAGGGGGGTAGAGAAAGAGGGGACTTACATGTGTGGGTGCCCCAGGGTAACAAAAACGGTAGGGTAGCGTGGGTGGTGGCTGGTATTTGTTGGTAGGTAGCAGATATGAGGTTAGCAGGAAGGGTAGCAGGGTGGGGGGGACTTACAAGGCAGGTGGCCCCAGGGTAGCAGTTAGTGGGTAGCTGGGCAGATAGTGGCATAGGGTAGCAAGGTGGTAAGTAATGGTGGGTGGAGGAGAAGGGGAGGGGACTTACCAAGAGGGAAGGGGACTTACCAAGAGGGAAGGGGACTTACCAAGAGGGAAGGGGACTTACCAAGAGGGAAGGGGACTTACCAAGAGGGAAGGGGTGATCCTGAGAGCTAGGTTGAGCCTGGTGGGAGGGATTTGGGAGGTTGAAGCTATTGGAAGAGCTGAGTGAGAGTGCCGGTTGAGAATCAAGAACTTATCTCAAAAAAAAAAAATCTCAAAAAAATCTCAAAAAATAAATAAATATTGAGAATTGAGGAAGCTATCACCGACAAAAAAAAATTGGAAAAAAAAATTCAGGTGACAAATTTTCAAAGGAGACTGGAATTGATAATAAAATAAGAAATCAACCAGGATTTGAAAAAAAAAAAAAAAATGGAACCTGAGCTGCATTGATGGGATGTACTCCCACCAATCCCTCCAACTCTCAGGGTAGCCGTGGTGTAGTGGTCAAGATTGACCACTACACCATGGCTAACCTCCCTCTTCCTTTTGAGCACGGGATCAATTCTCACAAGAGATATAATTTGAATTACACAGCTAACAGTTGTCTTGTTAGCTGTCAAAAATCAGTGTTAGCGTGTAATCCAAAAAGCTATGTAGCGGAAAAAACATCAGCTAACAGCTAACATTTAGTGTAGCGTAGCGATGATGCCGCTACGCTACTGAGAACTTCAAAATCTGTTAGCGCCAGAAACATTACGCTACTTGTTAGCGTAGCGGTGAATTTTCCCCGCTAACGCTACAAAAAAATGGCTTGAAAAATTTGTCGCTACGCTAACTGTTAGTGTAGCGGAGTGAAATTTCAGCTAACACTACAAATTTTCTGGGAAAAAAAAACCCGCTACGCTAACATGTAGCGGTCAAATAGCGTAGCGTAGCCTAGCGGCCCACCGTTGATAGAAGCATTGGTCTCCCTCGGAGCTACATATGTGCAATGGCCTGAAAAGAATCTACGTATGGAAATATCGCAAGTTATGCAGCAAGAAGGGTTTGAAGGATGTGTAGGTTTTATCAATGGGACAACTTTCCCTATATTTCAGCGACCGGGCTACAATGGGGAGGTCTTTTTTGATCGGAAGAAAAAGTACTCAATCAACACTCAAATTATATGTGACTGTGATAAAAACATCACTGCTTTTCTCACTGGATGGCCGGGCTCTTGTGCTGACAGCTTTGTGTACAAAAAGATGGGGCTCCATCTTGAAAGCAATAAATTCTTTGATGATGGTATGTGGAACTCTGATACTGTCTTGTCTTTCTTTTTGGCTCACTTAGATACTCCATCTCACAGGTCAGTATCTGATTGCTGATTCTGCATACTGTGACGATGAACACGTCATAGTAGGTTGACACATAGTTTGGGTTAGGTTTAGACAGCTACGCGTGTACTCAACCTTGTGTATCTAGCTAGATTAGGTTTCATTTCTCATCTACTTAGATCCACGTTGTAGTCTCTTCGTTTCTTTCCTCACTCATCTTCTTCATTGTGTCACCCTCGCGTACCTCCATTAGGTACTAGTCATCCCGCTTCTCTTGCTCGCTCTTACTCGGAGACCCTTCTCTCCTCGTTGCTCACCGCACTCACTGGTATTTCTCAGGTCTGCTTTTCATTCCTTCTCTTCTTTTGTTTCTCTTCCGTTTCATCTCTCTCTTGCTCTTCATGCAATCCACACTCATCTTCTTCATTGTGTCACCCTTGCGTACCTCCATTAGGTACTAGTCATCCCGCTTCTCTTGCTCGCTCTTACTCGGAGACCCTTCTCTCCTTGTTGCTCACCGCACTCGCTGGTATTTCTCAGGTACTAGTCATCCCGCTTCTCTTGCTCGCTCTTACTCGGAGACCCTTCTCTCCTCGTTGCTCACCGCACTCGCTGGTATTTCTCAGGTTATGAGCCCAGCCTCCTGAGCACAGGACTAGGTTAGGTTCTCCGTTTACGACGACAAGGAACCGCGGATTTCGTTACCGTGGCGGATCCATCTAAACTCCCTGGATCGTTCCTTCCATCCACCCCGGAACCCACTCCAGATCCAGAAACACCACCTCCGGATTCGCCATCCACCCCTCGAGTCAGTACTTCTCTTGAGCAAGAAGTTCCTTCTTCCTCATCCTTCCAATCTTCGTCGCTGACTCGCGACTCCAACTCTTCCCAAGTCATCCGGGACCTCACCCCTAATCCCGACTCCACTAGTCACAACATGTCTGCCGATCCCTCTTCGAGCAGCTCCTCCTTGAACACCAACTCCCTCCGTTTATGCACTGAGAAGCTTAACAACAACAACTTTGCAGCATGGCGCTACGACATGCTCAACGCCCTAGCCTACATGGGACTAGGAAAATTCATCAAAGAGCACTCTCCCGAACTCAAGGCTCGTCCAGACTACAAGGAACGCCTGGTTCAAGTCACCACCTACATCCGGCTTCACCTGGGACGAGAGGACTCCACCCGCTTTGTGGACGATCTCGATGTCTATGATCCCAAGGCGCTGTGGGATTCCATCCTGGAGTATCATGCCGCTAAAACCGTCGAGAACGCCGCCAACATCATGGAAAAGCTTCACGACGTGGTCTTCACCGAAGGGGACATGCAACAAAGCATCAACACCTTCCGTCAAACATTCCAGCTGATGATCGAGGTCAGCTCCTCCAAGTTCGACAAGAAGACCCTGGAAGCGGTCTGGGTTTTCTTTGCTCTCAAACGATTGCCCGCCTCCTTCACCATGTTTCGCACTCTCCAGTTCGCGTCCTTCAAGAGCGAGTCAACCACGGTCACCATGACCAAGTTTCTCCTTGAACTGGAAACGGAGCTTCAACGCCAGCAAGAGAGCACTGCCCAACTTGCTGCCACCGCCACCGCCCTTGCTGTTCGAAGCGCCGCATCTGGTCAAACCCCCACTTCTGCCAACCCCCCATCCAACCCCTCTGAAAAGAAGCGCAGATCATTCTGCACTAACGGGACCCATAATCCCGAATGCACCGGCCACTCTCCCGCCGATTGCCACCAGCTCAATCCCGCCAAAGCCGTGGCCTACCACCAAGGCCTAATTGACAAAGCAAACGCCGCTCTGGCCAAGAAAGCCCTCCTCAGCGTCAACTCCGGCGTGGCGGACGCCATTGTTTTGGACAGTGGGGCCTCCGGCCACTATCTCAAACGCAAGGAATACTTCACCTCCTTCATACCCATCAAGTCCTCGGTGTTTGGGGCCAACGGAGCCGCCATTCCAATCCTTGGCACCGGCTCAGCAGTAATTCAGGGCGCATCCGGCCCAATCGTCATCTCCGAAGCCTTCTATGCTCCGGACCTATCCAACTCTCTCTTACCTCTCACCTTCTACGTCCGCCTCGGATACACCGTCTTCCCCACCAATGACGGACTGGGCTTTGCTTGTCGACGCGGTGATCACACCCTCTGCATCGGAACCACCACCAAACAAGTCATGCTCATAAGTCTGAATGAGCCCAAAGCTCTCTCCGTCGGCAATCCCCGACCTACCGCCATTGACCTCCATCGAGCTCTGGGCCATCCGAGTCTTGAGTATCTCAAGAAGGCCTTCCCGGACATCTCCATCCCCGAAGTTGAATGTCGAGTCTGCAATCTTTCCAAGATGCATCGCCAACCATTCTCCGGTTCGTTCCCCAAGGCATCCAAACCTTTGGAAATGATTCATATGGATCTCTGCGGGCCCATGACGCCAGCTTCCCGCGGAGGAAACCTCTACTTCTTGAAGATCATCGACGGCTTCTCGAAGTACAGATTCATCTACCCGATCACGCGGAAATCGGACACCTTCCACACCTTCAGGACCTTCCTAACCGAAGTGGAGAACGCCTCCGGCCACAAACTTATCTCCGTCGTTTCCGACAACGGCGGGGAATTCGTCAACAACCAATTCCTCTCTCTATTCTCAGATCACGGCATTCAACACCTCACCACGGCTCCCTACACCCCACAACAGAACCCATTTGCGGAGAGGGGCAACCGCACGACGATTGAGAAAGCTCGTGCCATGCTCGCCACTGCTGGCATGCCACTTCAGTGGTGGGGTGAAGCCGTCATCACCTCCGTTTATCTGGAGAATAGATCCCCCGACAGCTCTATTCAATTCAAATCCCCCTACGAACTCTGGCACGGCGCAGCTCCAGATCTCTCCCACCTGGTCCCTTTCGGATGCCGAGCTGTGAAATATCTTGAGAAGTCCAATCGCGCCTCCAAATTCTCTCCCTCCGGCGTGGAGGCCATCTTCCTCGGCTATGATGGGAATCATCGCTCCTACAAGTTGTGGGTCCCCTCCACTCGTAAGATTTCTGTTTCCCATCATGTTAAATTTTTTCCCTCTTCCTTTCCCTTTCTCTCCCCTTCCCCCTCTAGCAGCTACGATTCAACCACACTGTTCGACTTCTCCGCACTCCAATCCCCTCCCCTTGAATCTTCTTCAGCCCGCATAGTTGAGCTCCCCGACGATGTGCCTGAATCCAGACCACACACCCCCCTCACGCCACCATCACGTGGGGAGGAGGCACATTGCGCCACACCCACTGGCTCGGGGAGCTCCGCACCACCCGCGGTGCTGGCTGAAAAGTCCCCTTCCGTTCCTTCCACCTCTCCCTCCATCCCTGCCCCTGCCGAGCCGTCGGTCAAAAGTTATGCCCTGGTGCCACACTTTGACAAAGCACCCCAGGACATCAGCTCAGCCATTGATCCGTCCAACATCATAGAAGGATCTCGCCGACGCCGAGCATTAGTGATACGACGCCACCAAGCCAACTTGATTGTAGGGGAACCCGCCTCCCTGAAAGATCCTCGGACCTACGGCGACATTCTCGGCCGGCTTGATGAGTCCCACTGGCTCATGGCCGTGGAAGTCGAACTCAACAACATCCGTCGGCACGAGGTATGGGTGGTCGCTCCTCTCACCCCTGGAGTCAAGCCGCTCGACACCACGTGGGTGTTCAAGCGCAAGTTCGACGCCGATGGCGAACTCCTGAAGTATAAGGCACGTCTGTGCGTACGGGGTTTTCGTCAGATTGAGGGCATCGACTACGATGCTACATTCGCTCCCACTGGACGACTCACCACTTTGAGGCTCATACTCGGTCTGGCGGCACTTCATGACTACGACATCCAACAAATGGATGTGAAATGTGCCTTTCTCAATGGCATTCCCGACGAGGACCTCTTCATCAAAGTCCCCAACGGCGTAGGAGTGCAACTGCCACCAGGTCACGGTTTGAAACTCCAAAAGTCCCTCTATGGCCTCAAGCAGAGTCCTCGCTGCTGGTACAAGTCCCTGAAGGACTTCTTTGTCTCAGTCAACTTCCAACCGTCCGCCGTGGACCCGTGCCTGTTCGTTCATCAAGACCCGGCGCGTTTCTGCTGTGTCTACATACACGTGGACGACTTGGTTATTGTGGGTCCTGACGTCGCCTTCCTCAAGACCGCCATCACAAATCGCTTTGAGATGGACGATTTGGGTGACTGCAAGTGGGTCTTAGGCATGCGAGTCACTCGGGACCGTCCTAATCGCACCATCACCTTGTCTCAGGACCGCTACTGCAAGGAGATCCTGGACGAGTACGGCATGCTTGATTGTCGATCGATTGGTGCTCCGCTCCCCACCAACGCCACCACATGCCCTATTGACCCGGCTCCGATTAGCCCCGGCTTCAACTTCCGCCGTGGTGTTGGCCTGTTGAACTACCTCGTACAATGCACCCGGCCGGATCTAGCGTTCACCTGTAGTTACCTATCTCAGTACCTCAACAATCCATCAAAGACCCATCAAAACCACTTCCTTCACGTCCTCCGATACATACAACACACCAAATCCTACGGCCTCACTCTTGGCGCCATCTCCCCAACCCCCTTGACTCTAGTGGCCTACGCCGACGCCAGCTACGCCACTGCCACTCAAGCCTATTCCTTCGCGGGCAGCGCCATCCTTCACAATGGTCTCATTGGCTGGCGCTGCGCAAAGATGGACTCCGACGCACCCGCCACCTCAACCACCGAGTCAGAATATCGTGCCTGCTCGGAATGCGGCCAAGACATCCTCTGGACGCAGCAACTTCTGGACTCACTTCGCCCTTTCCTCACCCTGCCCCCCGCCGAAGTCACCCTCCACTGTGACAACCAAGGCGCTCTGGCCCTCCTCAAGAACTCCATCTACCAACATCGCACGCGACACATCAACGTACGGTACCACTGGCTCCGTCATCACATCGAACATAACGAATCCTTTCATCTGTCCTACATTCCAACTGACCAGAATCTCGCCGACTTTCTTACCAAAGCATTGACACCCGTCAAGACCAGGCAAGCGCTCGCCTACGTCTCCCTCAAGGCCTGCGAATCACCAGTCTGAAGATAGCCTGTCGAGCACGGGGGGCTGTGACGATGAACACGTCATAGTAGGTTGACACATAGTTTGGGTTAGGTTTAGACAGCTGCGCGTGTACTCAACCTTGTGTATCTAGCTAGATTAGGTTTCATTTCTCATCTACTTAGATCCACGTTGTAGTCTCTTTGTTTCTTTCCTCACTCATCTTCTTCATTGTGTCACCCTCGCGTACCTCCATTAGGTACTAGTCATCCCGCTTCTCTTGCTCGCTCTTACTCGGAGACCCTTCTCTCCTCGTTGCTCACTGCACTCGCTGGTATTTCTCAGGTCTGCTTTTCATTCCTTCTCTTCTTTTGTTTCTCTTCCGTTTCATCTCTCTCTTGCTCTTCATGCAATCCACACTCATCTTCTTCATTGTGTCACCCTTGCGTACCTCCATTAGGTACTAGTCATCCCGCTTCTCTTGCTCGCTCTTACTCGGAGACCCTTCTCTCCTCGTTGCTCACCGCACTCGCTGGTATTTCTCAGGTACTAGTCATCCCGCTTCTCTTTCTCGCTCTTACTCGGAGACCCTTCTCTCCTTGTTGCTCACCGCACTCGCTGGTATTTCTCACATACAAATTAAGTCATACCATCATCCGGGCTTACAAGGCACCAGCGGCATATCATCCCAACAATACTGAATTCAACTTTCTCCTTGCCAAATCCCAAGTACACAATGAACACACAATCGGGATTCTCAAGGGCCGGTTTGCTTCTCTCAAAGAGATGTGTTTACATCTCTACAAAAGGGATCATATGGTGCCTTACATAAAATGGATTTACTCCTGTATCATATTGCACAATATGTTGGCAAATCTCAAGGACTCGTGGGAGGATCTGGTAATGGACGGTGACCTGACAAATGACAATGGCCATGCCAACAATAGCATCCCCAGCTCAGAGAACATCCGGACTACTGTTAAGAATAAGGCGCTGGCATTTCATTGTTGGCAAAGAAACGCGGCCATTGCTAACAACTTGCCACTGTCTCCTTAATTTGTACTTAGTTTATCTGTCTGACTAGCTACAACCATGTCTCACTTAATTGGGTGTAGTCTTATGTTGTGTTATGGCACTTTTCTTTCATCAATCAAATTAATTTACATTTTCTGACCCAAGAAAAACAAATCTTTTGCATTTTCATAATGAACATAGTTTTTAGTTGACAAGGAGAATTGAGACATGCTAAAGAGAGGCCCTGTTGAGCAGGCCAAATAGAAACCCAAGAGAGAAAGAGAAAGTGAGACAAGTGTGTCCCCGGACGCTAATAACAGTGGAACAGACAATTGAGAGTATCCTGAGTTCAACCGTCTTATAACGGTCATTGTTCTGATCTCATGTTTCCTAATTCAACCAGACGTAGTTAAATGTGAGTCACAATTATTGTAGAAAAAGAGAGAGTACCAAAAAAACGACATACATGAAAATTTTAAAGCCCAAAGAATGCCTGGGACAGGATCTGGATCTTTCTAACACTTCTGCCTTCACATAGCCAAGAGGTAAACATCTGAATCCGCTTGTTTTGCTGTTTTTGCCAATTGAGTCGTTCTTGACGCCGTTCTTCTCAATCTAAGGTTTGCTCTTCACGTGCATGTTGTCAATCTTGGACCTCAAGTTCATATTGCTTATGATCCAAGGAGAGTTGGTCTTTCATCATTGTCATTTTTTGAGAGCTCTTTGACTCAAAAGCTGCAGTCAATCTAGCAGTCTTTGTTGATTGATTTTGGGTACTGATGGAACTTGAATGCGTTGAGGGAGAGGATTGGTTTGAGGCTCGCAATGCAGCACAATGCAGGTTTGGACTAGTCCCCCGCTGGGGAGCCGTTAGGCCCAAGGCGTTAGGAGACGTTTGCGGTTGTTGAGTCAAATCCACCTGTTCTTGAGTCAAATCCACGGGTTCTTGACTAGAATCCACCTGCATGGCATCATTCATATCTTGCTGTGAAGCCTCAGGTCCCTCCATAAGGCCAAGGATATTTGCACTGCGATTTGCCCAAGGAGTCACTTCCCATTGCGACGAATTCAACTCAAACAAATCCTCCTCTTGAGAGTCATTGAGCCGCACAGGGTTACCTATCCCATCATCCTCCATACTGGCATCCAGTGCTGAGTCAAGTGCTACATTTACAGATGAATCAAAAACCGCCATTGGGGTGATGTTAGCCTTATCCTTAAAGAGAGCATCCATTCATTCAACAAATGGGCAAATCGCATTGAGTTTCTGGACCAGCAAATGATAGCCCTCGCCCTCTTCAATACCGGCACCTGTGTTTTGTTCAAAATCTTTGGCCTTGCAATAATTGTTCCGGTACGTATTCAAGCGTTGCCGGATTTGTCTTCCAGTGAGTTTGAGGTCGACATTCATGATATTCATGTACTCGGCAAATTGATCAAAGGCTTGACCACGGGTTAGTTGACTTCCTCCAACGGTTGTTTGGCTCCCACTACCAAACACTTGCTGAAAGTTCTCCTCGTTCCAGATAGGTACACATATATTCATAATCTATCCGTCCAAACTGTTGTGAGGCCTCAGTAGCTGCGGAGTTTGATCGATGGGATGATTGAGACTGTGAACCAGCGGCAACTCTTCCATGCACTCCTCTTCTTTTGGAGCCGAGTTGATTTCTCTTCCGAGGGCCCTTGTATGGGTTGTTGGGATCAGCAAGGGCAGCGGCTAATTTGGCACGAGTGCAACGCTTGCAGGGACCAAGCTGAGATTGAGGCGGCGACACTAGAATCACAACTTTCAGCCAATAATATCACAGAAGGAATTTCAACTAAGACCAAAAACTTACCATGTGAGCTCACTGAGCCGCTATTTGAGGGAACTTGAATCAGGGAGTGCGTTGTTGTTTGAGATGTGTTTCCAGTATCAGAAATTGCCGCCAAAGATTGCTGCGAACTACTTTGCATTGTTCCTTGGGATGGGATAGTTATTTGATTGTTGACTTGAATTGAGGGGTCTGCTGAGGGATTTTCTGGCTGGCTGGGTTCAGTCACCATTGTAGTTAGGATTTTCTTTGGGAGGAAGTGTGACTGGAGTTGATATCTTGAAGTGGTGCAATGGAGGGGAGGGGGGGGGGGGGGGGAAGGACCGGGGGGCTATACACAGATGGATATAGATGAGCTTGGATGGTTAGCCATTGGCTACAGGTTTGTTTGAAGGTGGCTAAACTTCATCCAAGGTTTGATGATGTTTAGCCTACGTGAACAGTGCTATTACCAGGCCTTTGCAGGGATTAAGCCAGTGTTTCATACACAAAGACTGAAATATATACTTACTCCTCTTGATGGAATTTTGGGTGTTCATCAGGAGGGTTGTGTACTCCCACCAATCTTTGCTTGAGATTTTGGGTTTATGTTTGGAGAGTGTCAGTCAGCTGCTATGTGTATGAAACCCTGGCTTAATGCCTACACAAAAGCTAGGCACTACCACTGTGCTGAAAAAGTTATCTGAATAACTATGCTTATCATTCTCTCTATAGTACCCAAACTATTCACAGAGGATAACCTAAACTGATTATGATTGCTATTTGGTTTTACACATTAGTCTTCTGGAGAAGACTAGCAGCTCACCTTGTAGGCTTGGCTGTCTTTTGTTGTCTTTTTTGGGCAATTTTTAGTAATATAAATTGCTTGTCATAAGCAGATGGTAAGCATTTAAGCTGATTGGCTACTTTCAGCGGTGGTAGTCTTGCAGTAACTGATTGTTAAGGAATAGATCAAGGCCAAGGATGGGAATTTTCTGAGGTAACTTGTGACTTATTCCAGTGAATAAAGGTGGTTGGATAAAAAAAAAGGAGAATAAAAATACTCTAAAGAGTAGGACGAGATCACTTGGAGTACTTTCTAATAATGTGGTGCTAGGGGAATATGCTGAGGATCCAATCCAGTGCCTGGAAATGGCCTCCTTTTATAATATTCTAAGAGGTCTTCAGCAGAAGGGTCTAGAATGTTGTTGTAAATTTTTCTCTAATTTTTTCCACTATGATGCAATGGGAATTGTGTTGTATTGAGTGCATTATTTTCATGTCCCTTCATGACCTCACTACTTGTATGCATAACCAATCACATCATGGGTAAGTTCTTATATGATAGAATAAAAGTGGGAAATTACCATGCACCTAGGTAATTTCATTCTTATTAGCATAAATTTATTCTTCTTATATTTATGCAAATAGATTTATTGTCTCTCAGCTTTTATGACAATAACTTTTAATCCATATTTTATATGGTTCTTCCTTTTTTTGTACCAATTAGTACCTTAGAGATATGATTGAAGTTCTAGAAGGAGTAGGAAGTTGGTGGCGGTTTGAGTGAGGTACACCACTTTATTTTAAATCATAAGTTGATTCATCATCTAATAATTTAGGATATGTTTATTTCTTTACAGTAGTTGCACAGTTTTTTTATTATATTTTACAGCTAATTCAGTTCTTAGGATACTCTGGAGTATCTCTAGGGCTGACTGACAGAGAGGTTTTTATATTTCTGAAGAAAGTGTGATTTGACAGGAGATGGTGAGTAGGAAAATTTAGCATCCCATTAATGTTCCAAGTGATAAACCTGTAGGCTAATTTTTTGTGTTTATTTGGGGAGCTAAAATTGGGGTAGAAATGTGCAATAGCTGCTGTCTCAGACACTGAGACAATAGCCCACATTTCTTCAAATAATACAAGTCATATAGTCCAATGGTTACACAGTGTGCATTTGACTGATGTTCCCACTGTTATGTCACCTGGACCTTTGACATGGGTGACATGTGATGATTCACATTTATTGCAACATTATGTATATAGACCTGCCATTTATAAATTGTACACATTTACATAAATATTCTCAATTTGATTTACATTGAGTGCATGTACAGATGCATTGGGAAAAATTGCTATAAACTTGATACATACATAAATACATATACATAACTATGTACAATAAAAAATTATCAAACTCAAACCATCACCATCTGCACTTGAGAGATTCAACACTGAAAGTCCACATTTCAAACGCTTGTGTTATTACATCACAATGGAGCTCTGCAAATGCTCAGTATGCATCACTACAAAATAAGACACCAGAAAGTACATCTCATCTTTTAATCATCTCAAGCATCAAATAGCAGTCACAAAATAATTTCACAAAATTGGCTCTTGAGACTTCTCCTCAATCCCAAGCTCAAACTCACTCTCCGCCCTTGGTTGAAACTACTCCACCACCTTCAGAGCTTTTGGGGGATGAAGAAGTGGAGATTAATCAAAAACTTGGGATATGAAGAAGTGTAGAGTAATCACAAATGTTTCAGTATGCCATTATTTTTCATCATGGTCCATAACCATCGATTGATTCCAAATTTCATCATGTGAACAGTTTTCAATCATGTTTTATGGTGTATCTGAATATTGTCTGTAATCTCAGTCTAAGCAAGTGTCAGGTTGCCCACTGGATGCTCCTTACTATCATTTTCCAAGTGCCTCTGAAACCTGATGCACAACAAACTGTTGATAATATTACAATTGACCCACCCACTGTTATCCAAACTGCTGGCTGTCATGTCAAACTGATAAAAAAACAATGGGTTTTTCAAATCTGTTTCAGCTTGTATCCAAAATCTAATACACCCTGGAATTTTCAGTACCAGAAGTTCCAAACTTCTGATCCCTGTAACAAATCGCTTTCTGATAACAGAATGATGTGGCAATCCAAACCTGGCCAAGCACAAGAAATCATACTAACCTTACCACTTCAAACCATCTGATTACCACACTGTTTTTACTTCACACATTCATTGAAAGTGTGGCTCCAAGGAATCTTGAACACTCTGTTGTTTGAATAATCAATTGAAAACTGGTCCTGCACAATGTAATCACCCAATGATTGTATTTTGGATATCCAAAAGGGTAGCGCTTGGAAATATCTGAAATGTAAAGAGGAACCATAATTTAATCAACAAAAAATTGTTCTATCATCTTTTGTTGATTGGGTCAACCCCTCCAGAAACAAAATCACTGGAGCTATGAAGTCACTGGGAATTTCTGTGTTCCCATGTTTAAAATTAAATCCAAGGCTTTAAATAAAGAAAATTCATGTCTTTCTTTTTGGACCCACTTCAGGGCCCGCATCTCCCAACTTTTGAAAATATTAATTGTATCCCTCATCCACTTGTTCATGATCTTCTCAGATTGGAGGATGGAATCATGATTGCAACTCACATATTTCCCAGAGGCTGCCTGGTCAAATTCAAGCTCTTGGCTGCAACAGCCAACATTCCAGAAAGCCAAAAATTATGTGGATTTTAAATTCATAATGCAACTTGATTTTGTATCTGGAGTGATTCTAAATCTTTGGAAATCAAAACAATTGAAGTACAACAACTAAATACAAACGCACATATCTTTCAATCTACTGAACTATGTAGGAAGGCAAAATCTGCCAACCAGAAAGAAAAACTTCTAAAAGAAAATGGTGTCAGATGTTCAGAATTGAACCGGCTTACATATTGGCATCCAGAAATAAATGTGGTGAATGGTGTAATGTGAACTTGTATGGAATGTGTGATTTAACACCATTTTTGATCCCGGTGGGGATTTGATTGGTGTCCTTCCAACAAAACAAGAAATAAAAAGCAATGAATAATTCAGTCACCATCTGTTGCACAAAAATCAGATTATTCAACAACAGCTGAATCTTCAGCTTAAGTGGAACCGGAAAGCTCCACTAGTGACAAGGACAAAAATGAAGAAATGATGCTTAGTCAAGGGGGGGTTGATAAACGCACGCCCCTGGCGCAAACCCACACCAGGGGCACGCCAGGGGCGTTTGGCGTGTTTTCACACCCCCGCCAACCCAAATAGGCGGGTTTGGCAGGCACACCAATACCTGTTGGCGTGTTTCCATGCACACCAATTGCCAAACCATTGGCATGCCTGTGAGACACAACAATACCCATTGGCGTGCCTCTTGGCGGCCCACCCGCACACCCTGGCCTATGGCCTATGGGAGACTGTAAAGTCTCCCATAGGCCATAGGCCAAGGATACACACATACTATGTATGTGTGTATCCCTGACATCAGCAACATATTGAACTTCAACACGTTGCTGATGGCATGGCCTGCCACCCCAGCCCCCTCCCTGGCAATGAGGTCATACAACCTCATGGCCGTTCTTCCCTGGCCATGAGTTCATACAACCTCATTGCCGGGAAGGAGCTCCCCCCCAACAATGAGGTTGTATAACCTCATTGCCAGGGAGGAGCTCCCTTGCGGCGATGAGGTTGTAGAGCCTCATTTCCAGGAAGGAGTTCCTCCCCGGCCATCAGGTCATACAACCTCATTGCCAGGAAGGAGCTCCTCCCCAGCCATGAGGCTCTACAACCTCATCGCCGGGGAGGAGTTCCTCCCCGGCCATGAGGTTACACAACCTCATCAAGGATGTATAACCGGCCTATTGACCTATGGGAGACTGTATAAGTCTCCCATAGGCCATAGGCCTGGGTGTGCGGGCCCGCGCGCATGTATATTGGTGTGCGAGTGGGCCGTTGATAAGCACACCAATGGGGATTGGCGTGCTTTTAAAGCACACCAATCCCCATTGGCGTGTTTCACATGCACACAAAACCCATTGGTGTGCCTGGAACCAACAAGCATTGGCGAAAACCGCCAATTTGGGTTGGCGGGGGCATGAAAACAAGCCAAACGGCCCTGGAGTGCCACTGGTGTGGGTGTGCGTTTATCAAGCCCCTATTCAAGGACCAAACAGAAAATTATTTACCCATGAAGACATGTCACATTTTCAATGGTATGCCAAGGAGGTTATACTGCCATCCACTATTGATTCCTTACCAACAAACTTGGGAGAAGCCAAGGATGGGTGATTGAAGGCTTATCAATGGTACACTCTATTAGAATTTATAGTAACATTAGTATTACTCAACATATTTGTTTAAAATGTCAACACACTTGATCCCGGCTCAAATTGGTCAAGGATCATTCACACCTCTGGTTTTTTATTCCAATTTACTCACATTTTCAGCTCAACCAGCTTGAAGCAACACCACTGCAGCCATTTTGAAAATACCTACAACGAATACTCATCAACATCTTGCCAAATATTCCCTTCTCTTAAAGTTTTGTCCAATCATCACTATGCACTACATATCCCTCTTCAGATTTTCACTTGGGGTACTCTTATTGGTATTTCAGAATTATTGGGTGAAAGTGTCAGCTATGTGGATGAAAGACTGGCTTAATTTTACAATTAAACCAAGTACTGTCACTGTGCTGAAAGGTTATCTGAATAAATAAGTTATTTATTCTCTCTATAGTGTCCAAACTATGCACAGAGGATAACCTAAAACTACGTATAATTGAAGATTTGATATACAAATCACTCAATTGGAGAAGACTAATAGTTAACCGTGTAGGTTTGGCTATTCTTTGTCTTTTTGGGAAAGATATAGCAATAAGAATTGCTATTAAGCAGCTGGCAAGCACTTAAGCTGATTGGCTACTGTCAGAGGTGGTAGTCTTGCAGCAACTGCTTTCTAAGGAACAGATCAAGGCCAGAAGATGGGGAATTCTAAGGTAACTTGAGACTATTCCAGTAATAAAGGTTGGGTTGGATATAAAGGGGATACACTACTCTAATAGTAGGAGGAGAATATTCAGAGTACTTACAAAAAATGGTACTGGGGGAATATGCTGAGGAACCAATCCTAGGCCAGAAATGGCCTCCTTTTGTATTCTAGATATTCCTTGAGGAAGGTTCTAGAATGTTTATTCTAAATTCTGCTCTAATGTATTACAATTCAAATGTAAAATGATGTAATGGGAATTGTATTGAATTGAGCACAGTATTTTCTATGTCCCCATGACCTCATGACATGTATGTATAACCAATCACATCATGGGCCAATTCATTTAATAGAACAATACTGGGAAATTACCACGCACTTAGGTAATTTCTTTCTTATAAGCATAATTGTATTATTATTATATTTATGCAAATAAGTTTATTGTCTCTCAGCTTTTATGACAATAATTTATAATCTATATTTTTACGGTTATCCCATCTCCTACTAAGTACCTTCTGAGACATGGTAAAGTAATAGAAGGAGTTGGAATTTGGTGGTGGTTTGAGTGAGGTACCCCACCTAATTTTACATGAAAAGTTGATTTCTTTAATAATATTATAGGATATATTATTGCTAATACAATATTTTATTAATTTTTACATTAAAGTCAGTCTTTAGGATACTCTGGATTATCTCTAGGGCTGACAGAAAGATTGATTTTTTACCTTCAGAAGATCAAAAAAAAATAAAAATATTGGTTAGCTGCATGTATTTTCAACTTGATGATATTGGAACTTGATGTTTGATTTTCAGCCACATCTGGAGCAACCATGATGAAGCACGGTGTTCAGATGCAAAATCTGATGATGAATGATGAGATGGAAGAATTACTTGAAAGCACTATGACTCAACAAAAAGAGAGACGGCTGGTGCTGGGTGAATATGCCAAGGAGCCAATCCTAGGCCAGGAAATGGCCTCCGTTTATATTCTAGAGGTCTTCAGGGGAAGGTTCTATAATGTTGTTGTATATTCTGCTCTAATTTATTACAATTCAAATGCACTATGATGCAATGGGAATTGTATTGAATTGAGAACAGTATTTTCTATGTCCCCATGACCTCATGAGATGTATGTATAACCAATCACATCATGGGCAAATTCATTTAATAGAACAATTCTGGGAAATTACCACGCACTTAGGTAATTTTCTTATTAGCATAGTTTTGTTATTCTTATATTTATGCAAATGAGCTTATTTTCTCTGAGATTTTATGACAATACTTTCTAATCCATAATTTTTCCTTAAAGTATCTTTATTATATGATAAAGCACTAGAAGGAGTAGGAATTCTGTGGTGGTTTGAGTGAGCTACCCCACTTAATTTTACATTCTGAGTTGATTGATATAATAAAACTTAATAATATGTTATTATTTACATTAGCACTACAGTATCTTTATTGTATTTTACAGTTTAGTCAGTTCTTAGGATACTCAGGAGTATCTCTAGGGCTGACAGCAACAGTGCTACTTTAGAACATGACATACGAGAGATTCACAATGGGAATAATACCTTCTAATGCACACTCCTTATGTCTCACCCCCAGATTCCATGCCATTGTTGATAATTTAATGGCACAAAATACATATAAACTTTTTAGTTTTTATGAACTTTATAGCTTTTTGAGACATTTAATCAAAAATTTACCACTTAGCTAGAGTTTTGCTATTAACCTTCTGCACACCCCTTTTATCTCATGCTCACAAATCCCATTTCATTTCTTGAAACTTCAGGGCACATATAATATGTAAGATCAAAGAATTCATGAAGTTTTTGCACTTTTTGGCCTTGTAACAAAAGATTTATACAGCTACCAATTGTTTCTCTATTCAGCCCCTGTTTGAATTCTGTCTCCTCATCCCCAAAAGACCTTTTATATATGAATAAATATATAATGATTAGTAGGAATGATCTTTGTATTGGTGACTCCAAATGACTGATTTTCAATAATGTAACACACACTTGTAGATATTGATCCCTGTTGTAGTAGTTATTGTTTATTGAACCAGCAAGACTCGCTAAAGGAATCTTATAATTTTATTTCTAAAAACAAAACCAGACTAGATAGAAAAATATGATCAGAATCAACAACAGAAAAAAGAATAATGAGAAAAAAAAGAAAGAGAGAAATTTACCACTAATGAGATGGAATATATGTAAAAAGAAGTGAGGACTTTATGATAAAGAAGTAGAGAAGATAACAAGCAGACTAGAAAACAAAAGAAATAAAGATCAGGGATTTTCTCATCAAACAAAAGAAGAAAAGAAGAAGGGAAACAAACAGCAGCAGAGAAGTCTTTTGAGGTGATATTGATAATAAGAAAACCTATACTATATTCTTGAAGAAGTCTAGAAAAATTACAGGAAGGATTGATTAGATAGTGTTGAGGCTCTTAGTGAATGATGAGACTTTACAGTATGTATTGAGGTTTTGAAGTCTTGAGAGTTCTTGAGGTCTTGATGTCAATTATGAGTCAAGGCTGTCGAGTGAAAAGGTATTGAGTGAACCAAGAATCTTGTCAAGGTTGATTTTTTAGGAAAGTGATACATTCAAGCTTTTGATCCTAGAATTTCAACCCTAACCAATAGTTCTTGTCCTTCTCACTGAGTAACTGAGCCCTGTGCAGAAAGAAGAGCACATAGAGCAATTGAACCAGAGTGTTGCACAGAGTCAGAGCGTACTAGAGAATATTGAGAATTCAACACTTGCATCAAATTATCTTTTTCCATCCTCTTTCATTTTTATTCCTTATTCCTTACAAGTGTATAGCCCCCAATTTTGGGGAAGCTCTTCGCTGAGAGGTCAATGGTGACTTCTGACACGGATCAACGCTGATCCGCAATCTGTGTCATGCAACCTAACGGGCCAATGTCAACCCTTTAGGTTGCATATATTGATGCAGTAGAAATGGTGCATGGTTTGTTTGGCTCCAGGAGCCTATTTTTTTTAGTTTTATAGTAGATTCATTACAAGTGTATAGCCCCCAATTTTGGGGAAGCTCTTGGCTGAGAGGTTGATGGTGACTTCTGACACGGATTGACACCAATCCGTGATCCATGTCATGCAACCTAATGGGCTGATGTCAACCCATTAGGTTGCATCAATTGATCCTATACACTTGGTACAGGATTTGTTTGGCTCCAGAAGCCTATTCCTTTAGTTTTATAGTAGATTATTCTTTATTCCAATGACCTCATTAGTTTTATGTATAACCAATCAGATCATGGGCCAATTTGTAGAATAGAACAATACTGGCAAATTACCATCCATGTTGGTGATTTGACTCTTATTAGCATCACATTATTATTCTTATATTTATGCAAATAGAACTATTGTCTTTCAGCTTTTGATGAAAATAGTTTTAATCCATATCTCATATGGTTATGTTTTTCCTACCTTTGAGTTATGACAAAGTAATAGAATGAGTAGACAACCTTACCTAATTACATATGACAAGTTGAATATATCAGGATATATTATCATTTATGGTAGTACTGCAGTATTGTATTATATCTTACAGCTAAGTCAGTCCTTAGGATAGTTGACAGGAGTCCTCTATTAGGGTGTTCATAATTGATTGTTCAATCACATGCTATACAAGATCATAAGAGCTATGTAAATGTCCAAAGTTTAGTTGTGGTGATCCTGTTCAAACACCTCTCATGGAAACTTTGTTAAATCATACATTGATCTTGAAAATTAAATATTGAAAATTGTTGTTTAAAATCCAATTTTGCACACCTCGGGGGAGATAAGTGCACTAGATGTTTATCTATGTTGTTTCGGAATATCCTAGCAAAGTGGTTGATTTTGTAAATATAACAACCATGTCCTTGATTCAGGGACCATCTTGAATCCTTCAAACTATAACAACTGCAAAAACTGAGAATGCTTATAACACTAACTGTTACAGTCTCAGTAGGCCGCAGGGGCTAGGAGTAACCTAAATACATAAATCACCAGGATGACCATTTACACTGTGGGACTTGTGAGATCGACGAAGCCTTTTTTAATAAAAGTCACCGAACCAACCCAATTCCAAAGTCTTCTTGCCCTTCAACCTTCTTCCCAAAGCATCGCCCCTTGTTAAATTTGTAAGACCAGGCCTTGCGGATATGTTTGGAGCGCAACGGTAAGATATTACACATAAATCTGGATTTATGCTTTGAACGACCCTATACATCCTGTTTACAATGGAGAATGGGACGAGATGATTGGGTATATTTAAGTTTCTAGTTACCTGAAGGGTTGACTGCAGCATCATGAGTCAAGGGAAGGAAGCTTGAAGAGGAGCCATATGTAACCAGGTATGTATGTACATATTTAAATAAATACATGAATATTATAAATATTTACCATTGACCAAAGCTTGAAGCGGAAGAGCGGACTGTCGTGACAAATTCTATCGCGTCATGAGACATGACCAGCTGGTCTCTCTCTCTTTACCCACTTTGCCCCCCCTGGTAAAAGTCTGTCAGCCCAGCTGGGTGGGGGATATTATCTAGCACCGCTAATGTCCAGCCGATTTCCAGAACAAGTTGACTTGTTGAGCTTGCTTGCCAGTGGTGAGAGTTTAAGGTAGTTATTTATTTAAATCACCAAATTATTATATTTATTTATTTAAATACTTTATCATGAACGGATAACACTGAGTGAGATTACCACTGGCACCAACACCATCACCATCACCATCGCCATCATTAGTACCAGTATCAGTATCACTAACGGTGCTCTTAACACGGCTGGACCAGCGTCCCATTCACCTCGAATTGATCGACAAGTGAGACATATATTGCAACCACTTGGTCCCATTATCCAAAACTCCCCAAACATTACCTTTGGACAAACAAAACCATTCAATTCCCCTGACCTGTTTCTAGCCAATTCTACTCTATCGCATTAGATTCCCTCCGAACCCTCCTATTTTCCGCTAGTACATACCTCTTCCCACCTAGCGCTAATCAGTTTTCACTTGAACCATACATACTCTCATCTCCCCCACTTGATCTCACCTCCCCCTTTGCTCAAAAATATCAGATCATCATGTCGTCCAATCGAAGGGATCCCTTTGCGGAGCAACCATACCCAGAGCTTACCCGACATGCTCTCTCCGACAACGACGAGAGTTTTGCCGCACAAACTCCTGGGGACGATCATCATTATGGAAACTTGATTCCATCCCAGAGTCATTCTCACTCCGGTGAATCTGGAGAGTACGAATTATCAACTCCATCCGGACGATATGATCAACCTCCGATCCCCTTCGGACATCACCAAGACGAGGAAGTTATCCCACTCAAGGAGGCTCCCTTCGATTCTCATTTGGGCGGCTTTCGTCCAGAGGCTGGCGGGATGGCCGTCGATCCTTCCAAACCTGAATTTGATCCAGTCACCAACTTTGGCTTCCCGGTTCCCAATTTTTCGGACAGCAATCAGGATAGATATAGTACAACGTCCAGTGCTAATCTCTATCGTTCTCAAACTACCACTGAGGCTTGGGGTAGGCGCCAGAGGATTGACCCCAAACGGGCCAAGACCATCAAAGTCAAACTTCAACATGGACACTTTGTTAACGAATACCCAGTTCCGAGTAAGTTCTTGGTTGCAATATAAGCTTTTCCCCATCTCTCTGTCTGATGAATTCTGCCTCTTTCATGATCCTAGCTGCCGTCAGAAATGGTAATCTAGCAGGGGGCTACACGGGCGAAGCAACCGAGTGCGTTTGGCCGCCAACCCTTTCTACAAACTCCAAACGCATTGCTCACTCTCTTTCCCACGTAGGTTCTCGCACATGCGCTATTCTGCAGTCACCTGCGACCCGGACGATTTCACCCGAGAGGCGGGCTGGACACTCCGCACTGAAAATTACGGCCGACAAACCGAATTACTTGTGGCTATTGTATGTCAAATAACATGGCCCCTGTAATCTGTTGCAACCGCTTTCGCGAAAAACTCGGACTGATTCGAGGCTAATCCAATCCCCTTGTGTAGACTTATTACAATGAAGACAAAATCTTGGTGGCCCGTACCTTACATGGTGTTATGATGAACCTTCGTGACATGTGCAAAGCAAAATGGAGTGAATTTCGACATCTTGCACAAAGGCAGGTTCATTTTTTGAAACTTATTGCTCACGTTAATTGGTCCTTAGAACTTCAGACCCTTGCCAAAAAATAACTTCAACCCTCTCCTGATTTGTTTCTAAGAGGTGGCGAGGAAGCGCCCGCGGAAGCCTGGAAGATGATATCGGTGGTTTTAGTTTTTGACGGTATTGAACCCGCAGATAAAGCCACACTTGACGTGTTGGCTACTGTTGGCCTATATCAGGATGGAATCATGAAGCGTCAAGTTGATGGAAAGGAGACTCAGGCTCATCTTTTTGAGGTACGTCTAATCAGGACCTTTAACTAATTCTTAAAAGGGATTTTATCTGATTCTTACGAGCATTGTCGGATTTGGCTTGTTTTATTTTTCTGACTTGATTATCGATTTTTCAGTATACCACCCTTTTGTCCGTTTCTCCAAAGCCTGAGCTGATACAGCCTCATGCAAACGATCCAGCCAACCTGGTGCCTGTTCAAATGACACTAGTTTTGAAACAAAAGGTTTAACTTTTCGCGTAATCTTCCTTCTCTACAAGTCACTCACGACGCAACAAAATTCTGCAACTGGCTTCTCTGGCATAGAACGCCAAGAAGATTAACTCGCACAGATGGCTCTTCAATGCTATCGCAGCGCACCTTGAACCAGAGGTCTGCATTCTGATCGACGCCGGGACTAAGCCTGGCACTCGCTCCTTGTATTACCTCTGGGAAGCCTTTCATCATAATCCACACATGGGAGGTACGTACTTTTTTGGCTTCTCTCTGGTTTTCTTTGCGGATAAATTCATACCTCTGGAAACTTTTTCTTCAGGGGCTTGCGGCGAAATTCATGCGATGCGTGAGTTTATCGATCTCTTTCTCTCAAAGAGGTTGACGCCAACCGAGTGCAATGGGTCTTCTTTCAAGTGTCGCGAGGAAAAAAGCTGATCAATCCGCTGGTGGCGGCTCAAAACTTTGAGTACAAGGTTAGTTTTCTTGGCTGTGAGCGACCAGTGGACTGCGTAACTAAATATTTTCTTTCACTCCGTTAACTTCGCACAGATGTCTAGTATGTTTCCACCCTTTTGGTAAGATCTTCAGAGCGGAACGATGAACTTTTTTTTCAAATTCCAGATATTCTCGATAAGCCGTTGGAGTCGTCCTTCGGGTATGTTTCGGTCCTTCCTGGCGCATTTTCTGCCTATCGCTATCGTGCCATTCTCGGTCGTCCATTACAACAATACTTCCACGGTGGGGTTCTGTATTTTCTCTTGAAAATTATGCATCCAGTCTAATTCTCAACCGATTGATCTTCTAGGTGACCATTCTTTATCCGAACGCCTGGGAAAGAAGGGAATTCAGGTGAGATGAAATGTCGAAGCACTTTATGGATGATTGAGCGCTGTTAACCCTTTCTCTTTGCACACAGGGCATGGGGATCTTTAAAAAAGTGAGGAATCATACGACTTGTGCTGTGGTCATCGAAACTAATGTTTGGCGCCTCAGAACATGTTTCTGGCTGAGGATCGAATTCTGTGCTTTGAACTAGTTGCCAAAGCAAAATCAAGATGGGTATTAGGCTACGTCAAGCCCGCAAAGGGTGAAACAGATGTTCCTGAAGAAGCAGCTGAGCTTATTGGACAAAGAAGGCGATGGTTGAACGGTAGGCAATTCTATTCTTCCATAAAGCATGTAAAACGATTGCTGATTAGAGCTGATGTTTCCTTTTCCGCCGCTGAACGCAATCTCATTCTCAACCGAAGGGTCCTTCGCTGCCGGCATATATGTACGTTTCGCATATGTTTTACATTCTCACCTCTAGACTCAACAGTTCATCCCTTGTTTTTTCCCAGTCTCTTGCTCATTTCAATCGCATGTACAGCTCTAGCCATGGTATCATCAGGATGTTCTTTTTACACGTGCAAGCGTTCTACACAACGGCAGGGTATGCTTCCCTCTTTCTCTAATTAGCCTGCGTCGTGAACATGATTGAACCTTGGCGTTATTCTTCAGGCTTGTCATGAGTTGGTTTGCTCTAGGCAACTGGTTTACCACTTTTGCTGCAATTATCGACATCAGTAAGTTTCAGTTAGTATTTTAGACACCTTTCGCGACCAACATCTGAGACCCCTTGTCTATTAAACCAGTTGCGGAAAATTGGCGGGATCCCGTAAGTCTCGTGTCTTGATTCTAATCCAAGTATCACTCTTAATTCATTACTTTCTTTCGTCAGTTTATGGCCGCGTACGTATAATTATGCACCGTATCCTCGCCCTAAAATCACTGAGGGTTACCAAACATTTGCAGCGGCATATCCAACTACGCCCTTACCGCGCCATCATCACCACCGACATCGCACGAGGAGGCCCAAGCTTTGGTCTCCTGGAAGATAAGAGAATGCTGGTATGTGGATTTCAATACTCCTTGGATCCTTTCATGATTCTGATCCTGGTCTCTATGGTAGGGCTGGTACTGTATTTGACAATTCTGAGCATTTGAAAAATAACTCTGTGTCTTCAAAACCCAACTACCTTGGCGTTGCCAATTGGATTCTGAAAATCGTATATGTGAGTGATCAAATTGATAATCCGTCTCTTGCGCCGAGTCTAAAGAATTGCCGGAACTAGCTTTGTTTGGTAGCTCTGCAAGTGATATTGGCATTGGGTAATCGGCCAAAAGGCGAAAAGGCCGCTTACCTCATTTCCTTTGTTATGTAAGGATCCCTAGCTCGCTTAGCCTGCCTTCGCTTTGTCATTTTGATGCTAATTTTCTCGCGACATTCAAGTTTCGGAATGTTTGCTGCATATTTGCTGGGAATGACTCTGGTTAGCCTATCTGATCGAATGCGCTTGTTGTAATAGATTGACTGAATTAGAAGTTTTATTTTTATAGATTTTGACCATTGAAGCGTTCTGCCCCTTATCTGCTCAACTTGAGGCCGCTCAAGGGGCACAGATCGTTTCAGTTTTTATGGGCTCTACTTATGGTTAGTACCAACATCTTTCTAGGTGAAGCTGTAATAACATTCGTTTGATTTATCCACAGGTCCCATTTTTGCTGGGATCGCGGGCACATTTGGAATATACATCATAGTGCGTGCCCTTGCCTTCTAATTCCCCTTCAGTTGAAGCATTTGCTGATATACATTGCCGCGCGATAGGCTTCTGTTTTGTATATGGAGTGCGTATAACTTAGTCACTATGCTACTTGATTGCGTACTGATCCATTTCAACCTCAACAGCCCCTGGCACATCCTCCATTCCATGATTCCTTTCCTTTTGGTTACTGTTTCTTTCACAAACATCCTTAACGTAAGAAAAGCTGCTTGTTTCCGACATTTGACATCATTCTAACCGATCTGGTTGACAGGTTTACGCCTTCTGCAACTTGCACGACGTATCATGTAAGCCCCCCGAAAAAAAAAAAACTGATTCTGCCTTCCAGACGGGCTAACTTGCATTGAAATGGCTAGGGGGGACGAAAGGATCCGATAAAGCAGAAGCCTTGCCCTCCATTTCCAGTAAGAAGGTCGCTAAAGAAGGCGATGCGCAAATTGTAGAAGATATCCATCGCGTATGCCACTTCATCACATTACAAGTCGTTAAATGATAAGTCACTGATGTTCAATCTTGATCAATCCTTTCCATCGCGCAGAACCAACACGATTTAGATGCGCAGTTCCAACAGACAGTCTTGAGGGCGGTCCAACCCTTCAAGATGTCCGACGAACCTGAAGTGCCCACAGAAGATGACCAAAACAAAACATTTCGAACTCGATTTATTTGTGTGTGGTTGTTAATGAATTCGATTTTGACGATTGCAATGCTAAGGCTTAGCAGCGCCAACAGAACGTCAGCATTGCACAATTTCATCAAAAAAAATCATGAGCTGAAATGTTCCTTGTTCAGTAAATATTTTCAAGCTCTTCTTTGGTCTACCTTTGGCTTTTCGTTTGTAAAATTTTGTGGTTTCGTTTATTACATGGTAAGTCTCGAGTAGCTCGTTCCTGATTTGAGGAGTAAAGCTAATTTTATCATATCAGTTTGGAGCATCATTCTTTAGGCTAGCAAGGCTTTGCGCCCGGGCCCGTCGATGATGCCCCTTTACGACATAAATGGAAGGAACGTCGAGAATGCCCCTTGACGATATAAAAGGAAAGACGTTGCAGCGTCGTGCTATAAACCTCATGTCTCCCTGCCATCCATGTCTATTTTTTTCTTCTCTCCTTAATTTCTAGTCGGCAATTGAAATAACCTGAACCAAATTGTGCATCACAAAATACATGGTTTGAATAATCTCCAACACTTGTCCCCCCCCAGCCTCATTGTTTTACTTTCTACTCCCAATGCTAAACATAAATTCTTAATATTGTGATCCACCTGTAGTGCAATGCTTGTATTACCCTAGTTCATGCAGAACGTCCGCCAAATCAAATTTAATTTCAATTACATATTGTGTTTACCAAAATCCTTGGACATCACAAGAGCTCAAGTTTGCATTTAAGTCACCCAAGAGGTCAGGGTTTTGTCCAGTTTTAATTTCTGCCCTGCTCCCACACTAGCTATAAATCACACACTATCAACTTATGCTCTTTAATATCTCATTTCCATATCAAATGCCCTTGCCTTGTACTGATTGAACCAGATGCCATCCACCCCCCCCCCCCCACCCACCCACCCAATTTTTGCCAGTATCCCTTTTCATCCCACCAACCTCACCGTGGTATATCAAAAATATGGCACATCCATCAAGATTGCCACCGTCTGAATGGCCCTCCAAAATCAATTGCAGATGTTCATCCGGCAATTGTTTGGTGTGACTGTCTCTGGGCAGTCAGTCAATAGATAGATCCAGCTATACCATGAAACCCTACAAGTGGTCCAAGATCCTGAACAGTATGAATCCTGCGGCTGTGCTGTGTTGTTGACAGACAAGGATTGCCAATTTATGATAGACCTTGTTTCCAACAAGACATCTCTCTTTCTTGACAAGATCCAAGAACATCTGTTTGATCATGGTGGTACACTCCTAGGCATCAATATTGTCAGCCCTAGAGATACTCCAGAGTATCCTGAGAACTGACTTGACTGATAAACTTAATAAAAATACTGTAGTAATACTGGGAATAATAGCATGTCATAAATTATTATTATATCAATCAACTCAGAATGTAAAATTAACTGGGGTAGCTCACTCAAACCACCCATAACTTCCTACTCCTCCTAGTACTTTATCATGTAATAAAGATACTTGAAGAAAAAGGGAATAAAAAGTATAAATTATGGATTAGAAATTATTGTCATAAAAGCTGAGAGACAATAAGCTTATTTGCATAAATATAAGAATAATAAAAGTATGCTGATAAGAAAGAAATTACCAAAGTGTGTGGTAATTTCCCAGTATTGTTCTATTAAATGAATTGGCCCATGATGTGATTTGTTATACATACATGTCATGAGTCATGGGGACATAGCAAATACTGTGCTCAATTCAATACAATTTCCCATTGCATCATAGTGCATTTGAATTGTGATACATTAGAGCAAGAATATACAATCACATTCTCAAACCTTCCCCTGAAGACCTCTAGAGAGTAGTGTTATCCTGTTTATTATCCAACCCACCTTATTTACTGGACTAGTTATCAAGATACCTTACAACCTCCCCATCTTAGACCTTGAACTATTCCTTATAAAGCAGTTGCTGCAAGAATACCACCTCTGACAGTATCCAATCAGCTCAAGTGCTTTCCAGCTGCTTATGAACAATTTATATTGTTACATATATCTCAAAAAGACAGAAAGGTAGCCAAACCTATATGGTTAGCTTTTAGTCTTCTCATGATTGACTGATTTGCAAGGCAAATCTGACAATTATAAGGAGTTTAGGTTATCATCTGTCAGCTCTGTGTATGAAACACTGGTTTAATTTTACAATTAAACCAGGTACTGTCACTGTGCTGAAAGGTTATCTGAATAAATAATTGAATTTATTCTCTCTATAGTGTCCAAACTATGCACAGAGGATAACCTAAAACTCCTTATAATTGAATATTTGATATACAAATCACTCAATTGGAGAAGACCAATAGTTAACCGTGTAGGTTTGGCTATTCTTTGTCTTTTTGGGAAAGGTATAGCAATAAGAATTGCTATTAAGCAGCTGGCAAGCACTTAAGCTGATTGGCTACTGTCAGAGGTGGTAGTCTTGCAGCAACTGCTTTCTAAGGAACAGATCAAGGCCAGAAGATGGGGAATTCTAAGGTAACTTGAGACTATTCCAGTAATAAAGGCTGGGTTGGATATAAAGCGGATACACTACTCTAATAGTAGGAGGAGAATATTCAGAGTACTTACAAAAAATGGTACTGGGGGAATATGCTGAGGAACCAATCCTAGGCCAGAAATGGCCTCCTTTTATATTCTGGATATTCCTTGAGGAAGGTTATAGAATGTTTATTCTAAATTCTGCTCTAATGTATTACAATTCAAATGTAAAATGATGTAATGGGAATTGTATTGAATTGAGCACAGTATTTTCTATGTCCCCATGACCTCATGACATGTATGTATAACCAATCACATCATGGGCCAATTCATTTAATAGAACAATACTGGGAAATTACCACGCACTCAGGTAATTTCTTTCTTACAAGCATAATTGTATTATTATTATATTTATGCAAATAAGTTTATTGTCTCTCAGCTTTCATGACAATACTTTATAATCTATATTTTTACGGTTATTCCATCTCCTACTAAGTACCTTTTGAGATATGGTAAAGTAATAGAAGGAGTTGGAATTTGGTGGTGGTTTGAGTGAGGTACCCCACCTAATTCTACATGAAAAGTTGATTACTTTAGTAATATTATAGTATATATTATTGCTAGTACAATATTTTATTAATATTTTACATTGAAGTCAGTCTTTAGGATACTCTGGAGTATCTCTAGGGCTGACATCATCTGTGCATAGTTTGAACACTATAGAGAGAATAATAGTAATTATTATTCAGATAACCTTTCAGCACAGTGATAGCACCTGGTCTTTACATAGACATTAAGCCAGTGTTTCATACACCTAGCTGACAAATACCCTGCCCCAGACCCTGGTTAGTAAACTCAGTATCACTCTGAAAATACCCAATACCATCAAAATCTGCAAAAATATAGTGGCAAAATACTGTTGCACTGCCAGCATAATTGCCTAGGATGAAGTCATCCCAGTTAAACTGGGATGCACTCAACCAATTTAAAATTGGTTGACATCAACTGATGAAATATAAATCCAAGGGACCCCCCTTGGTTTTATATTTCATTGATTGGGTTTATCCTAATTTACATTGGTTGTTTGCATCCTAGTTTAACTGGGATGAAATCAACCTAGGTAATTATTCTGAAAGTGTTGGATAGCCACAATGGCTAGTGTGCCAGCCAATTTTCTTGTATTTACAGGTCAGTCTTGGTCTAATTTCTTTTTGTTGCCAATTCTGATGTATTTCTGACACTCCTTTTGATTAAAGAAGAGTTGGCTATTTGTTTGCGCAATTTTCTGAGAAGATTTTCCATATTGCCATGTGGCACTCAAACATCATGATACCAGCCTGATGCTACTACTCCTTGGTTAAGCTTGGTTCCAGCAAGTAGCTACCATGGTGTTCTGGCAATGAGTGTGGCTAAAACCACATCCAAGGTATGTGATTTTGGGAATTTCTTGAAATGGAAATTGGTGAGCCATCTATTTCTCAATTTTCATCTGAACCAATGAATCACTGATGTCTGTAGATATTCAGCTGCCTTGCATGAACCCCCACCCTGGCTGTAACTCCATTTTGGTCATGGACAATGCAACCATCCATTGGAGACCAAGGGTTGCAAGACTCTCATGTCAAGCAGGTGTGAATTTTAATCTATCTCCCCCCCCCTACCACCCTCAATTAAACCCAATTGAAGCCTTTTTCTCTCAAGTCAAAGGCAATCTCCATCAAACTAAATCCCTTTTCAATGAAATGGATCCAACTTGGGTCAAAAAACCACACATCATGTTGTTTCTGCTACGTTATGCCAAGAGCTCTACAGCCATTCTGGCTATGACTTCCACATCAAATTTAAAATTAATGTTGTAGACTCCACTGAATAGAACTTTCACTCATTCATCCTCCCCTATTACTTAACATCTCCTATCACTTTCTTCACAGCTCAAAAAAGATGCCATCAAATTGCCCTCTCTCTTCTCCCATATAGTTACATAAATCCTATTGCTATCTCTCTGGTATTCTCAAAAACTTTCTGTATAAAATCCTTTAAAATAAAGAATGTCAATCTAGTTTTTGCTACTCAAATGATAACATTATCCATTTTCATCCTATGGTGATTTTAAGATGACCAAGTGAGTCATACTGCACCAATATGAAAGATTTGGTTTTCACATTGATGATGGCCCCTGCACGTTGATAGCTCCTGACCAATATCTTTCAGATTGGCTGGTAGGCTGTGATTAGCATTAGTTGCAACTGAGTATAAAAAAATGTAAAGATTATGTTTCCTCAATAATCATGGGTCCAAAATTACACTATAGTCATCAATATGGAGCTTACATACATGATTTGATGGCACATGTGGCTCATGTTGGATCATCCAACAAATCAAGGATACACAGGAAACATTGGAGCAATCAATCAAAAGAAAAGAGGAGGCAAGTGGAAGTTGAATGAGCATGGATTGAATAGTAGACTAATAGAAAGCTGGGAAATGAGAGGTGGAGAGAAAGCAGGCATGATGGAAGTGATGGAATAGCATATAGAGTATCAGGAGAATTCAGGCAGGAAACAACTATCAGGCATTGCAAGCAAGGTTGGTATTGGAATTTGGCTACATGGCTGCAAAGCTTGGTTATTACACCAACATTGAAGAAAAGTGATTTCAACACTTCAATAGTGAGGGATTCAGGATATCCTCATGTTTGTGGGGAAGAATACTGAAAAAATGCAAGTAATTGAATAGTTTTTTGGGGGTGCCACCATGGACAGACAATGGCAGAGAAGCAGGAAAATTACCTGCAAGCCACTTGGACAAATTGGCTATGGCTTGGGTTGAGTTCAAACACTCACTCAATGATATAGCTTTTTGAAAGGTGTTTGAGCAGGTGTTTGGAGAGGCAGCCAGACTACCCCCTGAAACACAAGTAGCCTGAATCATACAAGTAAATAGGTCAGGTCGTGTTTGAAACAACTTGGACAAGGTGAAGAAATCTTAATAATACCTTGGCCACATATTTCAATGTTACCTGTGGTCAGAAGGATGAATCAATCAAAATTAGTTGGATCAGGATAAACCAGGATTAATTGGTTGTATTTGGTATTCACTACATATTTCTCATAGATCTAGTCAACAAAAACATCAAGGTCATCAAATTCAAAATTTCTGGAACCTTCCTGGAGATATGTATTGGAAAATAAATAAATCAGTAGCAACACAACACATGTATACAAATAATATCAGGAAACAACCTGTCCTCCTTGCTATTTCCAAAGTCCATCTGCATCTGTTTTGAGGCTGGTCCCTTCTGTCAGGCCTCAATCCATGTTAATTTTCTTGGCTACCAATTCTTTGTTGCAAGCATGAACCAGTGCGCTGTGAGAACTCCTTTTGGGACGGGGGTAGTTCTGTGAGGGGGAAATAGCAGTTATAGTATTTCAGGTATGTATGAATTTATTACAACTGTTAAGGGTGGTTTGAAAGACCTGCCCCTCTATTTACTACAAGAGTTAACACAACAATTATATTTGTTGTTGTGGCTGATAACTTTCTTTTTGTTTTCTTTAAGAGAACTATTTATGTAGTAATCTCTTATCAGAAAAAGATCTAATTTCAACGTACAAATAATCAGCAATGAGCTTGATGAAGGGATCAGGGAAGTAGATAGTGGATGGATTGTTACAGAAAGTTCTGGTAAATGGGATACATGCTTTTTGGAATTGATGAGGAACAAGTATTTATATTTTTATAATTTATTTATTTCTTTCTTTCTGTTTAGATGTAGTCTGAGGAAATGAGTAAAAGGATGTTGTTGGTATAAGGTGAAATATTCAAAGTGTTGTACCCTCTTCCTTAACCTTCAGTTAAAAGAGCAAAATTTTCCTTTTTTTCTTTTGTGTATTTTAAACTGATATGAAAGATTTTGTTGTGGGTCACCTGATTAAGATCACACTGTTTATATGGATGAGTAATTTTATTTAATTTTCTAGCTAGATAGTGGGGAGTGGGATCCAACTGGGATGATTTTCTTTCTGGGAGGGAACAACCTCCCCTTTATATAGTAAAATGTGAGGGATTTTTGCTGTTGGGATGTCTGATTGAGGTATTTATGCTGGTGGGGTCTCTTCTTCTACGCTGCCTTCATGCATGGAGTGCATAAAGTGAGCTATTTCTGCTGGTGATGTTTTCTAATCCTGCACTGCTTCATGCGGGGAGTGCATAAAGTGAGCTATTTCTGCTGGTGAGGTTATGTACTTAGGCTGTGTCACAGAGCATGTGCTGCGTCTTGTGACCAGACAATAAAATATATACTACTTCTATATATATACTATGTACTTATTATTCACTATAATTCTTTTTTAAATGTATATCTTTTGATTTAGCCGTGAAAACCCTAACATAAATGGGTGACTTATAGATTAAATTTACCCTAGATTTCAATTATGCACTTATATTGCTACTATTTTAGCTTCTGAAAGATAATGAAAGAATATAATCCTACTTGAAACAGGGTTTGGAATACCACAGCGCCAAAAGGGTTTTCCATGGTAATTATGACACTGCATTTTGAAGAATTTGAGCTACAGATTTGTGACATACATTTTTTGAAAGAATCATGGTCACTAAGAGTATGGGGAGACTGTTTTGGGAAGATCTTATTGTTCAATATGTACACATTCCAAGTGATTGCCTTGTTGATAATGTGGCAAAACCAGTTATAATCTTTGCTACAATTTTCAGCAATCAGCATTTGAAATCCCAAAAACATAATGTGTTGAGTGGCATCAAATGAAAGTTAGAGATTGGATTTGGATTGGACTTCTACCCCGTTGTGGTATTCCAAATCCTGTTTCAAGTATCATTCAGCTTAAAATTCTTACATCAACTAACAGGAGATATAATATCAGCAATATGATTGCAGGATTGGAATCTAGGGTAAATTTAATATATAGTCACCCATTGATGTTTTAAAGTTGGCATGGCTAAATCAAAAGATATATAGTTAAAAAGAATTATAGTGAATAATAAGTACATAGTATATATATAGAAGTAGTATATAGTTTAGTGTCTGGACACAAGACAAAGCACATGCTCTGTGGCACAGCCTGATTACATAACATCACCAGCAGAAATAGCTCAATTTATGCACTCCCTGTATGAAGCAGTGCAAGATTAGATAACACCACCAGCATAAATAGCTAAATTTACGCACTCCTTGCATAAATGCAGTGTAGAGCAAGAAGCTCCACCATCATAAATACCTCAATCAGATGTTACACCAGCAAAAATCCCTCATATTTTACTATATAAGGAGGCAGGGATACAGAGACATTGGATTTATCCCACTGCCCACCATCTGGCTAGAAAAATGAATAAAAGTACTCATACATATCATAGTGTAATCTTAATCAGGTGACCCACAACAAAGACTTTCATATCAGTTTAAAATACACAAAAGAAATAAAGGAGGAAAAGTTGTACTCATTTAACTAAAGATTAAGGAAGAGGGTGCAACACTTTGAATATTTCACATTATACCAAAACATCCTTCTACTCATTTTTTCAGACTTCATCTAAAGAGGAAAACATATAAACCCTACACATTTAAATACAGTTCCTCATCAATTCCAAAAGCTTGTATTCAATTTATCAAAACTTTCTGTAACAATCAATCCATTCCCTGATCCCTTCATCAAGCTCATTGCTGATTATTTGTAGTTGAAATTAGATCTTTGTCTGATAAGAGATTACTACATAAATAGTTCTCTTAAAGAAAACAAAAAGAAAGTTATCAGCCACAACAACAAATATCATAGTTGTGTTAACTCTTGTAGTAAATAGAGGGGCAGGTCTTTCAAACCACCCTTAACAGTTGCAATAGATTCATACATACCTGAAACACTATAACTGCTATTTCCCCCACACAGAAATACCCCATCCCAAAAGGAGTTCTCAAATCTGGTGTCCCAACAGTGGCCAAAAACCTTCATCAAGATCACCCTTCAAATACAAAATATTCAGCAAAGCACATTCAAAGAGAAAAAGAAGCACTCATAAAATTATTCAACAATTGGTTTGGCACTAGAAGATTTAACTAAATGAATTGAAAAGATGGCATCCATTCAAGATTGTGGTAGTAGGGATTTAGCAAGGCAGTTACCTTTCATCATTCCCAACCAAAAAATAAGCAAAGCCATTGAACTTATGGAGGGAAATGAAAATAGTGACTGGGAATTATTGAAAAATGATTTAATTAGGAAATAGGGAAGACCTACACCACATAGGAGATTCAAGGAAGAGTCCATACCTCAACTTAACAAAAGAATCCAAGATTTAGGGGGAATCCAAACCAAACAGGAATACCAGAAATTTATTGGGGAATATGAAGATATGTTAGACTATTTTATCTGTATGGAGTACTCAAATATTAATGAGAATATTGGCAAGCCCCTGTGGAAGACACTGTCCAAGGAGTTGAAAAATGAGGTCATGAGGGAACTTTCACATAGAAATAAACTCACGAAAACCAAAGATGGAAGACCAATTGTTCCAGACTTAGCAACTTTGAAAGAGTATACAGAATTGGCCTTGGATCTTTTGGACTGTGAGGATGAAGAAACCTTCAAGACAGAAACTGCTAAGAAGAATGTTAAATTGCAGGATTCTAAGGAGGTATCAACCCAAGCTTCCTTCAAAGAGCAAGTCAAAATTTTGACCATGATGGTGGAGAGTTAGAAGAAAGGAATCCCACCTCAATTTAACAGGCCTCCATCTCCAGGATTTTTAGAGATCTTGATGAAGGTTTTTGGCCACTGTTGGGACACCAGATTTGAGGACTCCTTTTGGGATGGGGTAGTTCTGTGAGGAGGAAATAGCAGTTATAGTATTTCAGTGATGAAGGTTTTTGGCCACTGTTGGGACACCAGATGTCAGCCATGTGTATGAAACACTGGCTTAAATTATATAAATAAACCAGGTACTGTCACTGTACTGAAAGGTTATCTGAATAAATATGTATTTTATTCTCTCTATAGTGTCCAAACTATGCACAGAGGATAACCTAAAACTCCTTATAATTGTAGATTTGATATAAAAACCAATTGATTGGAAAAGACCAATAGCTAACCATGTAGGTTTGGCTATTCTTTGTCTTTTTGGGTAAGATATAGCAATAGAAATTGCTATTGAGCAGCTAGCAAGCACTTAAGCTGATTGGCTACTGTCAGAGGTGGTAGTCTTGCAGCAACTGCTTTATAAGGAATAGATCAAGGCCAAGGATGGGGAATTCTAAAGTAACTTGAGACTAATTCCAGTAATAAAAGGTTGGGTTGGATAAAGGTAATACACTACTCTAATAGTAGGAGGAGAATATTCAGGGTACTTCCTAATGTGGTACTGGGTGAATATGCTGAGGAACCAATCCTAGGCCAAAAATGGACTCCTTTTATATTCTAGAGATTCTTTGTGGAAGGTTCTAGAATATTATGTTAAATTCTACTCTAATGTATTGCAATTCAAATGTACTATGATGTAATGGGAATTGTATTATATTGAGCACAGTATTTTCTATTTCCCCATGACCTCATGACATGTATGTATAACCAATCACATCATGGGACAATTCTAACAATAGAATAATACTGGGAGATTACCACACACTTCTGTAATCTCCTTCTTATTAGCATAACTTTAAGTTCTTATAATTATACAAATAAGTTATATTGCTCTCAGCTTTTATTACAATAATTCATAATCTATGTTTTTTACGGTTTTCCATCTCCTACTAAGTACCTTCTGAGATATGGTAAAGTAATAGAAGGAGTAGGAAATTGGTGGTGGTTTGAGTGAGGTACCCCACCTAATTTTGTATGAAAAGTTGATTTCTGTAATAATATTCTAGGATATATCATTATTAATACAATATTTTATTATTTTTTACATTCATTAAAGTCATTCTTTAGGATACTCTGGAGTATCTCTAGGGCTGACAGTATTCCTGTTTAGATGAAGTCTGAAAATATGAGTAGAAGGATGTTTTGGTATAATGTGAAATATTCAAAGTGTTGCACCCTCCTCCTTAATCTATAGTTAAAGAGCACAACTTGTCCTCCTTTATTTCTTTTGTGTATTTTAAACTGATATGAAAGATTTTGTTGTGGGTCACCTGATTAAGATCACACTATGATATGGATGGGTACTTTTATTTAGTTTGCTAGCTAGGTGGTGGGGAGTGTGATGAATCCAATGCCTCTGTATCCCTGCCTCCTTATATAGTAAAATATGAGGGATTTCTGCTGGTGTAACATCTGATTGAGGTATTTATCTTGGTGGGTATTTATGCTGGTGGGTTTCTTCCTTGCGTAAATGCAGTCTAGAACAAGAAACCCCACCAGCATAAATACCTCAATCAGATGTTACACCAGCAGAAATCCCTCATATGTTACTATATAAGAAGGCAGGGATACAGAGACATTGTATTCATCCCACTCCCCACCACAGCTAGCAAACTAAATAAAAGTACCCATACATATCATAGTGTGATCTTAATCAGGTGACCCACAACAAAATCTTTCATATCAGTTTAAAATACACAAAGAAATAAAGGAGGAAAAGTTGTGCTCTTCTAAATATAGATTAAGGAAGAGGGTGCAACACTTTGAATATTTCACATTATACCAGACTTCAACTAAACAGGAAAACATATAAACCCTACACATTTAAATACTGTTCCTCATCAATTTGAAAAGCTTGTATTCCATTTATCAAAACTTTCTGTAACAATCAATCCATTCCCTGATCCCTTCATCAAGCTCATTGCTGATTATTTGTAGTTGAAATTAGATCTTTGTCTGATAAGAGATTACTACATAAATGGTTCTCTTAAAAGAAAACAAAAAGAAAGTTATCAGCCACAAAAATAAATACAATTGTTGTGTTAACTCTTGTAGTGAATAGAGGGGAAGGTTTTTCAAACCACCCTTAACAGTTGCAATAGATTCATACATACCTGAAATCCTATAAGAACTAACCCATCCCAAAAGGAGTTCTCACACCGTTTGTAGAATTGCAACATGTTTTCTCCCCGCAGTATATGGTGAAAGTGATTGAACGGTGGAAATGGTCTGGTGGAGCTGAGTTAAGGACATTGAAAATTTGAGTAGCAAATGGAGTATTAATCATATCAGGAGTGCCCGTTGTTATAATTGATGACTGGGTATTTTACAGAGGTAAGCTCCCATTTTTTGAGTATCAAAACAAACCCATAGAGTGGGATTTATTGCGGGTTGGATAGGCATTAAAAGTGGCAACAGCAACACCTTTTGGGCTATTACAGACCAAGTAGAATGGTAAAGTCAGTATAAATCAAGCCACACAATCTATTAAAATGTGGTAACTCAAATTCTAGTCAGTAACCACTTGAATATAGGAATTTGGAGTCATGACCAGACCAATCAAACTTACTACTTTGAACTAGGTTTGCATTCATCCCTATGATTGGTACATCAGATGATCCAAGTTTCAAACAAGTTTAATAGAACATAAAAAATCTGATTAAGCTTATAAACTATGTGATGTAGATGTTTGATGGGTCAGCAAACAGTGCAAGGATTTTGGTAAACAAAATACATTTTGTGAGGTTTTTTTTGTTGAGTTCCTATGACCTTGCCAGTGGAGTACCCATCTGCACCCCTCAGCGTCCCTATGTCTGCCCTATATAACCCTCTCCAAGCTGTGACCAACTGGTCTGCTTTATCTGTCTCCTGACATGCCAATGATTGCCTTATCTGGAGGCACACCAACATTTGGCCAATTGGCAGTCCAAAGCTTGGTGTGCAGCCCAAACCCACCAATTCTGGCCAGGGTGTGGTCCAAACACCTCAAAAAATTGCTGGAGTGCCCCTGATCTGGGTGTGTAATTGTCAAGCCCCCAGTTCTTTGGGGCAAAACTGTGGAGTTATCCAGAGGAACTAGCATAAAAAGACCCCTCAGATAGAGTTTGCAGGTGATCTCATAGGATGAGTTAGTCCCAATTCAAACAGAAACAGAAAGTTCTTCCAGGTTCAAAAAAACCCTGAAGGGTTCCCAAAGATCCAGAATAACTGAGCGGACCAGATTGTAACTGTTTTCCTTGTCAAAGATTGGAGCCACTTGTTGAATTTATAGCCAGAAAGATGATTGCTTCAGTGACAATGTTCTTCAACAAGGAATTCAATTTGACTGATAATTAGAGCTCATTAATTATTTCTTGGGTTTGCATCTTTGTATTGATACCAGGTGGTATGAGGCTCTGAAACATTCAAGTCTTGTGACTTGATGGATCCATTGGAGTCAGAAGTTCATCTACCATTTGAATCCCTGGTTTTTGTCTCATTTAACACTTAAATCCTTCGACTCATTTTCTAAAAATTCATTAAAAATCACCAGATGATGATAGATAAAAGTTTAGGCCAAGTTTTAGGCAAGATGCTGAAACATCAGTGATGCATGATGGGCTGGGCTTTTGGAGAGGCTGCAGGATGAGCTGCAGTTTTTTTTTCAAAACATCCCAGCCAAATGAGCTTGCTGCTCCAAATTTTGTGATAATTCAAAGTCCCTCCCTGTAGGGCACAGTTTTCCCATCAGTGCCAGTGTCGCACAACAAGCACCAGGTTGGACTTGTGTTGCATTAGATATCAGAAAGCATTTCAGAACCAAGTTCCTTTAGATTGATTATGTGGATATATCAATTCCGATGATCATTGTGTCATTTTGCATGTCATCCACCAGTGAAGTTGCATGTTTCTTTGGTCCTTGTTTATTTACTAAGGCCGTTGTCACATTTCCAGGTCAAAAATAGTCGATTATTCGTGAAGCATGATTGAATTTACTCGAAGAGAAAACATGAATATAGCTGGCGTTAACATCATACTTACACATTCGTTTATTGTTGGCTCTGGAATTTTTCTGACTGTTAAGCATAGTTTGAATGCCCAAAATTGGCAAATTTACAGCTGGATATGTTCTTTGTCAGCGAAAGACGCAATGCAGGCTTAATCATCAAACGCTGAAGTAGCAGATATTCAAAACCAGAATTAAACGTAGGATTAGTCATGACGGTTTCAAGTGTAGGCGTGTTGATTCCAGAACAAAAAAGAATGGGATTTACCATCACCAAACTCATAAGCACCTGCCCTGTTACGTTTGGCCTCTAGCTTCGCGTTCTCCAATGCCAAGTATTGCTCCTGGTAGGCCGGCCTGTAGGGGGCCTTCAGGTTAATCAGGGCATAGCCTTCACGCACCAGTCGGTGATTCAGGGAGGATGTAGCTGTCGGCGAGTCGGCTGCATCGTACAAAGAAAGATGCAGTCGACCATTTTGACCTGGGTCGCGGTAGTCGATGTTCGCCACCAATGTCTGACCCTGTATGTAAGTTTTGGGGGGCAAACATAGTAGGCAATCTTAGTCAAGCTGAAAAAAAGATGGATATAAGCAAAAGTCTCCAGACCTCGACAAGTGATCTGAAGCGGTCCAATGCTTCTTGACCATACTCCGTATCAGGACCTAGTAAATTGACAAAGCTTAGAGTCGCTTCTTTTGCTTGCGGCGGAAGCGACTTAAAACGAGGGTCCAATGATCTGAGGTTTCCATGCGGCACGAGTTCCGAATTACCATAGTCGATAAAAACTACCTCGGCTTCTTTCTTGTGAGCGAAATTCTTCCGAATCTTTGCTCGATACCATGCGTTGTCGACGGAAAATCTCGCGGATACCAGATCCCCAGTTTTGTAGCCACTTGCTGGAGTAGCAGAAACAGGGGCCGAGCGATGATAGACGGCGAAATCTGTCATTAGAGATGTTAACTCAGGAATGCCTGTTTGTTGTCAGAAAAGAATGTGCATTCAAAATCGGAGACCAATGAGCGTTCACTTGTTACACGCGGATCATCAAACAGACCTCCATTCTTCAAGACCTGCACAAAGAACGACACGTCCGAGCTGTCTACTGGCTCCCGGATATCAGATCTAATACGGGAGTGCGATTCATGACTCAGCTTCCAGTCTTCAATTGGTTTAATCGGCGGATACAAGTTTTAATCATCCCACATAATCAAATCGATATATTCGAAATTCGGTTTGATAGCCATGTTCTTAATCCCGCATGAAATTTGAGCCACAGACTCGGCGGGTTGTCCATCAAAGTTTTTCCAAAGCTAAACGACATAAGGGGAAAGATTTAGTTAAATATGTCATTAACCTATGAAGAACTGATGTGTGCACACGTTCTTTTGGTTCTGTTTGGCTTCGTCTTCAGCAGCCTTCAGCTCTTTGCCGTATGGGGAGCGTTCAAGAGAAAATTCATTACAGCTTGCCAGACCCTCTTTGACTAGCAGAAGAGCCAGGTTATCTGTCTTATTCAAGAACAATCCCCCGATAAAACCTAGTGGGGATCGAAATTGACAATTAGTAATTCAATATGGTTGCAAGGTCGATCCTCTGAGTAAAGACTTACCTCCACTTTTGTCTGTAGATTCAATTTCTACTTCGACCTCCCTTTGCATTGCGTGGCTGTTTGAAAAATCAAGTGCTTCAAGACCAAAAGGCTCATTTCTCTCCCCCGGATGGCGAGCTGTCTTGGGACATTTGATTCCACTCAGGACCAGTGTGAACTTCAAATCCTGTTTTGGAAGCCAAATCTTGAATCTCGATCCACTAGCGACGTAATCCACAACTGCGGGAATTTTCCCTTGCCGCTTCCACCCCGACAAGTATGAATTCGCACGACTGGAGCTCTGTAGTGATTACACAGCAATTTGTTAGCTTGAAGGTTGATATGGTTTGCAAAAGAAATCTCGACTAAGGACCAACTTCAGAGACATCGGTAAGTTTTGGAGGCGGGAATTCTTTGTCTGAGTGTAAACCTTTACCTTCCGTTTGAGCCCTGTGAGATTCCGCAAAAAGTAGAAATAGAATCAGAACTCGTTCGGTCTAGAGGACTGGCGTGCTTTATGCTTACTTCATTTCAGTAGCCATAAGCATGTCGTAATCTTGAGAGCGATCTTCGCCTTGCTTATGCCTTAACACTGTGGCGTATCCTCGCTCCAGGAGTAAATTGGCAGCATTGCTACCAGTCAATGCCGGAATCAGCACTGGAATTGAATCGGGCGAAAGATTTAGACATTGTGAGTTTATCCACACGTACATTCCGGTAGGTAACTTAATAGTAACACATTCTTTGGCCTCATAGTCGCCTTCCTTGGGTCTGACGTAATCTACCAAGACTTGAACCTGCTTGCCAATTAAACGACGCCTTAGAAGTTCTCGAGCATCCGACGCAAGTCCACCAAACTTAGTATCGGTAGGCCTACATAATTGAATGTTATACTTTCAGTGAGATTAATGTAAGTACTTGTGAAACAATTAGAGACATGTACCGTGGCTGCCGTATGCTACTCAATTGCACTTTTCGCTCTTCTTGCGCAGCTGTTGTGTTCGCCGAGATCACTCGAATACTAACGGTATCTCCAGTCCAAACTCTCGAGACAATTCCATCAAATTTCGTTTTGCTGGGTGCGCCGGCACCAGTAGAACCGTTGACTGCGGATGGATCGCTTGCGGGGCCTGCAAGCAATTTCCAATGGCCTCGTCGCGCTGCCTTACCTTCAGTTTCGGCTTTTCTTAGGCGTTCCATCCCACCGCCTTGATGCTCGGGAACAGACGAAAGGAATCCCGCATGCCAATCCACTACACGGGCAAGACCGTTGGCCAATAGAAGAGCTGCAATCGAACCAGCTGGATGTTGAACAATTCCAATAAAGCTGCCGACGACCAGTGACTGCTGAACCTGAGCTTGAGAGGTCAAGCTGGTGGCTTGGGGCGTGGGTAGAGATATCAAGACAACTGAAACGCTACGCTGAAGCAAGCGACATTCAGTAAAGAATTTGGCTTCGTCGCCAAATGGTTCGCCCTCATTTCCCGAAGTAGAATTATCAGCTTGAGTTTGAGGAAGGTATTGTCGGGACCGAGGCGAGCGAACGCCAGCCATAGTGAGCGTAACAAACTGGTGTTGATTAGAGCTTATAAGCAGTCTTGCACGGACGGTTGTGCCATTCGAAACATTTTCAATAATAGCTACCGATAGATTGAGCAAAATAGCTTCAGCCAAAACTATAAGACTATATGAGAGGACTGTGAATCTTTGACAGACCATCGAGACTCTTTCCCTTGTACTCTGACAAAAAGGCTGCAGGGTCTTCAGGCATCGAGTAGTTAATTTCGAGATTCTACAAACAGGAGTTTTTTTAGCGATGACTTCCCATATGAAAGTGATGTTGATGTTAACCCACTGGGGTATCTTCTGTCCACAAACCTTTACCTTCGCGTCGAGCACTCTCTTCGGCTTCCTTTAATTGATTTCTACGATCTTGCTCGGGACTTTCGCTGTCATTTTCGTCTTCGGCGTTTCCGGGTTTATTATTCTCCCTGAGCTTAGCCCAGCCATTTTTTACCATCTCCAGCGCCACGTCAACGGGTGGATTCGATCCTGACACTAAATAAGCCACGCCAAACTCGCCGCCCGAGGGAATGGTATAAGAAATGGTGCTGCACAACAAGCGATTCAACGAACGGTGAGATTCAGTTAGACAGAAGCGTTAATTGGGGGGGGGGGGGGGGGGGGGGGGGGGGGGGGGGGGTAGGGAGTGATAAAGAATACGAACAATCCAATTTCCTTGCCAACAATGATAGATCTAATGAATTCTCTGCTCTCAAATGCCCAAGGCTCATCAGGGCGGTCTCGTGAACCGGTGCGAGGAGCAGTAAGACTGTAAAAATGGGCATGGATCAGCTCATGTATTCGATTTCTAACAGATGGGGCATGGTTCAGAGCCCTGATATACCAACCCAGCCAGATGTAGAGTGCGCTCTTTGGGCGGTTGTCCATTAATTGGGCGCCCTCTGAGAATGAGAGTATCCTACATCAGAGTGACAGCGGATGCGTAAGTGCATCAACGGCTCGGAAAACAATGAAAGACCTACGCCGGACAAGACAGACTTGACGATAGCTAAGATATTTGGAGGAAAGCAATTGATGAGCTCCACATGAATGTGTTACTTGAGGCTGTCAAAAAAAACGAACCCTTCATTTGTGTGGATGCCATGTTGAGATTATGGTAAATTTTTGCTGAGACCTGGAAGATGGAGATTGTGCTGAATTTTTGCTGAGACCTGAAAGATGCGAGGTTGTTGGAAAGTGCTTGGTAACGAAGAGCTCTGGTACGTGGAGAGAAGTTCAGCGGATGACATAATCCGGCTGATCGAGTTGACTGCCAAGTTGAATATGCAAAACAGGTACACATTGTCACTCGGTTCACTTCCTCACATCTTGCCGCAAGTTCAGGCAAAGACCACTCAATATCAAATTGTGCCTGAAACATCATTTCCAGCATGATTTCCTAGGTTGAAGTCATCCCAATTAAGCCAGGATGAACCCAACTAATTTGAAATAGGTTGATCTCAACCAATGAAGTGTAAACCCAAGGCCTTAGTTCTGTATTTCATCAGTGGAGATCAACAAAGATTAAATTGGTTGAGTGCATCCCAGTTTAACTGGGATGGCCACAATCTGGGGAAATATTCTGGAGGTGCATGATTACTATGAAACATATTCACCAGGGGAAAATTTCCAGCACCTGCTGTCAGGTGCCATAAATCATGTTTGTCCTAGAACTTGTCGGGATCCATTTGGAGGGTCAACATGAAACTAAACCTGAAAACATGTTGATATATGTCACAACCAATGATGTCAACATATTGATATCAACAACAATCCAAACATGATGTAGTCTGAACCCACCCACATCTCAAACTGAATTTGATCACAACTCATCTGGAACTCCAGAGGAATTAAATTTCAAGAATGATCCATAATTTATTAAATGAGAATAGGCAAATGTTTTAATGTTTTTTTTAATTCACTAAATTTTTGAAACAATGCAGGAAGTTATCTGCAGTTGTTCTATTGAATGAAAATAAAGAGTTAAGCTGGTGCTTAACTTATGTATATGATGCAATTCTTTTAATCACATTTCAGATTCTCCACATTGATGTGGTGATTCCATCTTGAGAATTTATTGGTCTCTCACGCAATAATGTTGGGATGGATTGATCTCACAGTCAATTCCATTATCTTAGGTCAATCTAAATGCATGCAATTTTTTGACTATGTGCAAACCAACAACATTGAGTACAAATGACATACACTAGGCTAACAGGATTCCATAGGAATTTATGCCATGAATAAGGGATTGAAACAGAATGCACACCATATCTTTGGGAGTATTAGTGAGAAAATATGAAGGGTTTTAGAACACCAATAATTACGGTGTGCATTCACAGACACACCAATTGTTCCACTTTCCCCTCCCAAGCAGGAACCAAAACTTATTACTTTTGGATCAAGATAGGAAGAAATCTTAATGAATTTGGTTCCTCTTTGATTATTATCAGATCTTCTGTTACTGGTTTCTTTATCTTGTATCAAACTTAATTTCTTGGTCCTATGATGTCATGTGTCCTCCTTGTCTTATTTTTGATTCCCATTTTTTTTGAGTCTCCCAGCTGGTTTGCAGGAAGGCGGTTGGAAGTTGTAAGGCACACCCTTGTGGAATGATTTCAAAGGCACATGAATTTATTTTTCAACCCTTTGGATTCACAGTGTGATATAAAGTATTGTATCAGTTCAGTAGATTTGGTAGACCTTTTGGCGGGACATTTGAACTTGTTTAAACTTTATCAACCACCTCCTCATCTAGGGCTAAAGAGAATCAATGATCACTTCTTGCATCCCACCAAGCCACTTGAAACATGGATGTCAAAACAGAGGCCAAGAGCGGCAAGAAAAGTGGTTCTCTGGTAGGTTTGATGGCAACACCCTTGAAAAAGGATGCGCCACCGGTATAAGATACGCCTGTGCTAGCCTGTTGGTAAGTTGCGCTGACTCAATTATATATATAATAAAGCTGACTCCTTTTCTTAATCCCTCTGCCCTGATTGTTTTGTTTAAAAAAAAGAGAAACAACAGTCCATTTGATGTAAAATATCTTTCTGGATTTTTCTTGATCTTTATAGTTGAAAGTACAACATATTTTGTGTTGAAGATGTGTGAAACCACAGTTATTGTTAAGGTTTTATTTTTCTTTATGGTTGAATGATATGCAAGTCATATTCTTGGTGGTGATGGTTTCATAATTGGACATAGTTACCTGAGATGTATCATGGGTTCAAGAAATCAGCAGTGCGGAGAAGTAAAAACTTGGTTGAAGAAATTAAGAAAACACTGTTCTTTTTAATCAAAATGCTGAACTCTTGAGATGAGAAGTTTCAAATTACCAGGGAAAATAACTTCAAAACCATTGAGCCTTACAGTCCGCCAATCTTGTTTGCTATCATTCCTTTTGACAAGCTGAATCCAGTTGCCAGTGAAGAAGCCTAGGTTTACTTCAGCCTGCAAACAAAAGATTTAGAGTTCCGGTACATATTTATCATGAGAGGAGGAATGAGGGGGTGGTTTCAGTTTGTGCTTGATGGGAGGTGGGTTTGTGTCTGAGGCTCATTGGGCCTGGATAGCCGCTGACATTCCAGCCACTGGGTTAATGCCTGCTTCCTGTCCAGTGGAGGGTGTGTATGGTGAAAGGTGCAGCAAACTATTGAGTTTTATGCTGGTATTCAACAGGGGTTTGCGCCAGCAACCCTATGCTCTGGGAACGCTAATGTACGCGCGTACATTAGCGTTCCCAGAGCATAGGGTTGCTGGCGCAAACCCCAGGTGCGTGCCAAAGTGTGCCCGCCCCATGTGTGCACCCACAGGCATGTCAAAATGGTCAAAATAGGGAGGGTGGCACACACATGCTAGGCCAATTTTCACCATCTGCTGCCTGTAAAATGGGGTGGGCACACTGTGGCGCCAACAACCCTATTCTCTGGTCACACTAATGTAAGCGCGTACATTTGTGTGACCAGAAGGAGGATATGTATTGCATCACCCCTGTTGGCTCCCAGCAAACCTAAGTATGTCAGCCATATTTAAATGAAACATCACACATTCAGGAATCTGAGTGGATGTTATATTTGTGGAGGCGGTATGGGGGTAAGTACTTTGGGCAAGGAACTTGGGGAACAGCTGTGGAGAGATGGAATGACCACCTTACACCAGGTTGTGATCCCAGTGAGGGTGGTCTTGGTATCAATGGTAGGATTAATGTGGGTGCATCTGAGGGAAATGGGACACAGGGTTCAATATAATATGGGAAAGAGAGAGAGGATAGGGTTACCTGAATCCATCCTGGGTGTTACTTTGAACACTTCCTGGCATTAAGATGGAGTTTTCCTTGATATCCAACTGGATGCAGATGTCACCTGTAGTGTTGAAGATGGAGATGTACTTGGATTGGGGGGAATTGACCTTGATAACAAAAGCAATCTTCTTTCTGAGGGAGGAGTTTGAGTTTTCCAAGTCAGCCATCTTCATGCCTGGCATTGGACCAAACTCTAGCCCCTGTTTGCCATTTCCAGACCCAGCGGAGTCCGTCTTGGGAGGGGAATAATGAAGGGATGGCTGTGCTTCTTGCACTCAACTCAAGCCCAAAAAAAGGCTCAAGGCTGCCATGATGGGACCTTGAATCTTTATTTCTAACATGGTGCATTTGTTGTGGAGCCTGATCAAACAGGTTTACAGGAAGACAAAGAAGACCAGAGGGGCTGAGGAAGATGGGAAGCATAAAGTCAAACATGTAGCTTCTGGATGCAGACATCATGTGCAAGGGATCTCCCCATCATAACATGATCTATGCACTTCTCCTTGGATATTACCATCAGACACGGCTTGTTATTTCTTTTGTCTGAGGTGTTTCTGTTGAGTGTCAATCTCATCAAGCCCAGCCTTAAAAGCCTCCCCTCATATTTACATTTTGTTTTCAACTTTTGACTCCCCCTGCCCTTTTCTGTTTTTGGATCATTCTCAAATTTCAATTACGCTTCAGTTCCAGATGAGTTTTGAAACAGTTCAGTAAGACATGGAATTTGGTTCTGAAAGAGTCCCAAAGAAAACATTGAAAATATACACATCACACTTTGGGCAGACTTCAGCTTATATTGCCAAGCAGACACATGCATGAGTTGCTACCAACATTGGAAACCCTTCAAACAAAACCCTTGCAATGACATCTGCGATGGCACCCGACAGGCAGGTTGTCAGCTATGTGTATGAAACACTGGCTTAATGTCTATAAAAAGCCAGGTACTATCACTGTGCTGAAAGGTTATCAGAATAATCACAAGTCTTATTCTCTCTATAGTGTCCAAACTATGCACAGAGGATAACCTAAAACTCCTTTGGAATTGTCCCTTTGATATACAAATAAGTCAATCAGGAGAAGACTAACAGCTAACCATATAGGTTTGGCTATCTTTCTGTCTTTTTGGGAGTGTAACAATATAAATTGTTACTAAGCAGCTGGCAAGCACTTGAGCTGATTGGCTACTGTCAGAGGTGGTAGTCTTGCAGCAACTGCTTTCTAAGGAATAGTCCAAGGTCTAAGATGGGGATGTTCTAAGATAGCTTGATAACTAGTCCAGTAAATAAGGTGGGTTGGATAAAGGGGATAACACTACTCTAGTAGGAGGAGAATATTCAGAGTACTTACAAATATGGTACTGGGGGAATATGCTGAGGAACCAATCCTAGGCCAGAAATGACCTCCTTTTATATTCTAGAGATTCCTTTTCTAGAATGTTATTCTAAATTCTGCTCTAATGTATTACAATTCAAATGTACCATGATGTAATGGGAATTGTATTGAATTGAGCACAGTATTTTCTATGTCCCCATGACCTCATGACATGTATGTATAACCAATCACATCATGGGCCAATTCATTTAATAGAACAATACTGGGAAATTACCACGCACTTAGGTAATTTCTTTCTTATAAGCATAATTTATTTATTATTATATTTATGCAAATAAGTTTATTGTCTCTCAGCTTTTATGACAATCTTAATCAATAATTTATACTTTTATTCCCTTTTTCTTAAAGTGTCTTTATCATATGATAAAGTACTAGAAGGAGTAGGAATTTAGTGGTGGTTTGAGTGAGCTACCCCACTTAATTTTACATTCTGAGTTGATTGATATAATAATATTTTATGATATGTTATTATTTACATTAGTAATACATTATTTCTATTGAGCAGTTTAGTCAGTGCTTAGGATACTCTGGAGTATCTCTAGGGCTGACACAGGTGCTGGAAATTCTCCCCTGGTGATTACTTATTGAACAATAAATAAATAAAGAATACCAATGGCTGCATATGTTTTCAAAACAGGCTCTTCCCTGGGTATGAACAACCTCATTCCAAGAGATTTGTTTTCAAATTCTTTTTCCTTTGTTTTTCCAGTACTGGCCATCAGAGAATGTATACACTCTCTGGTGGTGGATACTAGCCATCCAGAGCACAGAGCAGTGAGCACTGCCTCTGAAATCAGAGACCCCTAACTTGGAGGTCTCATTCCAGCAACCTATGGGAGTCTAAACTCCCCTAGACTCCCCTAGTCCATATTTATGGCTTTTTGGTATGTCACTTGGTAGATTAAGATTTGCCATAGGACTTGTTGTTGTGGTGAAAAAGGGTCAAAAACTCATAATCTGTATTACTCCATCCTGCCTCCTTTTATCCCTCCAATACTCCCAATGTGGAGTTTTCACATGCCATACAGACCCTGTCAGCTATGTGTATGAAACACTGGCTTAATGTCTATGAAAAGCCAGGTAATATCACTGTGCTAAAAGGTTATCTGAATAATAATTACTATTATTCTCTCTATAGTGTCCAAACTATGCACAGATGGTAACCTAAACTCCTTTTGAATTGTCTGAATTGATATACAAATTAGTCAATCAGGAGAAGACTAAAAGCTAACCATATAGGTTTGGCTATCTTTCTGTCTTTTTGAGAGATAAGTAACAATACAAATTGTTACTAAGCAGCTGGAAAGCACTTGAGCTGATTGGCTACTGTCAGAGGTGGCAGTCTTGCAGCAACTGTGTTATAAGGAATGTATCAAGGTCTAAGATGGGGAGGTTCTAAGGTAGCTTGATCACTATTCCAGTAAATAAGGTGGTTTGGATAATAAAGGGGATAACACTACTCCAAAAGTAGGAGAAGAATATTCAGGGTACTTACTAATGTGGTACTGGGTGAATATGCTGAGGATTTGATCCTAGACCAGGAAATAGCCTCCTTTTATATTCTAGAGGTCTTCAGGGGAAGGTTCTAGAATGTTGTTGTATATTCTGCTCTAATGTATCACAATTCAAATGCACTATGATGCAATGGGAATTGTATTGAATTGAGCACAGTGTTTTCTGTGTCCCCATGACCTAGCCAATCACATCATGGGCCAATTCATCCAATAGAACAATACTGGGAAATTACCACACACTTAGGTAATTTCTTTTTTATTAGCATAATTTTATTATTCTTATATTTATGCAAATAAGCTTATTGTCTCTCAGCTTTTATGACAATAATTTCTAATCCATAATTTATACTTTTTATTCCCTTTTCTTAAAGTATCTTTACTATATGATGAAGTACTAGAAGGAGTAGGAATTTATTGGTGGTTTGAGTGAGCTACCCCACTTAATCTTACATTCTGAGATGATTGATTAAATAGTATTTTATGATATGTTATTATTTACAGTAGTAATACAGTTTTTTTATTATATTTTACAGTTTAGTCAGTTCTTAGTATACTCTGGATTATCTCTAAGGCTGACACTTTGGCTGGCATTGAAGGGAATATCCTAGGCTAGAGATAATCCAGAGGATCCTAAAGACTGACTTTTCTGTAAAATAAAATAAAAATAATGTATTACTACTGTAAATAATAACATATCAGAAAGTATTATTTGATAGATCAACTGATTTGATTACATAGGGAGCTCACTCAAACAACCTCTAAATTCCTACTCCTTCTTGTACTTTATCATATATTGAAGGTACTTGGTAAGAAGAGGTAATATAAAATATAAAATATGGATTAAAAATTATTGTCATAAAAGCTAAGAGAAAACAATACTATTTCCACAAATTTAAGAAGAAAAGATTTATGCTAATAAGAAAGAAATCACAAAAGTGCATTGTAACTTCCCAGTGTTGTTCTACTATATGAATTGGCCCATGATGAAATTGGTTATAAATTCCTGTCATGAGTTCATGGGGACATAGGAAAAAACTGTGCTCAATACAATACATTCCCCATTGCATCATAGTGCATTTGAATTGCAATACATTAGTGCATAATTTATACCAACATTCTAGAACCTTCTTCTGAAGACCTCTAGAATATTATAAAAGGAGGTCATTTCCTGGCCTTGGATTGGATCCTCAGCATATTCACCCAATACAAAATTAGTAAGTACCCTGAATCTTCCCCCCCTAATTTTTAGAGTAGTGTTATCCTTTATTATCAAACCTACCTTATCTACTGGAATAATCATCAAGTTAATTAGAAATAATCATCTTAGACCTTGATATATTTCTTATAAAGTAGTTGCTGCAAGACTACCACCTCTGAAAGTAGCCAATCAGCTCAAGTGCTTGCCAGCTACCGAGTAGCAATTTATATTGCTGTAACTTTCCTAACAAGACAAAAGATAGCCAAACCTATATGGGTAGCTGTTAGTCTTCTCCTGATTGACTAATTCATAAATCAAACTTGTTCATTTTAAGGAGTTTAGGTAATCCTCTGTGTCAGCCACCAAGATATTACATGTAGTATGTAACATTTAATACTTGAAACTGAAAACTTGAATAATTATAATTAGTATTTATTGGTATTATCTGTTATTTACATTGACATTCTTAAGAAAAAGGAAATTAGACTCAAACATTTTATCAATTTTATCAAATTGTATAATAGTCTAACAGTTAAATACTGGCTTAGAAATATCTGATGTAAACAGAAGGACTGGAGTTCAAACCACACTCATGACTATATTCAATAAAACCTTTCTTCAAATTATATCTGTTTTTTTACCAAAAATAACTTATAATCTAATTAATGAAAATCCTTAGAAAACTAATTTTCAAACAATGCAATAAATGGATATAAACCATGTATTGGCATAGTTTTCTTCTTGAAAATCCTGGAAAATCCAAGATTAACACATAGTAATTTATAGTATAAAATTACACATAAATTAAGGTAAATCTTTATGTAAACTATATTAAATATGCAATAAAGACTTATAAAATAATTCCCACCTGATTGGCTCTCCAGGGCAAGCCCTTTTCAAGCACTAACCTCAAAGGAATTTCCATGTACATGTATTTAATAATTATTTAGTTTAATTAGAGTGAAATAAAGATTAAATTGTTTTAATTAATGTTAAATAACTATGGCATCATTTTAATTAAAAATGACAACATGTTTCACTTCTTACCACAAACAGGCTGATCAGATTCACCTGCTAAACTTCCCCCAATACCCACTGTCAAATTAATTGCAGAGAGATTAATCGAAATATATTTATCATTTAAGGAGGAGGTTTCTTCACCAAATTGAAGACATCCTCTCCCCATCAATTTTAACTAGACTTAGATAGCTTATTATAAGCTACCAAGGTGCTCACCTTCTCCTGTAAGTTAGGAGGACTGGCCTTTTTTACTTATAACTATCTTTTATATTTAGAGTTCTTCAAAACCCCCCCAATTCAATTAAACCCCTTAATTTAATTGGAAGAACCGTGTTAAAGTCTGGTTGGCCCTTCTGAGGATATTAATTCCCATAACAGAAGTCTGGCAGCAGGGTAGTAACCTGTTTATTTTATACTCAGTGTTTTTAACAAAACACCAAAGTAATATTGGTTATATTTATTTGTATTATACTTTTTAAAGTGTAAGTCCTTTTATTCCTTACTGTAAAAGCCACAATCAGTGGAGTAGAGTACAGTTTGTTGACACTCTGTGCATATTTTGGACAATAGGGAGATTAATATTAATAATTACTCAGATAACCTTTCAGCACACTGATAGAACCTGGCTTTTTTTTGTAGGCATTAAGCCACTGTTACATACACATAGCTGGTAGTGAGCTCTAAGGTAACTTAATACTTATTCTAGTAAATAAGTTGAGTTGGATAAAATAAAGGAAAATAATACTACTCCACAAGTAGGAGGAGAATATTCAAAGGAATTACAAGTATGGTACAACCTATTTAAACTTGATTCATCTGATAAGATATCAACCCAGAGGACCCCCTTTGTTGTCCTATTTCATTGGTTCAAATAAATCCATTTCAACACTGCCAGCATAATTGGCTGTGTTGAGCTATCCTTATAGTTATAAGGAAATAAGGATAAGTGAGTGACCCATGTTGGGAATTTGAGTTCTAAGAGAGATAAATTGCAAAATAAAAATAAAAAATATAGAAGAAAAAAAAAATCAGACAAACCTATAAGGAAATAAGGATAAGTGAGTGACCTGTGATTGGTTATTTGAGTTCCAAGAGAGATGAGGAAACTTGAATACCTGATTGCAGGTCTAGATTATATACAACTATGATTATGTAATAATATTTATGTATATATGGTTTTGTCTACTTATTGTGTGAGTATGTGACGTGTAAAGTTCTACACAATTTCAATCCATAAACCTTACAATAGTTACCCTAGAATATAATCAACCAATCTAAACTTGGTTGATCTCAAATTTTCAAATTTAAACCTGGGTTTATATTTCATTGTTTGAAATCAACCCAGTTTAAATTAGTTGTTTGCATCCAAGCTTAGCTAGGGTTAATTCAACACAGCCAATTGATGAAACCCCCTTGTTGTCTTGACCTTTTTTCCAATCCAAAATTATCAAATTGAAACATAAAGAGTTGAAATAAAAAAAAATGATTGAGGAATCACTGATAAAGTAATATAATTTTTGAAAACCTAACACAATGCAAGAAGATCTTCTTTAATTTTTACTATTTGAAATGCAGAATACTTCAATAGCTGCATAAAAAAGCTAGGCTCAATTGTCTACAGTTGAAATTCAGAAACCCTAATCAAGTTGGTGGCTGTTACTCCACCCTTTTTCAAAGTGTGAACTAACCAAGCTTCTTTGCACAGTCTTTCACCTGCAGGCAGGCAAGCCAGATTTTTTTCAGTCAGTTAAAACTATTTAGCTTTACTTTAATGTGCAGTTATTTGTGTCATTCCCAGTAAATGGGCATTCAGGTTTGACTCAATTAAGCCTAGAGTAAGTTAGAGTTAATGACAAAGTTAACTCATGTTAACAGATTTACTAATGGAAATGGTGCACCACTTTTCTTGAAAGAATTGAAACCAAAGTGATTGGCTTCAGATTACACACTGGTCTGTGAGAGATATTTTGTAAAGAAAAGTCAATTGGATGAGGGGAAAAATCAAAGTACTAGCTCTCTTGGGTTTTCAAGGGTTGAAATTTAGTAGGCTAAAAAAGAAAAAAGTCCAAATGAAAGGGGAAAAAGAAAACAGAAATTCAAAGTCACTTCCGCAAACTGAAAAACAATGAGGGAACAGTGGATTGTTTATTTGTTGGAGCGAAGAATAGTAAAAACAGGTGAAATCCAGGATTCATAATCTTCCTCTGCATCAGGATTTCCAGTCACCCGCAAAGCTCTACAAAATTTATGGATTGTTTCAGCAACTTGAATAGCAAGTGTCTTTTGTTAAAACAAACAGATGCTCTGAATATTAATTTTCAATTTTCACTAACCTGATTAAAATCCGATAACTTCCATCTGGAACTGTTATGGGTTTAGCATGATGATAATTCTTGACACTTAAGTCATATACCTTTCCATTAAAAGCAATTGAAGAGGCATCAGCCAACCTGAAAGTAAAGCAATTCATGAATTTTAGCTGTAACTTTGAAGAATATAATGTGGATCAAAATAATTAAACTAAAACATACGCATGTCTTGGCTTCCACTTTTGTAATGCTTCAAATGGCCGAATTGATCCTAGCAATGGTACCCCTTTGAATGAATTGAGAATCCTACCAGGGAAATCATTTTGTTTTTCAACATGATGTGGGTATTTATTACCACTATCTTCAGACCTCCTAGAGAGCTGGCTATTGATTGTGGGAAGAAGAGCTGATTTAGAGGTTGTGTCTGGTGAGTTTTTCTGAAGTAAGAGTGATGGTGGTATGGATGTATCCCCTTTGATTACATGGAACAAGAGTAAAGGAGTCCCAACTACAAGTAGAGATATAAATATTTAATCAGCAGTGTTGTGGAATATTCCCATCCAAGAAATTTTCCAAAAACTTACATGCTAGTCGGTATTCAATAACTGGCAGATCAAGCCCTTGTAAGGAAAAACTGTGACCCTCCTTAACAGGAAGTCCAGTTAATCCACCATCAAGTGCTGGTAGAGTATAACTATCTTGATAGCTATAGCCATAGTCAAGTACTAGGATCAAAAAAGCAATAAGTTTGGTGCTGCTTGGCAGAAAAATTGAAATTATGATATTTTATTACCTGGTCTTTGTTTCAATGCTGCACCTACTCCATAGTAAGGAATGGTGTGGCTCTCACACTCAGTGTCAGTATTCTTTTGCAAAGAAACAAGCTATTAGTATCTTGGGAATCAGAATGTGATCTTTGGTTAACATCAGTCACTTACAACAAGTACAAAGCCTGAATAAACTGGAAGCAGCATCTCATCCAAACCAGAAGGTGGAGTGAATTTTACCTGGATCTTGCGGGTTTCACCTGGGTGGAGCACAAATTCATTGACTGAGAAATGTGCTGTAGATGTGCCAGGTACAAGGGGAACAGGCCACCGATTTGGTATGTTATTTTTGTTGAAAGTGAGAGCGGTGCCAGCAGAAGCGTGATCAACTGTATATGGAATAGATTGTTTGCTTTTGTTGGTTATTGTAAAAGATTGGGTTCCATTGAAATGAAGTGTATCGTTGAGTGAAAAGGAATGAGTTGAAACCACAGTTTGTGCCATTGCAGCACACCAAGCATTGACAAGTCCTGCACCTTGATGAGACACCGCTGTGAAAAAAGCAAAAACAATTAAATTCATGGGTTTAGGCATTGGATATATTATTTGAGAATTTTACTCACATTCTAGAATGCCAGTTTTACTAAAATTGGAAACAGGTGTTGCAGAGGAGGCAATACGGGTATATATTTCATGTGGATTGATTTGTTTTCCTTGTATACTCATTACCAATGCTGCAACACCTGCCATCTGAAATCCATTCTATTACTTCAGCTCTTATGTCTTAGCAACAAAGATTCCCAAAGGACTCACCTGTGGTGCAGATATTGATGTTCCTGAAGCAATAGCCTGAATTAAGTTGGAATTTATAAAGCTGAGTTAGCATTGTGAATGATGAAATGTGATTGGCTTGGGACTCACAAATGAGCCTTCAGACACAGGATAAGTGGCTGAATATTTCCATTATTGAGATGAAATTTTTTAGTTCTGTTCCAGTGAGAAATTTTGAAAAGTGAAAAGGAAAATTTAACAAACAAAGAACATTCCCACCAACTCCAAGTACTCCTGGCTGTGGGGATTCAAGATCAAACATAGGTCCACTAGGAGTGAATTCAGAGTTAGTCTTTAAGATATTCAATCTAGACTTGGTAAGGCAATACTCACTAGTTTGAGAATTGGCTAACTTTGCCACTATCAGGAGCAGCAACTATTTTGTTAAAAAAACCATTCAAAAGATCAGTATTCATGGCAATGAAAAATTATCTTCTCTTATTGCAATGCCCATGAAAATACCTTGAGTGATAGCCAAATCTTTTGAAATGGTAATGCTAAACCTTCCAGGGTTTCCAAAATACTGTTCCCGCAGCATCTTCCCTATGTCCCAAGTAACCACACCCACAGAAACTCCATTGGTAGCATCTCGCGCAACATATTCTGGATAAGAGTTGTTCTAATTTTGGTCATGGTAGATATTGTCAGCAAAGTAAATGGCCAAGTGATGAGAGAAAAAATATCCAACAAACATTGGCCCAAAAGATCTTCTGAGTTTTGTGTGTTAGCAAATTTTTCAACTGAGTTTCAAAAGTGCATGCACTTTGCAGAGAAATTAGAGTTAATCTAACAGCTCTTGAACAAAAAAAAAGCAGTAGAGGAGACTTACTGAGTCTCAGAGCGCCTGACAAGTACAATATGCTGTGATAGGTCAGGTGTATTGGCAGGTAATGGTGAACAAGCATCATCCAGCCCATTCTTGACTGTACTTATTGGGTAAATAGCAAAGGTTCCAGGCTCCATGGTGAAAGTAGAAAAATAATTGAAGGATTTGGAGCCAGTGACTGAGGTTGTGAAGGGATATGACACCAGGGCTGTGGATTGGACACTTCCTACTGAGATTGTTCCATAGCCAGTTGATGGGGAGGTAGCAAAAAACAATCCTTCCTTAAAATGGGAATGTGTGTTAGCATTTTACATGCTCAGCCTCAAGTTATCTAGCAATCACTTACATCACCCAAGTTTCCAGCTGAAACTATAACTGCACGCCTTTTAGCAATACGGCTTGCTATGACTGCTGCTATTGATCCCCCACCCCAGCCACCCGGGGCACCCACAGATAGTGAGAAAACATCGGCTGGAAGGTTTACAATTTCAAATATAACATTAAAATAGTTATCAAGAGAAAGGCAGATTATTTGAGAGATATAAATAAACACTAACCTCCATCCTTAAAAGCCCGCAGCAAGGCTGTAGCAACCAGCTCATCATTTGTATTTTCTTCACAGCCAAATATACGGTAAGAGGACATTGTTGCTTCTGGACACACTCCTCTGAAGCCCATATTATTCTCATTGGCAGCTAAAACACCCATGATGTGAGTACCATGCAGCTGGTGTGAAAGGATAACTAAGATGTCAGAGAGAGTTCAAAATGTGAAGGAGAAAAAAAAAGAACATACTGCACAAGATGCACATGGATTATCATCAGGGATTGGCATATTGGATCCATTATAGGCATCTCCCACAAAATCATATCCTTTTGAAATCTTGAATCCTTCCCCAAAACCATTACCCAATGCTGGATGGTTGCAATCACATCCAGTGTCAATGACAGCTATGTTGATTCCTTTGCAAAGGTAGCCCATATCATGTAAGCGTGAGATGCCAGCTTGAACATGAGGCTCAAAAACATCCACTAGATTTCCTGGAGCTAGAGTGTTGAGAACCTTAGGTGTTGATAGAAAAACAGGGCGGGGGACTGGTGAGACTGGATATATGGCCTGTGTAAATGGTGATTATTATTGCAGTAGTGAATAGGGAGAAAAATCAAACAAGAATTGACTCAATTAGTCAATTGTGCAAGTCCAAAATCAGTAAAGCAAAAGAAACCAAGCAAACTTTGACAAAACTAGCTGCTCTGAGGCTTTTTACACTCTTGGGATTTTCAACAGAAAGTGAAACACCAGAAAAAACACTAGGGGCCTGATTAAACATTGTGATATCCTTGAAGATAGTCTTGGTATCCTTCATATGTGTTTCAATCAGCTTCCTGAAATGCTGTGATTGAAAAAAAGGCTCTAAGTCAGTAGTCATGCAGTAGGGCCTGGTGGACAATTAGATAAAGCAAGCTTACATCAGTTGCATTATGAACAGCAAGGTGGTCTTGGTATTCCACAACATATCTGAGGGCAGATTGGGGTTGCAGTTTCCCAGTGGTGAGGTAGAAGTTGGAGTTAAAGGTCCAGATGCATATTGCAATGTTGAACAAGAATAAAAAGGAGTGCATGTTGCAGAAAATTGGAAGAAGAACCTGCTAATGATTGGGGTGAATTTGAAGCACAGCTAAGGAAGCTTTTGAGCTGAGAAGGCCCAAGTCCAAGACTTTGATTTCACAGGTAGCAAAAGACTGTGGAGGGGCTCTCTTGGGGTCCCAAAGGCCCCTCTTATATATCCAATAGGAGGGGGCATCAGCCCACTTCATAGAGCTAGAAGCATGTCTGATGTTCAGAATAGTCAATTTTGTATCTGTGCTTGCACAAGCACAGCTCATATCTACAAAACCTAGCATTCTGACTGTTTTTATGTTTATGATTAATGTACCCAGGAGAGCTGCTTTACGAGTATTACTCGCGCGACCACAGGGCCCAAGCCAATCTGAAAAGTGCCCTGACCTAGTGAGCGTTTCAGACTCAGTACTCGCGCGAGTACAGCGACCGAATACCTGCAGACCTGAAGCTCAAATCAAGGACCATACTCGCGCGAGTGTAGTGCTCGTGCTGAGCTGTTCCTGCCGAGGTCCAGCTTCAGACCCAATGAAGGACAATACTCGCGCGAGTAAGGAGCTCATCTTGATCACTATCTGCCCAAGTCAAATTTTACACTCACTATCACAGCCCGGTCTGGATTTATTTCCGACACACAGAGGTTTGGAGGTCAATTAAGCACCATATAAGCTTTTCCACTGCACATAACTTTCCTTGCTCTGTACTTACCAAGCGTTACAAGCCTTCTCTTGGCAGCTGGGTACTCAGCAACAAGTACTTTTCTCTTGCGGGCATTTGGTCGTAATGCTGCCCTAACGTTTGCTGTGATTGCTTTTAATCGTATTCTCATCTATGAGCTTAGCTAGCTCCTTGCTGGGGCTTTTGGTTTGCTGGACCACTTTTTGTTGGCTGCACTGTTTTTTTTTGATAGCTGAGTGCTAACTTAACATGCTCCGCATGTTTGGTGGCTTGTATTTTGGGTAATTATCAATCCCTAGTTCGGATGCTCAGATACTGGCTGCTTTCTGCGACACTTCTTGTGTAATCTTGTCAGGTGATCAAGTTGAGAAGGGGAAAATTGAGAAGGGGAAAATGTCAAGATGATGATAAAGGTGGGATTTCTTTACAAAGAGTCTGTGTGACAATCTCGGAGATAGTTTTGGCCAAGAGGATAGAAGATGATAGCAAGTTTGGTTCCTCAACAAGAATCTTTCAAGCGATTTTTTGGAACCGTATATCTACAAAAAAAAAAAAAAAAGAAAGTCAATAACTCAGTATAAATGAAATGGGATGGTAAAAGAGAATTTACCCGGCTTGAGCCCAAGTGGTAAAGTTAGGATTAGTGTAAGCCCCGAGATGACGATTGATATACTCTTCAGTAGGCCGATCTAGAAGGAAACAAAAACAAATGAATGAGTGCGTGGCTAGAGGGGAGAGGAACAAGAATTGAGATGTATTTACCTTTAGGATTACAGCCGATATTGTTGTGTCCTTCACGTTGATAGATCCTGACGTAATCGACATACATCTTGGCTGGGAAGGTGAGTTTATCCCATTCGACCGTCTGAAACTTGTTCGAGATCCCGAGGTTGAGGATAACATACATGGGTTCGGTGCTGATTGGTCTTGGTGAGACTTGAGTACCAGATTGACCACCGATCGCGTTAGCATAGATTGTCCAGGTTTCCTTGCCGCCGTAGGTCCAGCTGACCCTTCCGCCGTCAGCTTGGAAGCCTTTATTATATTCGAAGCCAAACTGTTGAAAGCCTCGGCCCTCGTAGGAGGTCCCGTCAGTCATGGTGATTCCGGAGAGGGACTCCTGCGAGATCCCACCGCGCCAGCGGTTGATGATCGTCCCGCTGGGGTCCTTAGGCGAGTTGGCCATGTTGGCTATATGCATCGAGCTCGAGTCGTTGAGCCATTGATAACCCTCGTCCATCGGTGCGATCTGAATCGACTGAGACATCGAGCCTTGGTTACCAGTGGGTCCATAGGCGTACTGCGCCTCCAAGATATCAATCTCTGGGCCCGATCGACCGATATCGACTGATGGCCCCGGATGATCTTCTCCCTTGCACGTGCAAGCCGATACTCTTTGTCCTGATAACCAGGACAGTGCACCGCCATAATCCGGTGACCCCGATGTCTTTGCAGCTGGTGGGGTTCGGCCGTCGGGCATGGTCTGATTGGGTAGAGTTCCAACATCACAAGCCTCATACGAATAGGCTAAATAGCACAATGGAACGATTGGATTCTTGAGACGATGATCCTGATTCAAGTTGAAATAAAAGACTTACGCCATATGCCATCATTACTCGCACCAAAGCCTGCCCTGGCTAAATTACCCATTGTCCAAGCTCCGGGCCAGAGACCTTGGACGCCAGGAGCGCCGGGCAGGGAGATGTTAACTTCGATGTAACCCTCGGTAAAGCAGAACTTGTTCCAGGTCTGGATCATTCCCGAGCGAGCTCTGAGATTGTGCGTAGATTCTTGGTCGATTTGAATGACTAGACTACCGCCCTTGGTGGTGACTGCATCTGGATCATACCACTCAAAGTTGGTAGTTTGCCTATATGATGATAGAAGAGTTGATGATCTTAGCTTGAGAAGAGGGAAGGGACTAGGAGGATTGAAGTAGATAGATTCATACCAGTAGTGTAGATCGACGGCTTCCCAGAATGGGTCATCACCCGGCCAGAAGGTACGATTGTCGGTATTGAATTCGTCGGAGAAGACCAAGTTATACTTCTTACCATCGAGTCCGATTCGATGTTTGGCATCATCTGGTGTGGTGAGGTCGACGAGTCGAGGTAGGTTAGGGATATCAGGGAATTGGCCGGTGCCATTGACACCGCCGATGTTCCAACCTAGGGCGGTTGGACCACTTCTGAGGACGTAGGTGAGGATCGGATAGAGGGCAAAGAGACCGATGAGACCGCTGACGAGGAAGGAGAGGGAGGCGACGTTGATCCAACCTCGACGGGACCAGATGATAAACTTGCGATCGGCACGAGAGTCAAACTCAGGGTCGGGATCATGTAGAAAGTCGTCTGGTTCTTTATTCTCTTCCTTCCATAGTAAATCTTCAGTGGTTTCAGAGTATGCACCTGCATAGTTTAAACCGATCGGTGGGGGGAGAGACATGGTACCATAGACGTGGCCGGCTCCACTCTCGTCATAGGAGACTAGTGAGTCTCTGACTGAACCCGAGTAGCCATCTGCTGAGGGTGGTCGACGAGATTTAAGATGATGATTTGAATGATTAAATGGGGTAAAGATCTTGCTTGCACCCGGTGGGAGGAGAGCATAGTCGACGATTGGATCTATGAGGTCCAAGAGAGTTAGTTTTGAAGATGAATAGATGGATATCTGATGATGATGATGATGATAATGATAAGAGTCAACTGACCGTTACTGCTGAGTCTTCTTGGGTTGGACGAGGGATTATAGGGGCTGATACCAGGATGACTGAGTTCTTGTGGGAATGGACCATAGTCACCACCGACGAGGCCTGAGGCGATAGCACTCAGACTGGGTAGATCGGGGCCAGCAGCTGAAGCGGGTGAGCCGTAGGTATTAGCGTAACTATCCCTGGGTCGATTGTTCTTTAAGAAGTGAGGTTGATGGGGTGAGGTAGAGTTAGAGTTAGGTTGGAGTAAGGTGGGTGATGAGGATGAGAGGGTTGAGGCAGGGGATTGAGAGCTAGGGGTGAGTTGACGATGGAATGGGAATGATTGATTCTGATTGGTGATGAGGTTGGTGGGTGAATGGTTGGTTGGGTTTGAGATTGAGTTTGAGTTGGTTGGACTGTTGAGGTAATGGTAAGAGATCAGATCGTCCTCTGCGCTATCGAAGTACTCGGAGGTACTACTGGGTTCGATCGAGGCAGTCTCGTTAGATGGTCCGGTTGAGAAGCGTTGATGTTGTGGTTGTGGTTGTAGATGGTTTGGTTGATTGAACTGAGGTGGAGATGGTAATCGGTTATGTGGTTGTTGATGTGGTGGTCGTGTTTGATGTGGTTGTGGTTGTGGTTGTTGTTCTGATTGTGGTACTGGGTCGTAAGGCATGTTGGTTATCAAGCTCAGATATCTAAAAGTAGCGAAGGAGGTCTGTGTTGAAGTCAGTTAATTTAATATTTAATATTTTTTTTTTTTTACTTTTTTATTGTAATTAATAAAAAATAAAATCAAGTCAGAATTAATTTTTGGAGGAGGAAGGAAGGAAGGGAGGATGAGTTAGTTTAAAGGTCAAAGGATATATTTAAATATGTAAATAAATACTAGGTAAAACATATCAAGGATGAACCCCATCGGAATTTCAAGAAGCAGTCACATCGACCTCTCTCTGTATGTTGTATGTACACAGTATCTTCACAGCTCTTCGATACTCGATTCGACGAAAGCTTTAAACGCAGTTGAATCTTCTTAGGATTTCCAACAAAGTCTCGCTGATCATGATCATCAACTTCAATCTTGGACTAACACTTGAATCATCGCAAAAAAAAACCATGTTGAAACGATCCACACCATTGGTAAAGAAAATCTATTGAACTCGGGGTGATGAGGGTGAGAATGAGATTATCCCTACCCATGAGGCTGAGTTTGGTTGCTATTGTAAGCGGAGAGGGAGCCAGCCCTCCTCAAAAAAATCTCACATATTATCCCGTTTCTGCTGGCCAGCCTTTCCCGGAGCCACCATCTTACCCAATGCTCAACAGAGTTTCAGATCTTGTACCTCCTCCATTTACCCATCAAGTTCCAGTAAGGTGTCAAATCAGCACCCAATGCCTTGATCAATCAATATTAACACTGTCAGCATATTTGGCTAGGTTGAGGGTATCCCAGTTAAACTGGGATGCACTACACCAAGTTAAACTTGGTTGTATCTCAACCTATGGGAGATAAATCCAAGAGAAACCCCTTAAATTTATATATTTTATTGGTTGGAATCCAACCAAGTTTAGCTTGATTGATTGCATCCCATTTAAACCAGGATACCATCAACCTAGCTAAACATCCACCATGTATATTATGAAAGAAAGGGGATAATCTTGAGGAGGATGAGTGTAAGTGATTTATGGAAAATTCTGCTATATCCAGCTTCTCCAACCAATTTGTGATCTGATTATACAGCACAAAATGTCAAAGATAGTCCTCCAGAATCTGTTTCATCCACTCTGTTTACCCAGGTGGTATACAGTTGATAATGCTATTTGATATTTAGCAATCTTGAAATTTCTCGTCAGAATTCACTGGTGAAAGTGGTGCCCCTATTTGATATTATTCTATCAGGGAGACCACATAATCAAAAAAAAAAAAAAAAATCCTGCCAATAATATCCTTGCTAGCTCCTTTCCATTCATAGATTCTTGACAAGGAATAAAATGGGCAGCTTTACTGAGCAGTTTGGTGACCACTAATGTTGAGTTGCAAGAATTGGAGATCAGATGCTTTACTATGAAATCCAATCCAAGAACGCTCCATGGTCTGGTTGGAACTGGTATCTGGTTGGAACTGGTAGAGGGTTTAATAAACTGTCAGTCTTTGTTGTCCTGCCTTAACACATTGACAGGGGCTGCAAGGTGCTACATAAGAAATAATGTCCTTGTGTTAGTTTTTTTCAGTCAAATATCAACATTATTGAAGCATGTGCACTGGATGCACTCCAGAGAAAGATTCATCAACCAGTTAGGGCTTCCTTGATCTCTTATCTAAACTGGCTCTTCCCCTCAGAACTCAGTAGTCAGACCTTGATTCTCAACCCCTTTGATCTCAATCCAATTGGCTCCTCAACTCAACTCAAGATCTCCATCTTATAAATTGATTACCCTGGAATCAATCTGTAAAGTCTCACATCCTCAAACTTCTATCAGAAGTAAAAATACTCACTCCAAAATTCATCTCTCTCTCTTCAAGTTGATTTTCCAGGTATCAAGATATTATCTTAATAAAACATCTCAGTGTTATTGTTGCTGTTTTTCTTTCCTACTTTTCTCTGTTCTCCTTCTCTTTGTCTATATCTTACTTGTTGCTGAAAAATCTTGCTTTTCTTGCATCCAGACTGCTCCTAAATACCTCAAGATCTTATCCCTTTTATTCTCATTCTAAGTCCTCATTCTCTGACTAACGTATCCATGAGCTTGCAGTAAATATCTTTTCCCTCATTTTTCTGTTGACTTTTATTGATATTATTTTTCCCCTCATCTCTCAGTCTGGTTTCTGTTAGCAATACAATCTTCAAAAGTTGCTTACTTTATGTATGACAGTCCAATCAAAAGTTTGAAGAAAAAGAGAAAGAGTATTGGTCATCCCTAGGTGTCCTGCCACCTGTTTGTTGTGGTAGTTTCTTAGGATCTCCTGTCAAAGGACCAGTGGGAGAAATACACAACATCTGAACCAGTATAGATCCTGATTGAAGTATAAATCCTTCTTCCCTTTGGTGGTCATCTGGTCATAGGCTGTTTTCAATGCAACACAAAAAACATCCAATACAGGTTGGAAATATAAATCATTTTCCTGTTTTGCATGCATGTTAACTTCAATGGCTTGTAAAGAAAAATGAGTCTGAAAGTAACTTTGGAGTTCAAGAGTTCTATTACCCTCAAATTCTGGGGCGTTGATAAACGCACGCCCATCGGCGCACGCCCACGCCGAACGCACGCCAATAAAAAAAAAGGCGTGTTCCCCGCACGCCTTTTTTTTATTGGCGTGCGGGCTGCACGCCCATCCTTGGGCATGGGCACGCCTGTAGATGGGCGTGCAGTACGCACGCCCATCTACAGGTGTGCGACACTGCAGGCGTGCAGTCGCACACCCTCTTCAGAAAAAGGTGTGCGGCTCGCCCGCCCCTTCAGAAAAGGGTGTGTGGGTCACACGCCCTTTTTATGTGTATAGGCAGGGGCGTGCCCCCTGCCTATACACATAAAAAGGGTGTGTGACCCACACGCCCTTTCTATGTATATAGGCAGGGGGCACGCCCCTGCCTATACACATAGATCGGCGGACCGCCGACCTATGTATATAGGCAGGGGCGTGCCCCTTCCTATATACATGCTGATGTCATGCGTACAAAACAATGTACGCATGACATAAGCATGCCCCCCCTGCCCCCCACCCCCCATCCTTCGCCGATCGGCCCTCCCCCCCCCCCTTCCTGAAGTCCCTCCCCAACCACCATCTCACCAACCCCACCAGCAGACCGACCGCCCCCACCAACCTAGCAGCCGGCCGCCGCACGACCCAGCCCACCCCACCCTCCCCGATCGACCAACCCGAGCCGCCGGAACGACCCAGCCGCCGGACAACCTCAAGCCAGCCGCCAGGACATCGACAGGTAAGTCGATGTCCCTTTTCCCCATTTTCCCCCATTCCCCCGTTCCCCCCGTTCCCCCCGTTCCCCCCTTCCCCCCACACAAAACCCCGCCCGCTCCTGGCCCAGAGGGGCCAGATGGGCCAGATGGGCCTGGCCCAAAGGGGCCAGATGGGCCAGATGGGCCTGGCCCAAAGGGGCCAGATGGGCCAGCTGGGCCTGGCCCAAAGGGGCCAGATGGGCCACCTGGGCCTGGCCAAAAGGAGCCAGATGGGCCACCTGGGCCTGGCCAAAAGGAGCCAGATGGGCCAGCCAAAAGGGGCCAGATGGGCCACCTGGGCCTGGCCAAAAGGGGCCAACTAGAACCAGTGGCCCCTATGGACACATTCAAGGTGTGAATGTGCCACTAGGCCCCCTCCCAAGCCCCCCATTGCACCCAAGGCCCCGGAAAAATGTGCAAGGGACACATCTTGGCCTAAAGGGCCCCGGAAAATGCCCACAGATGCATATCAGGCCCCAAGTCCCCCGTCTAAGCCCCCTACACACCCAAAGTGCCCCCCCAAACCCCCTGCAAGGGCTGATATTCCCCTTTCTCGTATTCCCACTGCAAAAGGTACTTAACCCCAAGAGCAGCAGCTGACATCTGTTTTACTTTGCAATCCAACCAACAGCAACACCGTTTTCTCCTCCTCCATCAAACTTTAGACATATTTCCACGCAACAACAATGTCTGGTAGTCATGAACAATCACGTAAGTTCTGTTTCCTCATAAGATGTATGACAATAAACCTCCTGCTTACCACTTTCCACCCCAAAACACTGCAAATCAGGTTTGGACTTCTGGCAAAAATGCACTGAGCTTGCTCAGCATCCCGCATGCAGTCCCGAGGAATACAAGTATCTCGAAGTTCTCGCCAACAAAATAAAAGCCGAATACGAGCAGTCAGACGATGAGGGTCATGAGTCCTCAACTCGCCCAGCTCCAACACACACGTTTGACCCCCCAGCTAGCCAAACCATCCTACATTCCACTCCTAACGTCAACCAACCACCTACTAACCTCAACAAATTCATTCCTTGGTTTCCTGATCTTCCCAAAGACCTCCCACCACCTCAAACAACCGCTCCACAACTTTCAGATTTTCTCTCAGCAAAAAATGTGGCACAAACAATTCATTGCACACCAGAACCCACTCAAATTAACAACATACCAGCTCAATGGGACAATGAACCCGCTCCATTTGACAACGGCTTGCCCAACGTTATGAACCCGGCATATGGCCCCATCCACCCAATAAGATCACCCAGGCGCAACAGCAAAGGCAAAAGCACCTTTCTCTCCAACTCTAATGAGTCTTACCTTGATGCTATAACTACCGCCATGGAATCCCAAAATGCCAAACAAGCCTTGCATAACTTATCTCAAAACCGTGATGACAATATAAACGACCCGGATGCCGAGGGAGAAACCGAACCTGAAGAATTGGGAATCAACCCTCCAGCCTCACAAGTCTCTTTGCCGTACAACCATCGTGCAGCCCCACGCCCACATTCCACTATTGTTGAAAGTCACCCACGCCGGGCTCGCTACCGCTATCCAACTGCAATATTTGTTGATCCTACATCCAATGATCCTACATCCAAAAAATCCCGGCATCACACCCCAAGTCCAGACAATCCTCCCTCATGTGGTGGAAGCCCAGTCCCTCAACAGGGCTCCTCTACCTCTCATCAACAGATTGTGTGTATCGACCCAAGGGAAACTGGCCCAAACTTCCCAAGCCACCTATTCACTCCTCACCCAACTGTCATAACGGCCAAACACTTGAAAGGCATGAAGTTCTCCCGCACCGCAACCACTAGTGCAGTGGACAGTTCCAGTTCAATGCCCAGCTCCAGTTCAAACCCCAGCAAGAGGTCAACAGGCCCTCCTCGCCCTGAAAGGTCCAAACGGGATGCATGTGAGTCATCCCCCTCTCCTCTAAACATTAAACACTTTTTGAACTCATGTCTGTCTGTCTGTTGCAGCTGTGGAACTATTTTTACCAGGCCCACTGCTTCCAAGATCAGTGGTAGAAAACTTGAACAACAATTTGGCGCGTGGCATTGCATGGTCCATCACATCAGCTGAGAAGATGATAAAGAACATCGCCTATGTCCTCAATCACCTCCCCCATATGCTCTCTCGTCATGGCCCAATGGACCACAATTTCAAGGAAAGAGTGCGGCGGGACGTTACAATAACTCTGGCTGCTTGCAAATCAGGTAATTCTCCTAGTTACTATCTATTTAATTAAAAATGACACTGACTAATTTTTGTGGTGCGGTTAAGAAAAAATCCTCCACCCTGCTACTTCAATGTCTCTGATCACTCATGACATGATCAACATGGATCAGATTGAAGTTGTCCGGGCCAACAAAAGCTAGACGATAACCAACCAAACTCAGGTACACACACTGGCCTCAAACATGGCATCATTCATCTCTCCTCCTGACACGGCATACCTCCGACTCAAATCTGCTTTACATCAATTCTGGGCTTTTCGTCATCTCAAACAGCAGGGCGCCCAATGGGAACCCCTTCCACTAGATACAACAAAGGTCCACTCTGCTCACTGGGGCTTCCAACGAACCTACGAGAACCTGGGGACATTCAATGCCAATTCACCAAACCTTGGCGGCCTCATGCTTGTGTCACAGCACCTGGTGGGGGCAATGTCAGCTCTGGTGTATATCTGCAGCTTATCCGACTTTACCCGGCCACGTCCAAAGCATACAAGGACGGATGAGTGCTCCACAAGGAATACACCCTCTCAGATCCAGATGCTAGCTGGTCTGCTCGTTGTTGGTCCAACATCAGTCTTCACATTCAACAGACAGACTGCCAGCAATGCCAATGCTTCAGCCTTGCTAGAATTTGGGGCCAAAGTCCTTAAACAAAAGGTGGATGGTGGTATTACTCTCCCAATGCCCCACCAAACTTTAGACAATCTTCGGATATATTTTCTGGACTTCTTGTGTGCTATGGGCTTCGACAAGATTGGTGAGAATGGACTCCCCCAAGTGGATTGGGAAAGAACCTACAAAGAATTTCACCACTACTTTGCTACTCACCACCTACTCCACATTTTTTCTCAAGATATAGAAATAGCTTTGTCCAACTATCACTTCTGACTTGTATGGTATTTACCTCCTATCCTGTGTCTCCAGCTCTACATGTTGCATGTTCTATTGATCACTTCCATCCAAATGATACATTATTTGCCTTTTGGTTTATGTTTTTCCTACATTATAGGTGTCAGTCTTGGTGTGCAACTAAAACTTATTATATTACATATGATATGATACTAATAACTGAAAATTGTATTAATCATCAGTTAAAAGTATGATTACCTAACTTTATGCTTATATACTCATATACATGTGCTTAACCCCAATTTCCAGTCACGGAAATGAGGTGTTGTGTAAATTAGGGGAGATAGTGTAAATACACCGTGTTTTACTCAAACCCTGCGTACCACAGTCCGCATACCTTGAAGTTCAACCCGCGTGACTGAAAGCCCGGGCCAAAGTTGGAACATGAGCCCTGCGCAAGCCCCAGACCCCTTACAGACTCTCAGCTTGGCGCGCGGACTCCAAAGTCACCCAAGGTACACCCAAAGCAACAAAAACACGCCCCAGTAACTTCATTAATGAAGACTACTGGGGACTAAATAATTAATTATATTAGATTGTATTATTATTTATACAGACAAATAAAATTATATTTACTGAACAAACAGTACAAATAATACTGTGGCTTATTATAAAATACAAATAAGCCACTAGTATTAATCTATAACAACCAGTACTAATGTACTACAGACTGTAAGTCAACATAAATAAATAACTAAACTAATAAAATCAATTGGTGACGTGTATTCAAAGCAGGGGCTGCTGAAGCGTCACCAAGAATGCAACAATGGCCAAAATGTGGTCCAAGATCCCACAAGTTGGCCAATAAGACCTACAGGGTCCCCAGAGGGAACTCAAGACTATTTAAGGAGCTCTTCAAGCGCCCAAAGAAGGCTCCTTTCCCCCGTTTTATTTGGGAACTGTAACCTTAAATCCTTACCCAGAGTAATATCACTCTTTCCTTATATCCTTGCACCACTTGTTGCTAGAAAGAATTGTTGTTGGCATCAAGGAGGCTGACAGTATTCAGGAGTAATGTTGACAGCCATTACTCTACTTTGATTTATGGAAACAAATTTAATATAGTAATTACAAATCAGAGGAGGGGTGTTACATTGGCTTGCAAGTTTTGGAGTAAAGAAGTGTGGCTGGTTCAATGATGCTCAACCAACCAGCAGGGGCGTTGATAAACGCACGCCAACGGCGCACGCCAACGCCAACCCGCACGCCAATTTTTTTTGGCGTGCGGGGCCTACACGCCAGTTTTTTTTGGCGTGTAGGGTTTACACGCCAAAAAAAAAGGGCGTGAGACCCACACGCCAAAAATGGCGTGTGGTTCCCACACGCCATTTTTTTTTGGCGTGTGGGCCCCGCACGCCAAATAAAATTGGCGTGTGGGCCCCGCACGCCAATTGTTTGGCGTGCGGGTCCCCCCTCGCTCACATAATCGAGTGGGAGGGACCACTCGATTACGTGAGCGAGGCCGGCCGTGCGGGTCCCCCCTCGCTCACATAATCGAGTGGGAGGGACCACTCGATTACGTGAGCGAGGCCGGCTGACGAGGTTATACAACCTCGTCAGCCGGGAGGACTTCCTCCCGGCCGGCAAGGCTATACAACCTCGTCGGCCAGGAGGAAGTCCTCCTGGCTGACGAGGTTGTATAACCTCGTCAGCCGGGAGGACTTCCTCCCGGCCGGCGAGGTTATACAACCTCGTCAGCCAGGAGGAAGTCCTCCTGGCCGACGAGGTTGTATAGCCTCGTCGGCCGGGAGGACTTCCTCCCGGCTGACGAGGTTATACAACCTCGTCAGCCAGGAGGACTTCCTCCTGGCCGACGAGGTTGTATAGCCTCGCCGGCCGGGAGGACTTCCTCCTGGCCGACAAGGTTGTATAACCTCGTCGGCCAGGAGGAAGTCCTCCCGGCCGACGAGGCTATACAACCTCGTCGGCCAGGAGGAAGTCCTCCCGGCCGACGAGGCTATACAACCTCGTCGGCCAGGAGGACTTCCTCCTGGCTGACAAGGTTGTATAACCTCGTCAGCCGGGAGGAAGTCCTCCCGGCTGACAAGGTTATACAACCTCGTCAGCCAGGAGGACTTCCTCCTGGCCGACGAGGTTGTATAGCCTCGCCGGCCGGGAGGAAGTCCTCCCGGCTGACGAGGTTGTATAACCTCGTCAGCCGGCCTCGCTCACGTAATCGAGTGGTCCCTCCCACTCGATTATGTGAGCGAGGGGGGACCCGCACGCCAAACAATTGGCGTGTGGGCCCCGCACGCCAATTGTTTGGCGTGCGCTCCCACACGCCAATTGTTTGGCGTGTGAGAGCGCACGCCAAACAATTGGCGTGCGGGGCCCACACGCCAATTGTTTGGCGTGTGAGAGCGCACGCCAAACAATTGGCGTGCGGGGCCCACACGCCAATTTTATTTGGCGTGCGGGGCCCACACGCCAAAAAAAATTGGCGTGTGGGAACCACACGCCATTTTTGGCGTGCAGGTCTCACACGCCGATTTATTTTGGCGTGTAGACCCTACACGCCAAAAAAAAATGGCGTGTAGGCCCCGCACGCCAAAAAAAATTGGCGTCGGGTTGGCGTTGGCGTGTGCGCTTGGCGTGCGTTTATCAACGCCCAACCAGCAGATTGGCTCTTTGGAAATGATCTAGGCATGGACGGCGGAGGGTAAGATACTAGGCCACGCTTGACTATAACATGTACCCAGTGATTCCCGTTAATTAGTGCAAGGTAGATTGGGCTTGCTGGTTTGGGGTCGGGTGCAACAGTTGAAGGGAGAAACGTCATGCAGCCAGCTGCTCGGTTGTTTGTGAGGAACACCACTGGCCTATTGTATGCATTAGCCAGAATACCATCAAGCCTGCCCATCCACTTGGAAGTGGGCACTGGTCCCTTGGGATTCTCCACGCGAATGCTGTTGTAGGTCTTCTCAAACATTTCTAGTCCACCTAGCTTCCTTGTCCAAAGTGCCCTGTTGATGTGCAGCTCGTGTAACATGTCCAATTGCACTCGATACCACCCATTGTCTCTAGCATACGGGCCCTCGGGTTTTTCAGCAGCCAATGCATGTGCCACACAAGAATACCCACAGTTGCCATTGCCTTTGGGGTTATAAGTAGATTGGACATACTTAATGACCCAAGGAGGTAACTGCTCAACCTGGGGGAGATGAGGGCAAATTCAGCATAAGCACAAGAGAGTGAGTAAATTGCTTTGCTCTCATGAGTAATCATAATGAATTCACACTATGTTCACTTACTGATTTATCAGACAGAACCTCTTTAGAGGCTTGAGCCAGTGTCCCTAAGGTGGGACTACTTTTTACAACCATACTTTCATCCTGAATTCAACCAGAAAAGCCAATCAGTTATAATGTTGACTCATTGGATGGGCTCATCCTAACCCTTGAATTTACCTCCAAAGTGGGTGGCCTGGGGGGTTCATTGGCCTGATAATCACCTTCCATATGGGACATAGGAATAGCATCCTGATTTGCAAAAATACAACAGAACAATTAGGCCAATCACTATTAGGAGAATCTTGTTGGTTTGATTCAGGGGCTTACCAGGGAAGTTGACATTGAAGTCCCGGCAAGAGGAATATCAATCGGATTGTCCTCTGCAAATTCACATGCATCTCCTTCAGACCCAAAGGGATCTCCATCACTGCCATCAGATTGATCAATGGATGAGTCTGGTACTCCACTAGATGACCCAGAATGACTGCCTTCTGCGGAGCTCCCTTTTGCCAAAGACATCTGACTCATTGCAGATGATACTGAGGGCTTTTCTTCCATACGGCGTTGGGACTTGGGCCAGTCGGAAGTGGGGGGACTTGCTTTCCGCTTATGTGACGTGCGGCCTGGTTGGTAGTCTTTGTTGGCTGCATACGTAGATGGTAGCTGAGACTTTGGAGGTCGGCCTCGTCGCTTGGCCACACACGGTGGGCTCTCATTGTCTTCTTCAGAAGATGTTGCGGGATCAGGAGCCTTTCTTGGTTGGCCTCGGGGTTTTGGGGTGGTCAGTCTGGCCAAGGTGGGCAGCTCATCAGGGTCTTCCATTGATGAAGAGCTATCTTGTTGCAACTTGTCCGTCCTTCTCCGGCCCGCGCGATTCTGACTGGTCCTTGCGCGCTGTTTCCCTTTGGCTGTCTGTGCCTTTTCAATCTGAGACTCCACCATTTCTGCCTGAGTAGGATCTCGGGTTTGCACACGGCCGCTTCCATTCTTCTTCTTCCAAGGTTGATTTGGTTTGGATTTTTGCCTGATGGGGTCTGACTCAATCAGTGGGACCACATGTGTGTTTGCAACAACTCGACGTAAATTCTTCATCAGTGCCGGCAAAGCTGTGGAGGGGTGAGATTCCAAGATCTCCTGCTTTAGCGCCTCAAAATCATCGTCAAAGTTATACGGCTCCTCATCAAGGTTCTGTAATTTAAGCAAGGTCAAACAGGATTAGCCAATGGGTTATGGAGGAGGGGGAAGATTTATACACTGACTGGTCCTTCTGGGTTGTAACACAATTGCCACTGGGGATGAAAGTCCTCTGGTTCCACATCACCCTTCTCTTCAAGCAACTTTTCAATCAAGTGTGCACATGGGACCCCCATTCCCGCGTTGAAGTTCCCCGTACACTGCCTGACCGGATCGTCATGTTTGGCCTTCTTCATTTTCAAGTAATTATTGTACTCTCCAATGGCCAATTTGAGCGCATGGGTGGAGATCTTGGTGTGAAGCGGCTTGAAAACGTTTGGGAGTCCGGATAGCCCTTTGATCCTTTCATGGCCAATGGTGACCTGTGCTTCGTCCAGTTGCCGGTCCACAGCTGATGAAATGGTCAGGAAGAGCGTAGCAAAGTCGATCTTGCCAGATGTCACGTATTTTTTGAGCCAGCTATGAGCTGATTCACCTCTAGATGACGTCAGATTCCCCAAGTGCGGGGTTCTCCCAGCCCATGCAGACATGAATTGTTTGCAAAAGGGCAGAACATGGTTCTGAAGGTATTCCAGAACATTTGCTCGTTCCCTGAGGTCCACCTGAAGCTTTCCCCAAGCTGTGTTGAATGAGGGTTCGTCCGGAGCGTATGTAACCTCGTGCCATAGCTTCATGAAATTCGTCCATTTGTCTGCCTCGGATGCAAAAGCCTGTTTGCAGTTGGTGACAATGTTCCGATCAATGTGCCAGGCGCATAGGTTTGAGGTTGCATTTGGGAAGTGCTCCGCAATTGCATTTCGGAGAGCCACCTCTTTGTCCGTCACAAAGACCTTTGGAGAGCTCTCTGGTTCCCATACCGACCTGCAAGAATTGATAGGTGTATGTAGAATTACCATCAGATTATCAATCTCATACTAAAAAAGACAAACACCACACTCACTTCAACTTATTCAGAGCCCAAGAGTATGCCACATTTTTCTCATTCCTCATGAGACAAAATCCAATTGAGAACGAGTTGTTTGTGCAGGTCTGGCCAACAACATGTAGTAAGGGGTACTTGCAGAGGTTGGTCTTGTAGGTGCAGTCAATATTAACCACATGATGGAACTTGCAAGCGAGTAACATTGATCCAGGGTGCGCAAACCATAGGTAGAGGAGCTTTCCGTCATCATCGTAAACTTCATTGTGAACCCAGTTGGAGCCTTTGAGGCATTGTAGAAGATGGTTGATGGGGGTGTCGCCGGCCCTCCGCTCTATCTTCTGCGCTGCTCTTGTGTTGTAAATTGTCCTGTTCGTGACAAAGCGTCCCTCAGTCGTACTCAGCTGCCGGGCAATTGCCTGTGGTTGCAAACCAAGAGAGGCCAGTCAAGCCACCTCTGCTTGGCCCTCTGCCCCAAGTGTCTTGTGGATGGCCTCGTAGTTGTGCTGGATGACATTGTGGTTGTGAGGGACAGTCTTGCTGCGGAGATCCCAATAGTTGTTTTCACGGTTCTTGGCACATGAACAGTGGCCCGAAATCTTGAAGGCGCATCCAACTCGCTTATTACGTGACTCACAAGCCCGACAGGAGTCCACGGTGGTAGTGTCTTCTCCAGCCAGTGAGCAGGCAAGGTAAATGTTCTTCCCCGCCTTGGATTTTGAGACCGCCAGCCGATAACCATGCTCGGTGGCCCATGTGGACACAAATTTCTTCAGATCGTCAACACAGGTGAACAGGTATTCAGGTGGAGGGTCCATTGGCTCTACGAAATTAATTCCCATGAGCATCCATTGGAAACAGTATGATAAATCAATGAGGCACTGACCTCCCACAGAATAGTCAAACAATCTGACATCCTCACTGGTCAGTAGGGCTTTGGGCAAAGCATTTCCATCCGGGAGATTTGGGGGCATCAACAAGTCGTTGGTGTGGTGCGCAGATGCACTGGGATCTGTACAATAAAACATTGGTAAGAACACCGCAAAGGACTTTTCTGAGTGAAAGCTACAATCACCTTGGGGATTTTCCTCAGTCATTGGAGAGGGAACAGACATTTCCAGGGGGATTGGGGAGGGAACAGAAATTTCCTGGGCGGTTCTTGCAGGAGCCAGGACTGCAGATGGTACCACAGATGTTTTAGAGTTGGAACCACCTGATTCATCAATAAATAGTCAGCTCCCAATAAAGCAACTTTACCAGAGAAACCAAGACCCACCTTGAGCTTGATCCTCATTGGTTTGGGTGGGAAAAGAGGGAGCAGGCAGGTCATTTGCAGAAGGCAGGAAATTGTGGGGAAAAGCTAATGATTTACAGTTTGTCAGCTCTCAATAAATATACATTACAAGAGAAAGTTAGACCTACCTTGAGCTGTATTGTCAGTCATTTGAGGGACAACCAAGGACGCCAGTGGATCAATTGCTGTAGGTAGCTGCGCGGATGGGGCAGGCGGACTTAAAGAGTCAAGCAGAGAAATGATTTTGACAGCGGATTGGTTGGTGTTGTTGTCCCAGTAGTATGTGGGCTGGTTGACGGACGGGTTGCTGGGTATTTATGCAGACAGGTTGCTGGGTATTGATTGTGGGTGTTGGATTGGTTGGGGGGCATTCCAGTTGTTGGAGTACATTTCCTGCTGTAATGTATAGGAGGTTGGTTGATTGGGTTGGTGGGTGGGAGGAATGTTGGACGTCTGTTGCAGGGGGATTGCTGGATTGGTGTAGTTTGGAAAGCTTGGATTGAGTTGGCTGGTGACTGGAATTTGAGGAAAGGCTGTACTATTGTTATAGGAGGCCGTTTGGGATGATTGGTGGGGGGGAAGGTTGTTGTATGGGTTGAAAGATGGTATTTGGTGGCCCATATGGGGTGCAGGTTGCCTGTGATTTGGAATTGGAAAGGCCATTGAGTTTGACAGGTATGCGGGGTGGCCATGGTTGGTGAAGCTGGGGTGTTGGTTTGTGGGATTATGTGTGATTGGGGGTATTGAGGATGCGGCAGCATTGTGTAGGTAATTGGGGAAGCTGGGGAATTGATCAGACGTTTGAGGAGGGATGGTGGAGTTGGATGGGGCATGGAACCAAGGGGGTTGCCCAAATGGGACTGGTGGTTGCGGCTGATGGAGGCAGGAGGAAGGACTGTGTGAGCCAGTTATTTAAGTAGAAGCATTGGGAAGTGTTTACATACATGTTGTGCCAAGTGAGACTGGGTGACATTAGGCTGACCACTGGCATGGATTATTGCATTAGGGTATTGGGGGTGCGGCTGATTGTGGACGCCATATGGGTTGGGAGCTACGTGGTAGTAGGAGGAGTTTTGGCCTGGCTGAGACATTTTCTGCTGTAAATAACGGCCAGAGTGAGTAATTTTGGATGATATTTACTTTGATAGACATGCACTTACACTGCTGGAGGGTAATAAAAGTTGATGCAAAGAATACTTGCTGATATCTGCTGATATCTGTGCATTCAGAGGAACAAGAAGAAATAATCAGCTGGCATGAAAATAATAATAATGAAGATGTGGAGAGATTAATTGGATCTGAGTGGAAGAACATCAAGTGCTGGTGTGCCTGTCCGGGGCTTGGACAAGGGGAATGGGGCCCTTGGATACCTATGCGGAGATATAAAGGGGCCCTGGCCTAACATGTCAAACTTGGGCGGCTGGGAAGGGCACAGTTGGCTCCTTTTGGCCAGTCATAGTGGGCCCTGTTGGCCCCTTTACTAGGCCCTTTGGGGCTTGTCCCACTGTCAATACAGGGCCTAATGGGCCCTGAGTAAATTTTTGGAGTTTTTTATCATAATCTTTTTTTTTCTTGATTTATTTGTTTTTATTTTTATTTTTATTTTATTTTTATTTTTATTTTATTTTATTTTAATTTTAATTTTAATTTTAATTTCATTTTTTTATTTTTTTATTTTTTTTGTTTTTTATTTTTTTATTTTTTTACTCTTACGGGGGCACGGGGCGCACGGGGCGCACGGGGGGCTCAGGGGGCACGGGGGGCTCAGGGTGGCTCAGGCAGGATGAAAAAAAACACCCACATTTGGGTGGGTCCAGTTGTTCCGTGTCGGGTCGGGTGGCTTGGCTCGCTCGGATCGGGTTGGGTGGGTCGGCTTGGGTCGGGTGGGTCGGCTCGGGTCGGCTGGGTTGATGTGGAGGGGTTGCTGTGAGGTGGGGGGGAAATGATCGAGTGAGGTGGTGGTTGCGGTTGAAATCCGCTGGGGGGGAGGGGGGGTGGGGGGCGGGGGGGGCATGCTTATGTCATGCGTACATTGTTTTGTACGCATGACATCAGCATGTATATAGGAAGGGGCGTGCCCCTTCCTATATACATAGGTCGGCGGTCCGCCAATCTATGTGTATAGGCAGGGGCGTGCCCCCTGCCTATATACATAGAAAGGGCGTGTGGGTCACACACCCTTTTTATGTGTATAGGCAGGGGGCACACCCCTGCCTATACACATAAAAAGGGCGTGCGACCCACACACCCTTTTCTGAAGGGGCGGGCGAGCCGCACGCCTTTTTCTGAAGAGGGCGTGCGACTGCACGCCTGTGTCGCAGATGGGCGTGCGTACTGCACGCCCATCTACAGGCGTGCCCACGCCCAAGGATGGGCGTGCAGCCTGCACGCCGATAAAAAAAAGGCGTGCGGGGAACACACCTTTTTTTTTATTGGCGTGCGTTTGGCGTGGGTGTGCGCCGATGGGCGTGCGTTTATCAACGCCCCAAATTCTGGTCAACTACTAGGAGCATTGGCTGGATTAGAAGTCCTGGAAAAATTAAGGAGTTTAAAATTGAAAGAATCCAGAAATGCCACCCATCTGGCTTGCTTTGGTGATAGATGCTTGATTTTCATAAAATGCTTTAAATTTCCATGATCAGCAAATACTAAGAAAATGTTGGTTTTTCCTGCTAGCCAAGCTTGCCATTCTTAAGTGCAGCATGTACTCCATATAGTTCAAGATCAAATACAGCCCAAGATCTTTCTGGGTCAGTAAGCTTCTGAGAAAAGAAGCTAATTGGTTGTAAAAATCCTGTTTCATCCAGTTGGCTTCATACTCCTGCAATGGATAATCCTGATCTGTTGAAATGTACAACTCAATCCAAATGAAATGGAAAATGAGATAATGATGGTGCAAACATAAGTGCAGTTTTCAATTTTTAAAAAACCTTCATTGGACCCTCTATCTTAATAGGAGAGGATTGACAAGCTTAATCCTTGGTAAGACCTGCATTTGTCCTGTAATGAAAGAAAATGGGGGAATTTACCATCTGTAAAAATTGCAAAAACCTACAAACTTTCAAAGACCTTTCAACATCTCTGGTACAGGCCACTTGGTGATGGTATCCAATAGTTTGTTGACACAGTGAGTGACAGTAATGAGATGATTGATTAATTTCATAATAAATATCTCAGACAAGAGATAAGAGCTAATTTTAATATTTAGTTGGTGATAGAGATAGGGGAATTTTTTAACAAACATATGCAACCCCTGTGCTGATATAATTAATCCTAAAAACTGTACAGCCATTTGAAAAAAATCACATTTCTTCAAAGATGCCTTTAAAGAAAATTCACATAGCTTGGTTAGGATTAATTTTGAATTTTAGAAATTTGCCTCCCTCCCCCCCCCCCCCTGTCTTAGAAATATGATAATGTTGTTGATTTAAACAAAACAAAAGATATTTCATCCTTGCAAATCACATATTGAATAAATCTTGGGAATGTGGCAGGTGTTTTTGCAAAGCCAATTACATCACCATATATTTGAATAGACCTCAAGGATCTCTAAAAATCATCAGGTACTCCTGTCCTGGTGTTACCCACAGAAGATAAAATGCTGATTTAGGATCCACATTGGCCAAGAATTCAAAGCCTGCCAGGTTATTTAACAAAAGAACCATTACTGGTATCAGATAAATATACCAGAATTTTATTTCATTTAGTCCCCTGTAATTGTCACATGAGGAGTCTTCTTGTCCTGCTGTTTTCACAAAAGAAATATGGAAGGAAGCTGGTGAATATGATAAAAAAATAAAAACCTTATTAAGATTCTCATTGATGTAAGCCCTCAGTTGAGCTTGTTCCCCTTCACTTGATTATATAGCTTGGGGGGGGGGGGGGGTACTGTTATGATCAGTATTGGGAGAGGAAGGCACTGAATCTGGGTGGTGTGGAACTACTCTAAGGCCAGAATACAGCTTGGAAGGGAAATGTATAACTACACTAGTACTAATGTAAGTTAAGACAAAGGTGCTGATATAAGAGCTGCCTTCCTGACTAATGCTGATGGGGAAGAGTGTAACACTAAGAATAAAATAAAAGGTGTGGCTTTTCTTTTTTAATCTTAGACTGACTAGTACTAATAAGCTGACTACTATTACCTCTGAGGTATGGGGAGTGTTTGAGGAGGAGTTGTGTGGAAAATGGTATGTGTAAAAGGTTTAATGGCAAGGATATCTAAAAATGTCTAGGTAAGAAGTGTCTTTGATGAAATTTGAATCTAATATTTGGGGTGAAAGGTCATACAGGTTGTATGGGGTAGAAATTGCATGGTGGTAATACTACAACAGAGTGGAGTATATATGTGTGAATGCCCTTCAAGAGGGGAAAAAATGATGAGCACAGTATTACAAGATATGATGATGAGAAATGGCCATAATAGTAATAGTGATGAGCAAAAGACTACAAGTGCAATAGTGAAGTGAATGTATGTAGTAACGATGAGCATGTGTTTGCACTTCCAGCATAATTGCCTAGGATGAAGTCATCCCAGTTAAACTGAGATGCACTCAACCAATTTAAACTTGGTTGAAATCAACTGATGAAATATAAATCCAAGGGACCCCCCTTGGTTTTATATTTCATTGGTTGAGGTCAACCTACTTTAAATTGGTTGTTTTCATCCTAGTTTAACTGGGATGAACTCAACCTAGGCAATTATGCTGGCAGTGTTGTAGATTATTTAAGATTTTTTATTTACTGAATAATAATGACTTGGTTGATGTAAGCCAAAAGGGAAAGAAAAGAAAAGAATGTACCTATGTAAACCATGAATGTTAATAACTTCGGATCCCAAAGGAAATCAAGGGTGGTTTGAGTGAGTGACTAGGGGTAAAATAAGGTTTAGAATCTGAATCTGGAAGAATATTGATGGATATATATGGATGGAATATAAGATGTAAAAGGAATGATGTGAGAAGAAACAGGATTACCAAAGTGGGTTGGGATACTATAATGTAGATTGCAGGATGAGGAAGGGATGTGGATCCTTGTCCTGGAAGACTATAAGTGGCATGTCTGTGACATGTACGTGATAGAATATGTACATATGGTGCAGGCTATGATGTGGGCGGGCCCGCGTTATGGCTCATGACAGGTTTTGCCCTCCTTGAGCTTTACCATGAAAAAAAAATGGTCAATTTACATCAAGTGACATTCAGAAGTACAAAGGACTAGATTTTGGGTGGCAATTGTTTCTTCCTAGTGTTGTATCTTCAAGTCAAACTGGGGTTGAACTGGAGGTCATGATTCTAAGAGCTTCAGGATAAATATGAAAAGGAAAGGAAAGATGAAGGTGATGATGATATCCCTTCTTGATTAAGTTCCAAGTTATTAGTGATGGTGGGTGTTGAAATTGAAACAAAGTGACTTCTTTCAAGTTCTAGATCCCCGTATTTTCCCCAAAATTTTGGGTAACTCAATGGTTAATCCTTCAATAATTAAACTTCCATTGCACCACCTGATTCTGTCATTCCCTCTAATTTGACCACTTGATCCCTTCATTCCCTCTCACCTGAATACTTATTTTACCAATAAATTTAACAACTCCATTTAACACTCCATTTTTCCTTCCTCTATTCTATCTTCCTCTATTCTGTATTCCCTACCTATTATTCTATCATCACTCATCAAAAACCACTCTATCACCTATTCACTTTTCCCTACTTTTATTCTCTCTTCCCTACTTTACCTTTTATATTCCTTTTCTATCTATTATCATCACTCATCAAAAACTCTCTACAATTCAAGATCAACAAATTAAAAACCTTAACTTTGTAACCAGAATCAACTTGAATTGCCTTCTTTAATTCTTCCTACAATCTTTAATGGTATTCTTCACTGTTTCATATCATGTATCATACCGTCATTTTCTTCTCATTTTCTTGTTGCTTAATGAATTTGCTGAAATCTTCTTTGTTTTATTTTATGTTGCTCTTAAATCATTTCTTTCTTAATCAGAATATGATTATCCTCTTCAACTCTATACTCCTTCATAACTAGTCCATTCAAAACTATCTTCTCAGTGGTACAACCTTTTTTTTCTATGTTTTTCTATATCTTCTCTTTCTGTCAGCCACCAAGATGTTACATACATTATGTAACACTTGAAACTGCAAGCTGAATAATTAATAATATTTAATAATATATTATATATTTGTTTTATTTTATTTGTTACTTTATTTATTTTACTAGATCTTCTGTTTATAACAGAAATTATACTCAACTGTTTCAATAATTGGTATATAGTGTAACAGTTAGGACAACCAGCCTAGAAATATCTGGTTGATACACAAGGCTCTGTGTTCAAGCCACACTTATGACCACACGTAAAACATAATAATACAAATTATTTAAAATTATATTTATTTTTATCAAAATCCAAGGAAATTTAATTAAGGAAAATCCTTGGCAAATCAATTTGCAAACACGCAATAAATGGATAAAGAACCATTTATTGGTATAGTTTTTTCCTTGAAAATCCTGGAAAATCCCAGCATAACCCATAGTAATATATACTATAAGATTACATATGTATTTAATTATATAACTTATGTAGTATGTATTAAATACATAAGTACATGTGATTTTACATTACTGATCACTCAGGGCAAGCGCTTTTCCAAGCCTTAGTCCCCAGAAAATTTATTCACAAGCACATCTTAGTGAAATAATTATTCAATGTTGAAATAATTATTTCCCACTAAGCCATTCATTGTGAAATAATTATGGGGTCATTCCACATAGGAATGACACCATATTTCACATCAGATCACGAACAGGATGATCAGTTCCCCCTGGTGATCTTGCCCTGATCACTGCTTCAAAAGAAGCTTGTGAAATAATATTTATTTTATTATTTAAGAAGGAGTTTTCTTCACTAAAATGAAGATTACTCCCCAAAAATTCTAACACACACTAGATAACTTATTATAAGCTACAAAGGCGCTCACCTTCTCCTGTAAGTAAGGAGGACTGGCCTTTATTTATATACTATCTTAATTAGTTAAAATTCTTCAACCAAAAACCCCCCCCAATCAATTAAACACATTTAATTAGATTGGAAGAACCGTGTATAAAATCTGGTTAGCCCTTCTAGGATTAAAATCCCTTATAGAAGTTTTGGCAGCAGGGTTAGAACCTGTTATATTGCTGTACTTAGTGTTTTATAACACTTGAAGTATTATCATTTATTATTAATTGTTATTTTACACTATTAAAGTGTAAGTTATTTCTTTAGTCCTTACTGTACACGCCACAATAAGTGGATTAGAGTACAGAAAGCTGACACTTTCTAATTAAATTACTTTTGCTACGTATTCTATAGGCTGACCCGTGCTGGTCACCATGCTGACAAAGGGCACATGCTCAACCTTGTTTTCCTTGGTCACAAGCTGGTATTGGGATATTCTACCTGTGCTACCGTTCACCAGGTCATTGGGGAGGTTCCTAACAAGCATAACCAGCACTCCAACCTTAACCTCTAAAGCTTTGGGCAGTGAGCACTGACGGGAAAAGCTGCTCATAGGGTCCAGGCTTGAATCCTCAGCTTAGAAATACTTGAGCTCTTGTCCCTCTATTCTTGCTAGCTCTCTCATGTTGTGATCCTCAGCAGCCCCAAGAGCAAGGATTCTATTTGGTGTGGGTCAGTGCCACATTGATCTGAGTTAGTTGAGTGGATTGACCCACTTGCAATAATTTGGAAAAGAGTGTGATCTTGTCTTTCATTTGGACCTCCAAATTAGAACTGGTTATATGAGTATAATTGTAAGGCTTGTGGAAACTCTGGAAGATCTTATTTGTGATGCAAAGAGAAAAATAATCTGAGAAAGTGAAACCAACACTTTCTGTAATAGCATCAATATTCATAGGGATTGGTGCTGTAGTTGGGGCTGGCATGGAGGTTTTTGAAGTTAAAAATCAACTCATTTAGTGGATAGGTTTGGTCAAAGTATCCACCACGGGATATTTCTCAGAACCTGTTTACAAGTCACTTCATCCAACTAATTCCAAGGTTTGTGTCTGATATTTTTAGATACTGGTTTAATGTTGGTTTGATTTTGGTCTGATCTTGGTTCAAAGACCAAGGTGATGTAAGGGCAATCTATAATGATGTTACCTGGAATCATGCCAGATGTTTTGTATAATGCAACTGTATAATGTACACCATACCTCTGTGGACACCCAGCCCAACTTCCATAATTTTGACCAGAAATAAGAATTTGTTGACCATGATGATTTTTAACCTCTGTGTAAACCCATATCCTATAGGTTTCTCAAAAAATTATTCTTATACTTGTCAGTGCACACAGAAGTCAAAATGAAGTATTTGAGGTGCAAGAGTGATAATCAGTTCTGCTTGAACTTGGTCCCCTCTGGCACATCTTCCCCTTGGGCCAAGGTATAATGTGGTGAGGATATTATCCTTCCAAAAATATGCAGTTTTTCTTAAATAATAATTTTGATTTGGTTGAACATGGTGTGCATTTCCTGAGGGAATTTTTCACACAACTGTACTACATGTGTAAATTTGTGTGACACCTATATTACCACACCACCAAGTGATGCTGAGCTGAGTGCCCACATAACACCAAATATCAGGTAAAAGGTTATATACAATTTTCACCTATATGCACACACATTCTTTTGTGGGGATTGTCTGAAGTGATTAAGACCCCCTGGATAATCTGGGGCTCCCCTGAACTTTCCCTTGACTTCCAACTCTCTTGTGAAAAAAAATCAAAACATTCCCTAGCAAATTTATATGTGAGAATGCCCAGATGCCTATCTGCAACCTGCCAGATCACAAGGTGACTATGGGGGGTGATTTAGCAATTTTTCAACCTTTAATTCAAAGAAAAAAACATCAAGGGGATAGCCAGTGAGTGAAACTAGCTCATTTCAAAAGGGCATCACCTTTTATCTCAAAGGATGTGATGCTTATAGCATCAATCAATACAAAAGATATAATCATCCACTGTTTTAAACTTCCTCAACACATTAATTAGAAATATCTTGAGTGATGAAAACAAAAAGATGATTTGTTTAATTTATGCCTTTCATAAAAAAGGTATGTCTACCAAGCCACAAGCTGTGTTTTTCATGTATGCAAAGAACATTTTGAGCCATTTGGCAGACATAATAAGCAAATGATCAATGAAAATATATTATTACATCAAGAAAAATATGGTTTCTGCCAAGAAGTTGAGATTGCCTTACACTGCAGTTGTACATGGGCTGTGGGAAAGTTAAAACAATGTAAATAGTCCAGGTGGGGTGGGTATCTGGTTAATATGAAACCATCTCCAGAATTAATTCAGAAAGATTCAGCATCAATTCAGCCAAACTTGAGAAAAACTTCAGCACAAAATTATGCATACCTTGGGGGTCAAGTTCTGCAAGAGATCTTACATGTTTCCTACAGAGAGGGATGATTTAACTTGCATGCAAGTTCTGAGAAAACTCCTGTGGTTATAATGAGTTTGTCAAGAATTTTAGAGCCACATTTTCTAAGTCCATCTTCTGTCAATGAGCTGTTATGATTTGCCAAGAATACTTCTGTATAGCAATTTCAATTGTCTTGGGATTCTGGGAAGCCCTATAAACATCAATTTTACATTCTTTGGTTAAATCTATGGCATAAACTAGGGAACCCAAAAGTGAATTGAATACACCAAGAGGTTTTTTTCCCTGTTTGGAATTACATAGAGCCCTTTTTGTGTCTTATACAATATTTCTGTCTGTGAATACTCCTTCTATTTGTATCAGACAACTTTGTATGGATAGAAAATATGGTAACACATAGGGATCTTGAGCAGAAGCAGAATCAGTAAGAAGACCTTTGTTTTGAGCGCTCTCCTTTAAACAAGAAATAAAACAATTTTAAGAGGGGGCCAAGTAAGAGAAATTGCCATTGGAGTACCAAAAATGTTAATGATCCATTTCATCTTTCTCTTCTCTGTTCAAAATCTTTATTCAACTCCCAACAGTTGATCCTTGATAAAGTATGGGTATTTATTGATTTCCTTTGGGTTTCTGGAAAAGGAGGTGTGGGTAATAACTGAAACATTTCTAACTGAATGGTGGACTGGAGGAGTGGTTGGTTGGAAACTTGAAACTTGATGGTGAAAGGAAAGCATTCACTACATAAAATCTATAAGGGTGGGCTTGATTGTGTTGAGGTTGATCTTGAGTCCACTGATTTTGTTTGACAACAGTTTTGAAATCTTTTTCTTGATCTGATGATTGATTTGAAGATGTAACAGGACATGAACCAATTATTGGACTTGTTCCTCTTGGTGGACATCAATAATTAATCATGTTTATTATTCTGATGAAGCAAAAACATATTTGGTTATTCTAAATTGTAAGATCAAAATATTTGTGTAATGAAAGTATATGGATCTTGGGAATTCTGTACCAAAGACAATATGTCTTACAAATATCAACAGACAAGCTAATGACAAAAAACGTAGGTTTTAAGAATTTCCCATGTGAATCATAGAAACAATGTAATTTTTTTGTACATGAATTATGGGGCTTGCTGCATGCACGCCCTTGGCGCACGCCAACACCAATTGGCATGTTTTGGCTGCACACAAATGAAAATTGGTGTGTTTGGCCCACCCATGGCCAATCCTTGGCGTGCTGGCCAAACACACCAATGTAAATTGGCATGCGGCCAAAACACACCAATGCGTTGGCGTGTTTGCTAAACACGCCAGTGCAGGGCGGCACACCCATGGCCTCATTGGTTGGGAGGAATTTCTCCCAGTGAATGAGGTATCCAAACTCATTTGCCAGGAGGAATTCCTCCCAGGTAATGAGGTATACAACCTCATAGGCTGGGAGGAATTCCTCCTGGCAAATGAGGTATAAAACCTCATCAACCAGGAGGAATTCCTCCCAGCCAGTGAGGTATAAAACCTCATCAACCAGGAGGAATTCCTCCCAGCCAATGGGGTATACAACCTCATTGACCAGGAGGAATTCCTCCTGGCCAATGAGGCTGACATCAGAGACCTCCAAGTTGGAGGTCTCTGACGTCATCAACTGGCATGCCTGCCGCCCACGCCAACTCTTGGCGTGCCTGCCAAACAGGCCAAACACCATTGGTGTGCGGCCCAAAACACACCAATTGGTGTTGGCGTGTGTCAGGGGTGTGTTTATCAATCCACATGAATCATACCTGTTTAATGATTAAAAAGGATTTATAAAATAACAGAAATGTTGCAATGAGGGAAAATAGAGCTGGATACAAAGTATTTCTTCTTTTATATTCCTGAATCCGAATCCCTATGTATTTCCATTTGTCTGTTTTGCAAGTTTCCATATCTGTCTGTGAAAAAAAAAGCTTGTATTGACTAGCCTGAAAAGCTCAATAGCTTTCATAAGCTTAATAGTCTATTCACGCTTATTTGGGTACATCCTCTCTAACTAAACCTTCTGAAAGTGGGAATATCTTTGAGATATGTAATTCCATTTCTTTTGTTGTAGCCTTTTCAGTTTCAATCTGTGCTTTGGTGGTTTCAAGATTTTGAAGCATTACAGGGGCTGTGTCTCTGTAAATTTGGATTCCCAAGCCAATTTACAGAGATGACTGTGGATGTCAGCCCTAGAGATACTCCAGAGTATCCTAAGAAGTGGATCAACTGTAAAATGCAGTAAAAATACTGTGGTACTACTGTAAATAATACCATATCATAAAATATTATTATATTGTTGTATGGGTGAGCAAAATCCATATTTGGAGTAGGAGGAGTACAAGAGGTGGAGCGGGGAGGAGTAATTAATACCAGGAATTTCCAACTACAACATATATCAATCAACTCAGAATGTAAAAGTAAGTGGGGTAGCGCACTCAAAACACCACTAAATTCCTAATCCTTCTAGTACTTTATCATATAATAAAGATACTTTAAGAAAAGGGAATAAAAAGTATAAATTATGGATCAGAAATTCTTGTAATAAAAGTTGAGAGATAATAAGCTTATTTGCATAAATATGAGAATAATAAAATTATGCCAATAAGAAATAAATTACCTGAGTGCATGGTAATTTCCCAGTATTGTTACACCAGGAAAAATGAATTGTCACTAGACTACAGGTGACATCAGCCTAGGTTCAATGAGCTGCCCATTAGTAGCAATGTTGGCCTCATGTACAGCCCCTTGTAGGGCACAAAGGGGCCATTGTAGCCTAGTCGCAGGGGAATCGGAGCTAGAAACAGGCTACAGCCATTGTTTCTTGATGTCACCAGACGTCAGGTGACGACTTATTTTTCCTGGTGTTATATTAAATGAATTGGCCCATGAGGTGATTGGTTATACATGCATTTCATGAGGTCATGGGGACATAGGAAAAAACTGTGCTCAATTCAATACAATTCCCATTGCATCATACACCAGGGGAAAATTTCCGGCACCTGCTGTCAGGTGCCATAAATCATATTTTTCCTAGAACTTGTTGGGATCCATTCAGAGAGTCAACATGAAACTAAGAGGAATTAAATTTCAAGAATGATCAATCATTTACTACATGATGATAAGAAAATGTTTTAATGCTCTTTTTAATCCCCTGGCATTTTGAATCAATACAGGAACTTGTCTGTGGCTGTGAAATTGAATCAAAATGAAGAGTTAATCTTGTGCTCAACTTATCAGAATCAACACAGGACAGAGATGCATCTATTTTCAATTTTAAGCTACTTTCCCATTTCACCTCATATCTAGATGAATTGAACTGGTCTGAGTTGATATTTTTATAACATCTTTCTTCACATTTCTGATTAATACTGAATCCTATTAAAACATCACCCATGTAGCATAAATAAAGAATGAATTGCAAAAATCTTAAACTTGAGTTTTACAAACTTTGATGCTTTGTTTTGCTTTCCCTCTGCTCTGAAATTTTGTTGCTCTCTAATTTAGTCTCATGATATTATTCTGATACTTTGAATAAACCCAATTTGTTATTTAAAGTTTCTGATGACATCAATTTTATTTATATTATCTCTCAAATTGTAGTGTTTCCAGTGATTATTATAAGCCCAAATAAATCCATGAAGATGGACAGAGTTTTTAGAACTCAAACTTGATTGCCACATCAAATAATTTTTCTAGAAGGTTGTGATCTGATCAGTAGTTAAAATTGGACAACATGCATTTTCTGCAGAACAATTATTCCAACCATTTCAAAATGCAATAAGAAAAAAAGACAACTAAAAAAAGGTGTAAGAAAAACAAGTCACAGTTGCAAGAGATATAAGCAGAGGTGAAAACAGACTGATTTAATCTATCTTTTTCTAGAAAGCTTTGCTTCTTCATTGGCAATTTGTATGTACTTGCTGACAAGAGATCTTTTTGGCCTTTTCCAATGTTTTTTGGGTAATGTAAGCAACAACAGCACAAGACATTTTCTGAGACATTTGACAAAAGAAACCAATCCTAGTATATTTATCAGAGTGAGACGCACCTTTCAGGGTCTGGTGAGTATAGTCCTGGGATCTGAAGACACAAATTGTGACACCCAGGACCTCATTCAAATCCAAATACACCTGAAAATCCCAAAAAGTAAACTGACCCCCCATCATATCAAAGCCTTCATCAGCTAGAATAGGATCAGTGTCAGAAGAGGTTTGAGGATTAAAAATTGGAATCCAGCAAACAAGGGTCCAGGTGTTGGCATCTGTATCCACATGGTCTTTGTTGTGGAAGTTGAACATTGTGAAGGTGAAGAAAGAAGCAAAGTCAAGAGCGTTGTAGGGTGTATGATATTCCATGGCAGCCATAGACGGAAGGTTGTTGTTAAGGAGAACTTCACGGTATTTGTCAAAACTTCCAGGAGCCATTTCTTGAAGATGAGTAGCAATCCAGTTGTTGGCCTCACGGAAGGAATCAGCCTTGTCTTCAGCACTGTATTCACATTTTTGAATCATAGCTGCCAAGCGTGCCACCAAACAATACCTGCCAAAAGATTCCCCTTTTGTGGACAATTTCCTCCAGCCATCCGCCCACATCACTCCACCCATGTGAGGACCATTGTTCTTCACTGGTTCCACAAAATTGGTCCAATGAAGGAAGAAGAAAACATGTCTTTCCAATCCTTGTTGTTTGCCAGGTGAAATGGAGCTGAAGGGCATGAACTTGACTTTAAAAAAGGCTGGTTGACTTCAAGGGGCAATAAGGCAGGTGCCATGGGAGATCCAGTGGTACAGGTTGAGGGTACGGGCTACAGTGAGTGTTTCTGCAGGTTTTGGGTCATGTTGATGCTTGGGGGGAACAAAGTAATAATAAACAAACTCTCCTTCTTTGTTTTCAAGAGATACTATAGGGTCCTTGTTGAGATTTCAGTCAAACTGGATCAATATTGAAGTATTTACACTGGAGAATAACCAGTACTTCAATTCGACTCCTTCCCAGTCTGCTCATTGCTCAACCCCTTCCTTAGCTTTCTACTCAATCATCAACATCCTCGTATCCTCAAGATCTCCATCTTCAGCTTCAGTCCTCAAGATTTCCATCTTCAGCTTTACAATCACCCGTTGACGCTCAAGATCTCAATCTTCAAAGTCGAAATCATTGGTTTCAGGGCGTTGATAAACGCACGCCAAGCGCGCACACCAACGCCAACCCGCACGCCAGTTTTTTTTTGGCGTGCGGGGCCTACACGCCATTTTTTTTTGGCGTGTAGGGTCTACACGCCAAAATAAATTGGCGTGTGAGACCTGCACGCCAAAAATGGCGTGTGGTTCCCACACGCCATTTTTTTTTGGCGTGTGGGCCCCGCACGCCAAATAAAATTGGCGTGTGGGCCCCGCACGCCAATTGTTTGGCGTGCGCTCTCACACGCCAAACAATTGGCGTGTGGGAGCGCACGCCAAACTATTGGCGTGCGGGGCCCACACGCCAATTGTTTGGCGTGCGGGTCCCCCCTCGCTCACATAATCGAGTGGGAGGGACCACTCGATTACGTGAGCGAGGCCGGCTGACGAGGTTATACAACCTCGTCAGCCGGGAGGACTTCCTCCCGGCCGGCGAGGCTATACAACCTCGTCGGCCAGGAGGAAGTCCTCCTGGCTGACGAGGTTGTATAGCCTCGCCGGCCGGGAGGACTTCCTCCTGGCCGACGAGGTTGTATAACCTCGTCGGCCAGGAGGAAGTCCTCCCGGCCGACGAGGCTATACAACCTCGTCGGCCAGGAGGAAGTCCTCCCGGCCGACGAGGCTATACAACCTCGTCGGCCAGGAGGACTTCCTCCTGGCTGACGAGGTTGTATAACCTCGTCAGCCGGGAGGAAGTCCTCCCGGCTGACGAGGTTATACAACCTCGTCAGCCAGGAGGACTTCCTCCTGGCCGACGAGGTTGTATAGCCTCGCCGGCCGGGAGGAAGTCCTCCCGGCTGACGAGGTTGTATAACCTCGTCAGCCGGCCTCGCTCACGTAATCGAGTGGTCCCTCCCACTCGATTATGTGAGCGAGGGGGGACCCGCACGGCCGGCCTCGCTCACGTAATCGAGTGGTCCCTCCCACTCGATTATGTGAGCGAGGGGGGACCCGCACGCCAAACAATTGGCGTGCGGGGCCCACACGCCAATTTTATTTGGCGTGCGGGGCCCACACGCCAAAAAAAAATGGCGTGTGGGAACCACATGCCATTTTTGGCGTGTGGGTCTCACACGCCCTTTTTTTTTGGCGTGTAAACCCTACACGCCAAAAAAAAATGGCGTGTAGGCCCCGCACGCCAAAAAACAATTGGCGTGCGGGTTGGCGTTGGCGTGCGCCGTTGGCGTGCGTTTATCAACGCCCTTGGTTTCAATCTGTAAAGTGCAATCCATTCCCGACAACAGCTGAATACAAAATACTCATTCCTTCCGTCTAATTCTCTTCAAACACAAAGCTGATTCACCAACTTCAAGATATCATTATGATCCTCACTATAATATTCTATCCCGCCTGTCTATTGTTTGTCATTCTCTCTTTCTTCTTTCAACTCCTCTTTCCAGTCTCCTTCTCTCTCTAAATTTGCTTGTTGATGAATTAACCTCCCTCTTATTCTCATTCACCAATTCTGATTCTTTTCCTCTTTTCTCAGATTGTCTCATTCTTTGTCTTCACCTTTATAAGTCCTCCACCCTACATCCTTCTTATTCCATTTGCTCTTGGTAAATCTTTCTCTCTTAAAAAACTATTTCATTATTTTTTTATATTCATATTATTGACCTTTACATTTTTATTTTAGTCTGGTTTCTGTTTGCAATCATAACCTCAAAAGTTGTTCAGTCCTCCTTGGGTGCCTCATCTTCCATTCCTTGATCTGAGGGAAGAAAGGGGCCTTCAGCCCTTGCACGCACACGGGCCCATCTCTTTATCATCCTCCCCGGCCTAATTCTATTTCCAGAGCTGAACAGAAAAGAGAAAAAAATAAAATCCTAATCAGAGAATAGAAAAAGATTGATAAGGGGTCTTGAAAAAGAGTAATAAAAGATCAGTATTTTTGGAGGAAGGGGCCAGGTGCAAATGCTGCTTGCTCCTACAGCACCCCCTCCCCTCAAAGAACTTGATAAAGAAAATGAAGAAATAGTGATAGAGGAAATGACAATTTAGATTGGAGGAAGGGGCTGGGTGCAAATGGGGTGTTGATAAACGCACGCCAACAGCGTACACCAACGCCAACCCACACGCCAATTTTTTTTGGCGTGCGGGGCCTACACGCCAATTTTTTTTGGCGTGCGGGCCCTACACGCCAAAAAAAATTGGTGTGTGGGAGCGCACACCAAACAATTGGCGTGCGGGGCCTACACACCAATTTTTTTTGGCGTGCGGGGCCTACATGCCAAAAAACATTGGCGTGTGGGACCCGCACTAGCCTAACTAAGCCTCTCAAATGGAGGGGGGGCCCGCGTCCCAAAGGGACTCTCCATAGGAGAGGCTTATGCCTTATGTCACAATTTTGTGTGGGCATTTTGAGTTTTTGTGGCTTTTTTGAGCCATTTTTCATTCAATGCTGTAGTAAACTTCAACCAAACAACTTTGTGGGATACCGCAAGAGGACAGACTAGCCTGGAATTCTGGCCACAATTTGCCATGCTCCAACTCAAAATTGAGTCAGTTTACCGGATTGGCCAAGGCTTCTTAACAAGTGCTTGGACCCTGGGGTAGTTGGGACATCACATACTATGTGATGCCACCTTTATGGGTTTTTGAACAACAACTAGGAGTATGGAATTTGTGGCAAACCTCAATACCCCTTGGTACATGCTGGATACAGGAATATGTGACAAGCATTGTATGTGTATGCACATCATACAATGGTTGTATACGTTGGAGCGGTGGAAAAGACCAAATTTTGAAGTCCATTGCATCAAGAATCATTGGGATTTTGGTGATGCTTGCGGCACCCAAAGGTTGGCACAGGTGAGACAAGTCTCAAGATGCCAAGGGCATGCCCTGGGCATGAGAGGAAGGATGTGTAAAATTGAATGGCACACATCCTCCACCAAGGCCCCTTGGATGCTCACGCTAAAATGTTGACATTAGTCTCAAGTCCCTCCTTTGGAGGTCGCGCGTTGCGCCAGCCCAGGCTGTACCAGGGCCCTCCAAAGCGAGGGACTTGTGTTAAGTTAGGGACCCGCATGCCAAACAATTGGTGTGCAGGTCCCACACGCCAATTGTTTGGCGTGTGGGGGGATATCGCATGTGATATCCCCTCGCTCACGTAATAGAATTGGAGGGCCAATTCTATTACGTGAGCGAGCCATCACCCGGTCAGCTGGGAGAAGTCCTCCTGGCCAACAAGGTTGTATAACTTCGTCGGCCGGGAGGACTTCCTCCTGGCTGACAAGGTGATACAACCTCGTCAGCCAGGAGGGACTTCCTCCTGGCCAACAAGGTTGTATAACCTTGTCAGCCGGGAGGACTTCCTCGCGGCTGACGAGGTGATACAACCTTGTCAGCCAGGAGGAAGTCCCTCCTGGCTGACAAGGTTGTTTAACCTTGTCGGCCGGTGTGGAACTACTCAAAGGGCAGAATTGAGCTTGGAAGGGAAATGGATGACTACACTAGTATTAATGTAGGTTATACCAAGGGTGCTGGGGTAAAGCTGCCTTCCTGACTAATGCTATGGGGATGAGTGTAACACTAAGAATAAAATAAAGCTGTGGCTAATTTCTATCTATTCTTAGATGACTAGTACTGATGAACTTTGCTACTACACCTATAAGGTGGGAGGAATGGAAGAGGGGTGTGAGTGGTAGAAAGTATATAGTATAAAGTATAATGTGGGGCAAGGTTGGCAACTATGGAGTCAAAGTGGGTCAAGCAAGACAGGGGACAGTCTTCTTATATTGAGGTTCAAGCTGGTATTTATTTCTATATATTTCTAAGAGTGATGGTAACTCTACTAAGTTATGTATACTAATTATATGGGATCTGTAATGTTGGTATATGTAGGGGTTAATTTAGTAAATCAGGGGGTCCATAAGGGAACAAGAGGGAGGAACAGGTGTCCTTATATATCTGAGAGAGAAGATGAGCCATCAGGCTAGAGAAAGGAAAATATGACAGATGAAGTAGAATAGACAGTGACACATATGAAATGGTCATGACAGTAACAGATGAGTAGTGGAAAGGTAGAGTTTATGTATATGATGTAATATGTTATGTAGTATATAATGTGTAATATTTATTATGTATTTTGGTTGTGAAAATATATCTAATTATAATATGTACTTATTGTATTCTATACCTTGCTTTATACTATAATTTGCTTGTATTATTCTGAGTTTGCCTGTAACTCTTGAACTATGAGGAATTTGGGGGTAGTTGTAGTGGGTGACTAGGGTTAAAATGGGGTGTAGAATCTGATTATGAAATGATAACAATGAATATATGTAAGGTTTGGGATTTATGAGTATTTATTTGTAAGTGAATGTGATTTATTAGTGGTAAATAGTCTTGGAAATTATAGTAATGATGTGGAATGGATCACCACACCGGGAGGACTTCCTCCCAGCTGATGAGGTGATACAACCTCGTCAGCCAGGAGGAAGTCCCTTCTGGCCAACAAGGTTGTATAACCTTGTCGGCCGGGAGGACTTCCTCCCGGATGACAAGGTGATACAGCCTTGTTGGCCAGGAGGACTTCCTCCCGGCTGACAAGGTGATACAACCTTGTCAGTCAGGAGGAAGTCCCTCCTGGCCAACAAGGTTATACAACCTTGTTGGCCAGGAGGGACTTCCTCCTGGCCGGCCAACAGGCGTTCCCACACGCCAATAATTTTTGGCATGCAGGGCCTACACGCCAAAAAAAATTGGCGTGTGGGGCCTACACGCCAAAAACAATTGGCGTGTGGGAGCCACACGCCAATTGTTTGGCGTGCGCTCCCACACGCCAATTTCTTTGGCATGTGGGAGCCACACACCAATTGTTTGGCGTGCGCTCCCACACGCCAATTTTTTTGGCGTGTAGACTCTACACGCCAAAAAAAATGGTGTGTAGGCCCCGTACGGCAAAAAAAATTGGCGTGCGGGTTGGCGTTGGCATACGCTGTTGGCATGCCTTTATAAACGCCCGTGCAAATGATGCTTCTTCCTACAGCATCCCTCCCTCAAAAGAAACATGAGGGGAAAAAAATGTATTGGAGGCTGGCCGGGTTCAAATGATGCTTGCTCCTACAGCACCAGCCTCTGAATGATGAAAATGAGAAGAAGAAGAAAAGAATGAAGCAAATAGATTAATCAATACATACCCAACTGCATTTTTTGTTTGATCATGTTGGTGAGCACCAGCTAGAACATTGGCAGGGATTAATCCAGTTGGATGTTGATAGGCTCCCAATTGCGACCTGGGGATCAGAGAAGGTGTTATGTGTTGCATGTTTCTTTGTTGAAGCTTGTGGAAAGTTGGAGGAGGATCTGTGATCATAATGCACTTCCAAACACATCAGATGGTTGATACTAATGGCTGCAGCAAAGAAGTAATGTGACTTACAATAAGCCGCATGAGATTGAAGGTGATCAGATGAATTGATGGGGGGTGGAGCAAGTTGTGCATGGAAATTGTATACTTGATTTGTTTAAAGAAAGAAAGAAAAAATGTAACCCAAAATGTAGTATCAGATTGTTTGCATTCAGCTGTGCAGGACAAAAAGTGCAAACGTACCAGCTTGTGAATCTGTTTGTGTTTGAGAGGCTATGCTGTTACGACGTGGATGGGGATGTAAGAATTTTAGGTGTTGTGTCCTTCTTATTTAGATAGAGTGATTAAAGGATTTTATTTCACTATTAATAATCAGATGAACAACTTAATAATAGAAAAAAGGGAGTCAATATTATGAATAACAAAGTAGAGTTCTTGATTAAAGTAAGATTGATACCTTAATAATAGCACTACTGTGATTCTTCAATAATATTTGGAGATCCAACAATTGATGGCCTTGAATTAGGAGTTTATTGGAGGGGAGTTGTTGTAGTGTGTGGTTTCATTGAGTTGTTGATGTTGTTGGCTTGATTTGGTTCTTCTTTATGTGATTTATTTCCAATGGGATGAATAATCTCAGAACTTAAATCTTCAAATGGAGTGTTCACACTCTGAACACTACATTCTACTCCTCTTGCGCTCAGGACGTGCTTCAGTTGAGAAATCTTCTGTGGTGCAGTTGCTGATAACTCCAACAGGGGAGGCGTTATGATACTTGGGTCCTTTGATGAAGAAGAAGTAATAGTGTCAATTAGAACCTGTTTGAATTTCTGTATAGGACACCAGACACCTCGGCTCACTTGAATTTGCGGGTACTGGTGGTTTGAGGTGCTAGCAACAGCAACCGGGTGATAGTGCTGAAGTCGCTGGTCCTGTGGATGTGAACAATGAAACAATGCTGCGTGCCTGGCAGCCGGAAGCGTTATTGAGTGACGGTATGCTTGCTGAACCGTTGATGTAGTGGCAAGCCGAGACCGGCCAGGATTGGCAGATGTTATGACTCCAAACGATGTTGGCTGTGCTCCAGACGTTGAGTGCCAGTCAACATTGATTGCATGTTGTTTGTGCTTGGTGGCCTAGTAAAGGAGTGATTGTTTGAATGGAAGCAATTGTTTGATGTGTGTAGCTGAAAGCAGCAGGAACGTTGAAGGGTAGCAATGCAATCAGTTGTGTACCAAAAGATGAGCTTCAGCTTGCTCAGCAGAAAAACAAACAGGCGGGGCACAACTTACTTGATTGTGGGCGTTGTGAGAATCAACCTCAATGAATGTTGGGTAGCAACCTGGGTGAGGGGGTGACAACGAATACATGTTTATTGGATTGATTGGTCTTCTTGGTCCATGAGGATGGTGTGGAAACGATTGATGTTGTTGAAGTCTGTTGTGGCCTACGAGAACGTTGTTGTTAGCTGAATGAAACAATTGTTGTTGATTGAGGCTGAAAAAAATCTGCCACTCACTATGTTGGAGGCTCAAACTACTTGGTCAAAAGACTTGGATAACGGTCCTGCAAACAAGCAAGTGATCCTCAATCCATTTTGTTTGGCAATGTTTGCTGGTGTGACATCTGCAAGGGAGGTGTAATAAACTGGAGGGGTAGTAGCTGTTAGGTTGTGATGGCCTGAATGGAGATGAATGGGGATGTGCGGAGCAATATGAGGAGTGAATTTTACATACAAAAAAGTGTCAACTTTGTTGTTGAAAACAGGTTGAGGTGGTTGCAAGTGGGGGGAGCGGAATTGGATGATGGGTGGTTTCCAAGGCAGCATTCAGCTGGTTCAATGAAACAATTGATAGCTGGTGTCAGTTTGGTAGTGGTTGGTCCCAGGAGAGCAAGCGAGTTGGTGTATGAGTGAGGGTTGGACCAGCTGTGTAGCAAACCAGCTGGTTAGTCAAAACCTGTAGCAAACAAGCTGTAAAAGTTGAAATCAGTCGTGATGAGGGATCAGAAAAAAAGAAAAAAAGACAGGAGCTAAAAATAAAATAAAAATAAAAAACAATAATTGTTTCAATTTGCGCTCAGCTCTTACAAGCAAGGGCAATTGCAGACAAGAACAAATCAGGGGTCATGATCCAGGGGGGGATATTGATCTTGTGAGAAAGCTCCTGGGGAAACCTGTGACCAAGGTGAGCTTCATCAAGCTCTGCCGGTGCGTGCACCTACAAACCTCGAGGTCAGCAATTTGAACATTCATACAATGAAAAACTGGGCAGCTTGCCAAGAGCAGGATTCTAGAGCAAACTCTTCCTGATTCCTTGAAGTACTGGGAAAGTTTTTTGACATACATAATGGCATCCCCCAAGTGTGGCTGGAAAGTCCAGATGCAGATTAGTGAGTTGACTGGTCTGTCTGACATTGTACAATGAATAAACCTTAACAGACACATAGCCACACGGTTGAAGCAACACAAGGAGCTGAATATGTGGTGGTGGGAAAATGGTCAGGATTTATTGCGGTAAATGGCTGGGAATAAATCATGTGTAGATGCATTGCTTCCTCATATCCATGAAATCTATCATTGTGGCCTGCACCCACCGTCAACAAGACTCTGGGATGCTTGGTCTTACATTAAAATGTTGCAATTTAATTGCAGGAGTAATCTGATTTGTTTGTGGTGTAGTGAAGATATTGTTTTAATGTGTACCTCAATGATATGTGTGGATCTGAGCTTTGTGAGTAAGATGGACCTGACCTATACAGTTGGTGATATCATATGTGGGAATGCATGATCAAATGAAGACAGCATTGAGCATCTAAAATATCCTGTGCACATGCAAAAGGCATGCAGGTTCTAGCAGAAGCTGGATGATTCTTGAAACATGATGAAAAGAATAGATATGTTAGAAATATAGGGTGTTAATTTTAACTGTGGATATGAACCAGATGTTCTATTGCTTTGGAAAAAAACATGGAAAATTGGCTGGCTGATAATGCTTCATGCACAATGCGCATTCTGTGGAACAAGCAGATGAACATGAAATGGCCACAGTTCTGATGGTTGAGCTGTAAACACCTTGGGGATTGAACCTCAAGATTACTCAGGGGACAATTGAGAATTAGCTGCATGTGCATGGACAATAACACTCCCCCAAAAGGGATGGGACATCAGATGGACTGGTGTGAATCTACATACTATCTACAAGTGTTACTCCCCAACAGACCTGTTAACTGTCAATTTTCACATGTACTGTCACTATGCTAATACTTGAGTTTTATGATAAGTTTGATACTATATATATATGATGGGATTTTGGGCACCCATAAGCTGTGGAATTTTTAAGGCAACCGCATAACTAAATCAATATTCAATAATATGCTTATGTAAGTCTGAAAGTAGTTTGAAATGGTGCAGTCAGTGAAGTGAGATGTTACAAGCTGGGGAGACGTGACATAAGCAAGATGTAAGCAATTGGAATTGAACTCATGACAGCGGTAGCGCTGGGCTCATAACCTCTAATAGCCTTGGGGGAGGAAGAAAAGGTACCACCCAACTACACAATTGTAGTGGGCATCTACTCTCCCCCGTGCTGGTATAACACCAGGCCATAACATGACTGAGCGACAAAGGCAGATTGATATGGATAACATATTCTTATGTTCCACTGTTCAATTCTGAGACTGTTCACCCCCAAAGACAAGCCCAGACTTTACAAAGACTCCCTCTGAACCACTCATCCACTACCAACTGTAAGTTATTTTTTTTATATAAGGTAACCCAAAGAAAACAATGTGAATTACAAACAACCCCAGAGACCAGTGATTGGGAACTAATTCAAGTCTACCACAATAACTTTAATTGAAATCCTGGATTGGAGTGTTGTAAGTGAAAATAGGTAGGTTGAATGCAAGTAATTGAGATCAATAGTGACTCCAATCTCTCAGAAAAACCTAATTCAACTCCTACACCACGGAAGCACTAAAAAGTTTTGAGGTGGCACAGCCGTGGTTTTTGTGACAGAATTGGTTTTGAATCTGGTGGGGGAACCAATTCTGTTCCAAAAAAGGTCACAGAAACCAATTTGTGAGAGAATAAACAAATGCTTTGAGAAAAAGGTTTTCATGACCAAAACATTAAGTACTGTATCTGTGGGTATAGCAGTTATGTGACCAGGTATAGCGGTTCTGTGACGTAGCGGTTTCATTTTTTCTTGTGAAAAACACATGCAAAGTAGCCAGCTTCCAAACTTTTTCATCACATGTGCATCACCATTGTCATGTCAAGACAGGCATTTAAGAAAGAATGACATGTTATACTCTAAGATCAAATTCTGGAAGTTCACCTTGATCCCTGGATATGAATGGATCACATTTGCTATGTTGTGATATTTTGCCACAGATTGATTGTAACTGGAAAAAGGAAACCAACTACTTATGAGGACAGGAGAATAAATTCATTGAATAATCTGTAATATCTGCATTTATTTGTGTTTAATCAATTGAATTTTGTAGTAAGAGTCAAAACCGCATTTTAATTTCTCAGCTTCTCATCTTTACATTACATTTTCTTATTGTATGATTTTGACCAACTGTCAAGCATAGAAAAAAAAAAGAAACAAACTTCAATGCTTTTTCATTTGGATGAAGCTGGATCAGATTTGTTTTAGTAGTCAATTTTAAAAAATTCCAGTGCTGCACTAAGGTCCTTGATCTTGACAACAGGATTGGATAAGTCCAAAGGAGGGTCCTAATAAACCTAAAATTTATTACTGTGAAACATTTGAGTGATGATGTAGGTGGGAGTATATGAGTAATGAGGAAGTAATGAGATTAATGAGGAGGTAACAAGATTTGGAGAATGATGTTTGAATAAGATGGAAAGGATGTAGCAAGGAATGAGGAGAGGGAGATAAGGAAGTGGTGAAAATAGAGATAAGGAATAAGAGTAGCAAGCAAGGAGATAAGGAAGTGGTAAGGATAAGGAATAAGATAAGGAAGTGGTAATAATTGAGGAAAGAGTAGAGGTGGGATTGAACTTAGGGTTCAAACTTGGGTGATACATTTTCACCCAGTTGAGCTGCGGAGAAGAGTGAGATGTAATCAAAACCTAAGGGTGGGTTTTTTTTCTTTTTTTTTTCTTGAGTGTAATTTCACCAGTGGCATTGCACACTATGAATATTCAGTATTGTATTACATACACTGCAGAGTTGAAGAAAAACAACCAGGCCTAACTAATAACTAAGTTAGAACAAAGGAGTAGCAATTCAGGACAGGACAAGGGAGAAAAAAGGAGGTAAAATAGACACAGATAGGAACCAAAGAGAAGGAAAAGGGAAGGAAAGAGGAAAAATATAATGTAGCCCATTCATGAGGTCAGGAGATATGGGCAAATCGGTGTGTAGCCCTAACAAAATCAAAAACAGCCAAGTGTGCCTTTGGGGTATTTAGTAGGAGATGGGGTCTGTTTGGGTTTACGGAAGCCTTTGCCTTGCGGGCTTGCGTGAGGAGGTTCTGGCGTTGGAGTTTGTATTGTGGACAAAGATTGAAGAAATGAGAGGTCGTTTCCATTCCCACAAAATGAGGGCAAGCGGGGTCATGCCGGCGTTTGACTTTGAAGAGGTAATGGTTGAGGGGTGAGTGTCCCAATCTCAGCTGATTGATGATGGCCGACTGGACAATTTGTAAGGGTGAGATTTGTTTTGTGAGTGTCTTGGTTAGAGGCTGGAGCTGTGTCGCCAGTACCAAGTAAGATTTTGATGCACTGGCTTGCAAAAGACAATCTGGTGTTGAATTTCTGTCCGTGGATTCCTTGGAAAGTAGATCTGCCGCCTCATTGCCTTGTATTCCTCCATGGCCCGGGCACCACACCAGATGGATTAACAAGTCAGCTGGAAGTTGTAACCAAATTTGTAAAATATCATCAAACAGATACTGTTCCGGCTTGGCGGCCTTAAAGTCCTCCATGCCTTGGATTACTCCCTTTTTATCTGTAAGGATAAACACCCAAGAGGCTGATTGTTTTCTAAGGAGTATTTCTAGCATATTGAATGCCAGAAAAACACCCATTGCTTCGCATTTGTGGTTTGAAATCAGAGTGTTCAACCCGGGCCGTTTGTATGGATTCCTTATTTGATTCAAATCTTTTCCATATTGGACTCCTCCAGTTGTGTAAGCTGAATGGCCACACTTGTGGAGTGTCTCCCTAGCCAATTTGGTCTTACCATGCCCTGTTGTGCCAGCAAGTTCTGGATCTTGTTATCTAGGTGTTGTCGGATGAATTTCCTAGTAAAGAAGCTGAGAGATTTGATTTTGCAGAAGGCCTTGGCATCCACAACCGCCGTTATTGTTGAGTGCCATTTTTTTGGAGTTGATCTAAAGGTGCCCAAAGTATACAAGGCAGCTAAGTTGTTAGTTTTGTCCGCTAATCTAGTGAGTTTATTAGAATTAGCAAAAGTGCCCCAAACCGGGGCACCATACAATACCCTTGGACGTAGCAACACCATTGTCATTAGTTGAACCCAGTCCCTCTCTCGAAGTCCCCATTGTGAATTCCCTAGGATCTGTAGTTGTTGGATTGTAGCCGCTGCTTTCCGTTCTAGGAGGCAGAACATGGAGGAGTAGGTGAGTTTGCTGTCAAGCAGGATACCAAGCCACTTGACTTCTTTGCAGGGAGGAAGCATCTGATTGCCAAATTGTATTTGGGAGGGAGGGTGGGCCCTTCTTGTCAACCAAATGAATTGTGCTTTCTTCCTATCAAACAATGCTCCAAACCATGCCCCCCATTGTAGGGAGTGGGAGCCTTGACTGTTCAGTTTAGCCAGCATTTCTGCTGGTGTCTTGGCAGCCACCAAGTGGACTACATCGTTGACATAACCTATTGATACTTCATCTGTGTCCAAATCAAAAGATATAATCAATAGAGAGTGATTATAGAGGATGTAAAGGATAACGGAGAGGGGGGAACCCTGTGGGAGTCCAATTTCAATACTAAAGGGTGTTGAGGTGTAATCAGCCATCCTAATGGTGGTCTTTCTGTTGGACAGGAAAGATTCTATAATTCCAACCAAATAAGCTTGGCAGCGCAAGTGAGAGAGGTAGGTAATCAATCTTTTGGGGTGGACTGATGGGTAGGCGGATTTGACATCCAGAAATAGCGCTGCCACAAATTTCTTCTCATTCCATTTGTGGTGGACCCACGTGTCTAGCGGAACCTGAGCATCCTCTGTTCCTGCACCTTTCCTGCCGCCAAGGTGTCCATCGGCTAAAACTCCTCGTTCTTTGGCCCAAACCGTCAGCCTCCTAGAAATAATGAGTTCAAATACTTTTCCAGCGCCACTGAGGAGGGCAATGGGTCTATACACATTAGGGTCAGTATAGTCATCCTTACCAACTTTGGGTATAATAGTGGTGACCACGCACTTCCACAACTCGGGGAAGCTGCTGCTGGCTAGTGAAGCGTTGAACATTGTTGAGAAAACAGGTGCAAGAAGGTCAGCACCTGTTTTGATCAGCTCATTTTCAATCCCATCTATCCCATGGGCTTTCCTTGGGGCTATCTTCCTGATTCCTGCAAGTATCTCCCGGGCCATGGTGGAGGGGAAGCATACAATCCTGGATGCAGAACAATGAGGTATATCAGCCAGATCAACCAGTGCCTGAATACATGATGTGCCGGTAAAGAGCAACTCAGCTTGCTCTGCCTTATTTGTTGTAATTGTACCATCTGCTTGTTGGAGGGGGAGGATTGAGTTGGATTTGGTTTTCTTGGTGAACCAGAGTGCCTTGAAGATGGTTTCTCCAGAGGGGTCTTCTAAGAACCTCCACCAGGTTTTCTCTTCAAGATCTTGATAGTGTCGCGAAAGTAAGTGTTCCATTGCCTGTAACACTCCAAAGCCTCCGGGCCCCCAGTCGGTATAAATCACTTTCTTGCCCTATTTCCAATTTCAATAATAGGTCTTAGGGTGGTGTTACACCACCAAGACTTAGACTTTGCTCCATTCTTTGCAACCTGTTGGCCAAAACCATCCTGGCAGGGGTGCCTAATATGTATAAACAAGCATTGAAAACACTGGAAAAATCCAATTGGTTCAGGGCTGTACAGGAGGAGCTGGAAAACCTGTGATCTCTTGAGGTTTGGGAAGTGGCAAAGGTACCTGCCGGGACTAATGTTATGTTGGCCAAGTGGGTTTTTGCAAAGAAGACTGACAATTTGGGTGCAGTGGAGCGGTTCAAGGCCCAATATGTTGCCCACGGATATTCCCAGGTGGCTGGGATACATTTTAACAAAACTTTTGCTCCTACAGCTTCTTTTGTCTCCATGCGTCTGCTGCTGTCCATAGCAGCAGTCCACAATTGGCCTGTGCACTCGTTTGACTTTGTGGCAGCTTGTCTTAATTCCCCAATTGAAGAGGATTTGTGGGTCCGAGCGCCTGAAGGACTGGATTGCCCTCCTGGATACGCCTTCTATCTCAAGAAAGCACTTTATGGTACCAAACAGGCAGCACACTGCTGGTGGCATTTTCTATCTCAATCCTTGAGTAAGCTTGGGTACCACACATCTCAATACAATTCTAAAAATCTCAGTTAATTTGTTTCACTAGAACAAACTCCCAGAAGACCTGTTCAATATTGGGGCTCAGGTTATTAAGGCTTTTTCTGGAGCTGGTCCAGTGGGTGGGTTTTTCTTGGAGCACAAGCTCTCCATTGCACATAAAGTCAAGATGCTGGAAGACAGGATCCAAAAACAGACTTTTAGATGAGGATTTTTGGAAAATCAACCAAGGGTACAAGGTTATTGGATTCCACCCAACTTAAAATTAGATGTCTTATTACTTCTTCTCTATTTACTTGTTTTGAACTCCTCTCTTTTCTTTTCCCTTCCTTTCAACTTTCATTACAATTGTACTACAAATCCCCACAGAAAAACTACTCTGTTTTAGCTTATCTTATTTATTATATGCAGTCAGGGGGTACCTAAATTCATAGTCTGCAATGTCATAGGCTTAATTCTAACCAAAAAAATAAAACTACGGCTAGCTATACAGTCTTGGCACCAAAAAAATCCACAAGGAGTCAGCAAGAAAAATAAAATCAAGGGACTAGAGTAGCAGGAATCAACTGTCAATTACATAAAAGTCACCAAGGTGTAGTCTTAGATGTCTATTTCAACTTGGAAAGCTCTACTCACTCCATCTTTCAAAGTTGACATGATTTCATACATTTTATGATGCTTTAGCAAGTGATTTCATCCAGATGTATAATTAGCATGAATCTCCTTGCAATTTTCTTTCCACTAGAATGTTTGTATCCCTTGAAGTTTGATGATTTCACTCATTTTTCATTATGTATTTAAATTCATTTCTGTCAATGGAAATCAATTGATCGGCGTTCCCGGTATCAAGTGCCTATCGAGTATACAATAAATTTGATTTCAAGTAATCCTATTGTGAGCAGTCATTACCATATCTACGTGTGTCAAAAGGGCATCCAAAAATGCCAGGTTATAACGGAAGATGAACAGTGTGAAGGAAAATGATGATCATATGGTATATAAAAGGGTGGGGGCAGATGGATGATGTATATTGAAGGTCGTAAATGAATTGGTAGGGGGATCATTAAATGTTCACAAGAGGTTGGGTACATTTTCTGCGATATAAACCGGTAGATAGGCTACAATTTAAAATTTTGGTGATTAGGTTATTGTGTCGAGTGTTTTCATCGGTGGTAGCAGATGAGCCATCGGGAGGTGCAATGATCAGTGATATTTCATTGGCCCACAAAGATGTGGACTGTTTGATTCATTCACCGATAAAAAAAAGCTTCGGTCAGTATCGTGCAGGCTAAAGAATATTCTTGTTGGGCAGAGGTGTTGGGCAAAGGACTGACCAATTTCAGAGTATTTTGCCCTTGGAGGTCTCGTTCCCAGGTTCTCTGCTAAGCCGGGCATGATTTTTGATGGTTTGTCTGTTATCTCTGGGTCTTGGCTGTTTTTCGAAATCAAAGTGTCGAGTCAAAATTGCATCTCCTAGCCAAATTGGGGGGAATGGAGAATCGATGTGGAACCTACAATCCAAGGGCCGATCTACTGGCACCCAAACTGATAGATGAGGCAGCTAACCAAAGTCGCAACCAGACTTACATGTGGTTCCAGCAGAAAATCTGGCTGTGGGACCGAGCCATTGGACCCAATTGCCAAAGTTTCCTTGGAATTCACCTTCGTTTAGGGTAAGTGGAGCGGCCAATTAGTGCCTCAGCCAAGACAGCTGTCCAACTCGCCCCTTGGCGGAATATAGATTGTGGCCCATTGCATGAGGGGATGGAACTTCCTTGGTTGTTATCGGAGAGAAGAGTCAATAACATTACTAAAAGAGCGTAGGGACAGGATTTGGTGAGACACGGACAGCAATAACGGAGGGCTAAAACATTGAGGGGAGGTGCAAAGGTGAAAAGTATGTCAAATGAACATTGGGGTAAGAACGACACGTAAAAGGGTGAACGAGGCAAGGGCCGGTAAACAATAAGACGAAGAGAGTCAGTAGCGAAAGCAAGTTGATAAGAGACTAGGGCCATGAGGTGGGTAAGCTGTCTAATTCTTGGTGTCCTACAGAAGTGGTATAATAGGTCATCAGGTACTGGAAGAATGAAGTAGTGGATATCAGGTGGTACTTACATCATGCTTGCCGTCCTTGTTCTTCTTGAAGAATCCGACGGTGGAACTCGAGCTGGATTGGGATTGTGAGTTGGACGAAGATTGGTACATGCCACCGCCCAGAGGTGCTCCGCCACCGAAGCCGATGCCACCGAAAACACCGCCCTGGCCAAAGCCACCACCCATGCCGCCCATTCCTCCAATGCCGCCCATTCCTCCAATGCCGCCCATTCCTCCAATGCCGCCCATTCCTCCAAAACCACCGATTCCTCCGATGCCACCCATTCCTCCCATGCCAGCCATTCCGCTGGGATCAAATCCTGATATTCCGCCGAAGCCACCTCCGGGGAGGCCACCAGGCCCGCCGAAACCACCAGCTCCGCCAAAACCACCAGCTCCGCCAAAACCGCCAGCTCCGCCAAAGCCGCCGGGTCCACCAAAGCCGCCACCTCCAATGCCGCCCATTCCTCCAAATCCGCCCATTCCTCCGATGCCATCCATTCCTCCGATGCCACCTATTCCTCCCACGCCGGCCATTCCGCTGGGATCAAATCCTGATATTCCGCCGAAGCCACCTCCGGGGAGGCCACCAGGCCCGCCAAAACCACCAGCTCCGCCAAAACCACCAGCTCCGCCAAAACCACCAGCTCCGCCAAAACCGCCAGCTCCGCCAAAGCCGTCGGGTCCACCAAAGCCGCCAGGTCCACCGGGGCCGCCGAAGCCGCCGGGTCCTCCAAACCCACCAGCTCCACCTGGTCCGCCAAAACCGCCGAGTCCACCCTGGCCGCCAAAACCGCCGGGTCCACCAAAACCGCCAGCTCCGCCAGGTCCACCAAGGCCGCCGGGTCCACCAGGACCGCCAAAGCCACCGGGTCCACCTGATCCGAAGGCTCCACCCCCGGGAGGGCCATTCTGCTGTCCTCCTGGTCCGAACGGGCCACCTGGTAGTCTGCCACCAGGAGGTCCGCCTGGAGGTCCACCGCCGGGAAGCCCTCCACCTGGCATTCCACCACCTGGCATTCCACCACCTGGCATTCCGCCACCACCGCCCATGTTCATATTACACGTCGGGCTGCTGAGGAGGTTGAGGTTGAGAAGGCCATCCTGAGTGCCACAGTTCATGCCGCCAGGGGAGCCCCCTCCCCCGAGGAGAGAGAGGCCAAGTCCGCCAAGCCCACCACGCTCTGATGATTTGGCATCTTTGACATGGTCGGATTCGCCACGCTTGTCGATTGGTTGGGCGGAGGAGCTTTGAGCGAGCGCAAGGGAGATTGCAACGAGTAGGAAGGAACGCATGATGATAAGATAGGTTGTGTAAAGATTGTAAATTGTGGTTGTGTGAGGGATGTAGGTTTAACACCGGGTGATGAGTGGATGGGGGACGATGGCGCCGTGTCGGTCGGCTTATATAGCTTCGAAGCTCCCTCCTATTGTAGCTAGATACGTAATCTCTACGTAGTACAAATGACATTCTCGACAAACGACAGACCACTTTCACATGTTTCCTTTTTCTCTTACATACACTTGCACCTGGATGAAACCTGATTCGTCTTCAAGACGAAAACGTGGAAAAAAGCTGCCATCAGGGCGACTTAGTACAAAATTTGTCCCAAAGACACCCCAAAGACCGCATTTGCCTGGGATTCTTTAATTTTTAATTCATTCTCAAGTTGCCTTGTAGACAGAAAGCTGGGCTGACAGCTCTACTGAATTGAAAAAAAGGGTCTTCAAGACAAAAAAAAAGACGCCTTGAAGGTGTCTGAATGTGCCTGTGGTGTAAATCTATACTATAAACAAGGGCATAGCCCCCAATTTTGGGGATTGGGGAGGGAGGTTTAGAAAAGGGGGCTTGATGAGAAGGGTACACAATGTTTTATTTGTGGAAATATAAGGACAAAGATAAAATTGCATTTGAAATCAAAAAGCAATGAAATTCTGAAGCAAAAAAAAAACAAAAAAGGATGTGAATCTAAAAATATTAACATAACTATTGCCTCTGGACACTTGTAAGAACCTCTTTATAAACAATATTTGATGTTTCATATGAAGGAAGGCCAGATTCACCTTTGTAGTACGGCTGGACTTACTTTGTGACAATGCAACATAGAGTTGTCCATGACTAAATACAGGATCATGAAGTACAATACCAACATTTCCAATTGTCTGACCTTGAGATTTGTTTATAGTTAGTGAGAAAGCCAGATCTACAGGGAATTGTTTCCGTATGAGCTTGAAAGGCAATCCAGACTCATCAGGGTCTGATATGAAGGGAATGTGTGGTATAGCCACCAAGTGTTTGACTCTATTTCCTGAAATTACCTTTGCATAAATAACATTTGGGCCCAGGTTTTCCACAATCAATGTAGTCCCATTTTTTTATCAAGGTACCTCAGCATTATTATTGGGAAGCCCCTTTTCAATTTCAAAATATGAGGTGAAAAGCCTGAAATTGTTAGACTATTTATTTATTCCTGTAAGTATAGGTTTTGGGGGTCATCTTCCACTGAATCATAGCTTGTATAATTCCTGTCTTCTGATGGAATATCTTGCAAGATCCTAGCATTTATATGGTTGACTGAAACATTCTTGCAGCAAAGAGTAGCCCAGTCCAAAAAGTAATCATGTTGGGAGAAATACCTGGAAATATGTGGGAATAGTTGTGTGATGAGATGATCCAAATTTTCCTTGTGGGATCCACCATGAATTACCATTGAAGCAGGCAGCTGTATCTTGTTTGAAAAATCAGTGATACCTTCTACGTTCCCAACAGATAGAAAATTGTTGAAAGTGAGGATCCCCAGCTGCACACATGTTGATGGATTGCAGAAGGCCAACTTGTAAGCATAATATTTCAAGGCAGTTAAAAGTGGCATTTCCTGCTTGAGTTAAGGAATCTGACCAAGATCTCCATTTGGATGTAAGAGCACATAATGGAGAGGATCATATTTGCTGTCTAATTCAGATACTCTTGCAAGGGATTGACCAAAATACTTGATGATAACATCCCTTGTGGCTGTTTTCAAAGGGTCATTGCCTTCAAGGTAAGAAATTTTAGAGCATTACAACTTAGTGAAAGTGAAAAAGAAAGAAATACCTTCTACCCAGATGGCTGCAATTTGGTCCCCTGTTGGGAGGTGATAAACTCTTTGGTCCACATTTGTTTCCGTTTCTGTAAGCCTTATTGAGCGGTTTGGAGTGATTTCAGATGCTAAATTCTCAAACTGGCGTATGAGAGGATTGCACCGGTGAAGTATTTATTGAATCCTTGTCATAAGCTCTGGGAGGAGATGTTGACCATGAATATGAAGATTTTCAAACTCATGTCTATTATTGTATATATATGTAGAGCTGCAATAATTTTGGGACTTCCTGAGACATTGGCATGAAGCTTCAAATGTTGTGGTGAATTTTCCCCTTCACCTTGAAAGTATATATACCTTGTCCTTGGTTGTTCAAAGCAGCTCTTGTAGCACAATTTATACCAAGTGAAGTAAATGCATAGCTGCTGTTTATAAAATGTATGGAACTTATCAGTTGATTTCCATGAGGCAAGTGGTCTTGAGTTGCATCTTTGAAAAGCTGGAGTAAATCTAGTGGAGGAGGGGGTGGTTGATTTATGTTGATCCTCCCAGAGAAAAAGCAGAGGGCATTGGTCTTGCCTTGAAATAGTATGGCCTGGCATAATGGACATTGCCTCTCTCTTCTCAGTGTGTGTGGTCTGAAACTTGGAACCTAACCCTGAAAAACTTTACCTGGGGAATGTTTTTGGCTACATAGTTTTCATTTTCAATCATTACAGGATGGTCATCCAAAACAGCGCCTGCGGGATTTTCAAATCCAATCTGGGAAAAATGATGATCAACCTGATTTAGAACCTGTTCCCAATTGATTTCTGGAATATCATCCTCCAAGTGTGATGTTTTCTCTACAGAAGGAAGGTTTGAGGAGTTATCATAGTTGGAGTAGATATTAATCTGATTTTTGGGAGAAAGATTTTGGGAATGGACCAAGTTAGAAATGGAAACCCCGGAGGGAGATTTAGGAGTTTTATGAATTCTATTGGTCTAATTGGTAATTCCACGGGTGTGGTTATGAGACATCAGTTGAGTGATTTGAGACAATGGATGCCTTTGTGATGGGACATGATTTTGATTCAACTGGATTGGGGAGTGAGTTGAATGGTAGTTTTGATAGGGAGTAAGTGAATGGATATGATGAGATCTCTGATGAGAAACTGAGGCTGGTAGTTGATAAGATATTTGCTGGGACGTTGGGGATGGAACTTTCTGAGAGATTGGACAGGCCCTTGAGGATTGGAGTTGGTGAGAGATTTGATGAGAATGTTGAGAGAATTGATGGGAATGTGGATGGTGTGTTTGAGGGTCATTGTGTAGATGCTGAAGATGGGAAGGGTGATGATTAATGATTAAACTACATTGGAAGTGCTGATGACTTGGAGAATTGTGAGAGTTGAAAAAATAATAATTAGTTACAGGAGATGATGGATGGTGGAAATGATTGGGGTTAGGGGTGGTGGGCAGATTGAGTAGAGAATTCAAGTCCCTTTGAAAAAACCTAGCATTTCATTCCCTGTTGTATGCTCTTCTCAGTTCATCAATATTCCAGTTCATTGTGGATTAATGGGAGCAGAAAAGTAAAATGCAATAAGAGTATGTGGTGGATTATTATTTGGAAGAATGATGGCAGTCAAAGTGGGATATTATTGGGGGGAATGGAAGATTTCAGGTGAAGAAGAGCTCTATTTGTGGCTGGAGAAAGGGTAGCAGCAGTTTGATTAATTAGTTGTTGGTAGCTGTTGGTAGCAACATTAATTAAATAATGTGACTTGGTTGCCAGCAACAGTCTACAATATATGTACTTTGGTTGGTAACAACATGATTGGTTGTTATAATGTGTTATTGGTTGTTAGCAACAGTATTGGTTGCTTTAGTGAAGAAGTGTGCACAATGTCAAAAAAAATGACCAAATAAGTATGTTAAACAAACAGAAAAAGAAAGAGCAAAACAAAAAGAGGGACAAAAGAAAAAGAATACAGCTCCTGCAACAAAAACTTAGATAATTAAAAAAAGAGCAAAGAAAAAAAGAGCAAAGAAAAAAAGAGCAAAGAAAAAAAGAGCAAAGAAAAAAAGAGCAAAGAAAAAAGAGGGAAAAAAATTGCAAAAACAGAAAGCAAAAACAAAAAAGCAAAACAAAACAAAACAAAACAAAACAAAACAACACAACACAACACAACACAAAAAAACACAAAACAAAACAAAAAAGTAAAAAGAGAAAACAAAAAAAAAGTGAACAAAAAAAGGGGGCGTTGATAAACGCACGCCAACGCCAACCCGCACGCCAATTTTTTTTGGCGTGCGGGGCCTACACGCCAAAAAAAAGTGGCGTGTAGGGTCTACCAGCCAATTTTATTTGGCGTGTGAGACCCACACGCCAATTTTATTTGGCGTGTGGGCCCCGCACGCCAAATAAAATTGGCGTGTGGGCCCCGCACGCCAATTGTTTGGCGTGTGGGCCCCGCACGCCAATTGTTTGGCGTGTGGGGGGATCCCGCTCACGTAATCGAATGGGAGGTGCCATTCGATTACGTGAGCGGGCCGGCTGACGAGGTTATACAGCCTCGTCAGCCGGGAGGACTTCCTCCCGGCACGAGGCTGTATAACCTTGTCGGCCGGGAGGACTTCCTCCCGGCCAACGAGGTTATACAGCCTCGTGCCGGGAGGAAGTCCTCCCGGCTGACGAGGTTGTATAACCTCGTCGGCCGGGAGGAAGTCCTCCCGGCCGACGAGGTTATACAGCCTCGTGCCGGGAGGAAGTCCTCCCGGCTGACGAGGTTGTATAACCTCGTCAGCCGGCCTGCTCACGTAATTGAATGGCACCTCCCATTCGATTACGTGAGCGAGGGGGGACCCGCACGCCAAAAAAATTGGCGTGCGGGGCCCACACGCCAAAAAAAATTGGCGTGTGGGAACCACACACCATTTTTGGCGTGTGGGTCTCACACACCAATTTATTTTGGCGTGTAGACCCTACACGCCAATTTTTTTTGGCGTGTAGGCCCCGCACGCCAAAAAAAAGTGGCGTGCGGGTTGGCGTTGGCGTGCGTTTATCAACGCCCAAAAAAAGTGAACAAAAAAAAGCAAAATAAAAAAAGCAAAAACAGAAAACAAAAAAAAGTGAGCAAAAAAAAGCAAAAAACAAAGCAAAAAAAAAGCACAAAAGAGCACAAAAGAGCCAAAAAAAAGTGCAAAAAAAAGTGCAAAAAAAAGTGCAAAAAAAAGGGGCATTGATAAATGCACGCCAATGGGCGCACGCCCACGCCCATCGCACGCCGATAAAAAAAAAGGCATGTTGCCCGCACGCCTTTTTTTTATCGGTGTGCGGGCTGCACGCCCATCCTTGGGCGTGGGCACGCCTGTAGATGGGCGTGCAGTTCGCACGCCCATCTACAGGCGTGCGACACCCCCAAGGATGGGCGTGCAGCCGCACGCCTGCCGGGGAGTCCTGCAAGCCCCTCGACCGGAGGGATTCCCTCCCGGTCGAGGAGGTTGTACAACCTCCTCGACCGGAGGGATTCACTCCCGGTCGAGGAGGGTATACACCCTCCTCGACTGGAGGGATCCCCACCGGTTGAGGAGGCTGTATACCCTCCTCGACCGGGAGTGGATCCCTCCGGTCAAGGAGGTTGTACAACCTGCTCGACCGGAGGGATCCCCTCCGGTCGAGGAGGCTGTATACCCTCCTCGACCGGGAGGGATTCCCTCCGGTCAAGGAGGTTGTACAGCCTCCTCGACCGGAGGGATCCCTCCAGTCGAGGAGGTTGTACAACCTCCTCGACCGGGGGGGTACAACCTCCTCGACCGGAGGGATCCCCCCCGGTTGAGGAGGTTGTACAGCCTCCTTGACCGGAGGGATTCCCTCCCGGTCGAGGAGGGTATACAGCCTCCTCGACCGGA
>RDRW01000362.1:252500-406225 GCA_007896445.1 Puccinia hordei
CTTGTATCTTGTTACCTCTCAAAGCCAAAGACAACTATCGGCAAGCTATAACAAAGAGAAAACAAAATGTTCAGGGGATTTCTCTTTAAAACAAGATGCCCAATTCTAACAACTGTTCATAGAATACAGAAATTGTAGCAATCGAGATATCTTTTGGTCCTGATTCTTTTACCTAGGGGATGCGATGTCCATGTCTTACCGTCTCAATCCTATCATTGACTGACTTCTAAGCTTAAGTACTTCTTGGATGTTGTTTCACGTTTTTGGTCAAACAGACAAACCAGCCCACCATGAGCTTTGCGCATTTACATATGTATTATCAATCACATATCTTTGCAAGTGGAAATCAATCAAACAACTGCAGGTAAATTCGAATTGTCAATTTACCTGCAGTTGTTTTAGAGCAAGGAAATGAAAACTAAAACAAAAGTGTGATGTAGGATCTTGAGAGATACAGGTGCCCTCAAGTTGATCATTGGATCTTCGTCTTTCTATCTCCTACACTATCGCTGAAGCTTTGATATGGTCCCAACTGACTTCTTTGGTGAAAACGACACAATGAGACCCCATGTTCACCACACAACGTCGACGTTCAACCCCAGCCAATAAACCTGAGCATCCGCCCACACCAACCGTTCAGCTCAAAGGACAAGTATACGCGGTCACCAACTGCCAAAATGTATCTTTTCAATTGTTTGTTAGAATTGTAGTGGTGTGAGCGTTGTTTTGGGTCTTGTAATTACAAATATGCATCCCAAGTGGTGCATGATGATGAGACATAGTTAAAATGAATAAAAATGATGATTATATGAATCAAGTGGAGTTACCTTGACCTCCAAGGTTAGCCATGAGGGCTAGCATGGCGGTTTCATAAGTTTGGCGTGATTTTTCTAGCCGCTCTTGATTGGCCTCGTATTGGCGGGCTTCATCCAATCGCATCTGCAAGGCCTCCACCTGTTCCGCCTTGCGGTCTTCCTCCCATTGCCGCTCCCTGCTCTCAGCCATGTCACGGTCCAGGCGGAGCTGTTCGCGAGCCACTTCGCGATTGTGTTTAGCCTCTGCCAGGGCATCAATTTGCAGCAGCTCCTTATGAGCAGCACGAGACTCGGCCTCCCGATGGTCCTCGCGTCGCGCCTCCTCCATCTTCCGACGCTCCACCATGGCCTCGCGCCGCTCCTCCATCCATGCCTCTTCTAAACGTACCCTTTCCTCGTGCATCCATCTAGCCGATGTATCTTGGGCCTTTTCCATCATCTCCTTGATGGCAATAGCATCATGGTCGTCCTTCTTTGGTGCCTCCTCATGGCGGCCCCGACAACAAGGAATACTAGAAGTGGTAGGTGGGGGCCGACTATTCCAGGTTTTTTGCGCCGGGGTCAGGGTGCTTGTGAGAACCTTTTGAGTAATAATGGCCTTATTGTGTGTCATCACAGGAGGCTGTTCAGGCTCATCATTGCCTGAAGATGAGTCCAAGGCCCTCTTGGCTGCGGTCAAATCATCAAGGATTGCCGCCCGCCGCCTATGGCGAGTTGGGCGTGGAACAGATTCCAGGGGATCGGTTGGCAAACGGGTTGATCCTAGACTGCGGCTGCCCTTGTCCAGATCAGAAATGGCACCCCTGTTTCCATCATCTGGCCCGGGCGCAAGCTCGTCGGACAGGTCATCCAATTCAACATGCCCCATTGCATCAGCGGCTTGATTGCCCACATGCATCCCAGATAGATACTCCCACAGCTTGGAGTAGTTTTTAGGTATTAGAATCCCCACGCTTATAATCTTCAGAATTAGAGGCAGGTACATACCGATAGAGAGAGCTTTTCTTGGTCCAAAATGACCTGGAGGCTAGCACTTCCGGAGAAATGTAGAATGTCCTTGACCTTCTGTGGGGTGAATGGGCCAATCAGAAACCAATTATCACTAGGAATTCCATGAATTGCTTGTCAGCTTCACTGACCCGGTAAGTTCCCATTATTGCGTTGTATCGAGATGTCATCTGTGAAACCTCGAGGTTGACCAGTTGAGGATAGGCCTCAGGACTGACATCATATGAGGCAAGGAATTTTGAGAAGATCATGAAGCCCTTGTTTTTTGATTCGTACTCGGTATGTTCATTCTTGACCGACTTCCAAAATCGAAGCAGTTCAAGAGTGTTAGATTCCCCCCAGACCATCCGTTGTTCCTTCTTTGACCCGTGGGCCGTGCGGTAAATGTCCTGAGCTTGCTTGGCCGCCAACTTGTCTCTAGCGGTGGCGGCCTTGGCCGCAGACTTAATGATTTTCTTGGCTCGGAGTGCGGCTGTAGCGTCCTCAGCCCAGGTAATATCCTCGCGAGATCGTTTGGGCTTCCGAAACGGGTGTAAAGGGTTAGGAATCAGGAAGGGATTTGGGGTGATGCGGTTTGTATCAATGATCCCAGAGCCAAGTATGGGTGGTGCACTTGCAGGCAGGGGGGTGGCTATTTGTGGATTGCTCTCATCATGGGGCAGTGGTTCAGGGGGAGGTTCAGAATAGTATGGCTGGCCAGACCAATGAGATGGCACTATAAATGGTTGCGAAGTGACATACAGTTGGTCTTCAAGGTTCATCGGGGGGAGGAAACGAGGTGAAGGATGATCAGGCTGGTAGTTTGCGTGCTGGTTGGGCATTGGGGGAAGGGGACCGGAATGGGGGCCAGGATATACAGGCCATGATCCATTGGCCATTTGCTGGTACGAGTATTGATAGTAGCCGTGGTTTTTGGGTCCGTTGTTGTTGGTATGCATTGTTGTCCGGAGGGGGGAAGAGGTTGGTTTCAGGAGGGAATGGACAGCAAGATTCCGAAGCGGAAAATATGATATTTGCTTACAATCACATATTATAAAATATTCATGTGATAGATACTAGAATGATATTACATACAAATGTACATACTACACAAGGTTTAAAAATCACACTTTCATATGTGGAAAAATTCTAAAAGTTGTTTTGGTTTTCAAAACACCTCCTCAAGGTGTTTTGGCAATTTTGGAAAAACCAAAACAACAAAATTCCAGCTATAAAAATTTTCAAAACATTTTCAAAACAGTTTCAAAAAAAAACTCAATAACTGTTTATAATTGGGCCCTTAGTTATATGTAGATACTCATGTACTTACAGTAAGATTATGTGTTCTTTATGCTCTCTACAAAATCAATAAATTTAGTTTAGTTTATCCAAATACTTCAGGATTTGGATCCTTTAGGTTATGAGCCTCTTGTCCTCAGTTTACTAGTCTATTGCTTCTGTGCATTATAGTTTTTACATGTTGCCTGTGTGGCAAATATTAGTCTCTTCAAAGCCTGTGTGGCTCTCTCTCTTGTGTCTCCTTGCCTGTGTGGTGCTTATTGGTTAAACCTTGCCTGTGTGGCCAATATCTGTCAAGAATTCCCTACTGTGGGATTAGTCTGTTTTTAAATACTGTATATTCTCCCCATAAATACCCGCTTTTGTGTTTTAAATACCCCTTCTTTCCCCTGTATCCACTTTCCCCATCCGCTCTTCCCTTTTCTCAATTATTGACCAACCTTTTTTTTCTACCATACTTAGTTTTTTCCTTTTCCCATGTCTGTACAACAATCACCCATCTGAGTCACCACACGTGCCACGATTTGTCGCCAAGTTGGTTCCCGCCCAGTGTTGGATGATGAAGCTGATGCCACGATGCTTGCCAATCCCACTGGTCCCATCCAGCAACCTCCCCATTTTCATCAACCCAATCCAAGACCAGACTCCAAGTATGTTTTGGCTAGCAACCACCGAGCAGAAGCTTCCCTCATCCGGGATGCTACATCTTGTTTTGCCACCTGTTTTCTCCACCCAGACAGGATCCAATTTTTGGGTGTGGCACAGCAAACTAGTTGAAACAGCTTTCTTGTATCTGCAGGATGAATGTTTCTTTTTGGTTTATCAGAGCAGCCACCCTCTGGAACGGGCAGGTAGGAGCATATTGTTGGGATCTTTTGACTCCTCTATCCAGTTTGATCTCTACAATTTTGGCAAGAGTCATGAAATGATCCTGGCAATCAAGGCTCAATTTGGCTCAATCAGCAGGACATCCCAGCTTTCCAAATGGGGTGAACTTTTCCACAACCCTATTACGCCTGAGACTAACACCAGTGAGCTCTCTAGTGTTTTCCAATCTTGATTTGAGGATCTCCTTGCCTCTGGTGGGACTTTTTCAAAGGACAAAATCCTGGGTCTGGTTCTTCAATCCTCCATCCAATTGGGTACAGACCTCCAAAACAATTTTGACCAGAAGATCAATATGGAACTTTCCTGGCACAACAACGCACTCCCCTCTTTTAACTGGATGATTGATCTACTTGCAGAAAGTCAAACCCAACTTCTTTTGCGGACAAGATCCAATGTTTGGGATGGTACCACCAACGTTTTCTCTTCTGGCATTTCCCCTCCCCGCTCTGCCTCCATCAAAAGCCATCCTGGTAATGTTTATGGCCTGTCTGGACGGCCCAAGAGACATTGTGGAACTACTCAAGGGTAGAATAGAGCTTGGAACGGAAATGGATGACTACACTAGTACTAATGTAAGTTATATCAAGGGTGCTGATGTAAAGCTGCCTTCCTGACTAATGCTGAGGGGGAATGAGTGTAACACTAAGAATAAAATAAAGGTGTGGCTGATTTCTATTTATTCTTAGATTACTAGTACTGATGAGCTTTGCTACTACCTCTTCGGTGAGAGGAATGCATATGGGGAAATGAGTGGTATAAAGTATATATATATAAGTATAATGTGGGGCAGGGTTTGTAACTATGGAGTCCAAGTGGGTGAAGAAAGAAAGGGGGCACTTGTCTTATATTGGGTCTAAGCTGATATTTATATTATATATATTTTATAGGTTGATGGTAAGTCTACTAGGTATGTATACTAGTTTATGGGATCTGTAATCCTGGTATATGTAGGGGGTAATTTAGTAAGTCAGGGGGCCCATATAGTAAGTCAGGGGGTTGATAAGGGAACAGGAGGGAGAAAGTGTCCTTATATCTCTGAGAAAGAAGATGAGCCATCAGGCTGGAGAAAGGAAAGAACAAGGCTATGACATGTAGCTGGTGGGAAAGGAAAAATATGACAGATTAGTAGAAGAGACAGGGACAAATATGAAATTTTCATGACAGTGACAGATGAGTGAAAGATGAGTACTTGGAAGGTAGAGTTTATTTATAGTAGATATGATGTAAGATGTTATATAGTATCTATATATATATATATGTATTATGTATCTTTGTTGTGAAATATATCTACTTATAATATGTACTTATTTTATTCTGTACTTTGCTTTATACTATAAATTGCTGGATTATTCTGAGTTTGCCTGTAAATATTGAACTATGAGGAATTTGAGGGTAGTATTAGTGAGTGACTAGGGTTAAAATGGGGAGTAGAATCTGATTATGAAATAATAATAGTGAATATATGTAATATTTAAGATTTATATGTGTATATATGTAAGTGTTTTGGGATTTATAAGTGATTAATTAGTTAGTTAAAATATGGTAATGAAGTGGAATGGATCACCACAACGTCCAGAAAACAGAATCCAGACATGCTTCCGTTGCAACTCCAGTACACACCAGATCGCGGACTCTACAAAACCCCCAAGGCACCCAAAGCCTGTCCAACACACTGTAACTGCCCATCCAAACTGTTTTCAAGCACACTATCCCATCATCACACCCCCTGTTGGATACCAAACCCCCCACCCCGCCAAAAAAGTTCATTTCCAACCAGCACCAAATGGCCAACCCGCCGACTCCTATTGACCCGCTTACTGTTCTGACAGCAGAACCAAGATAGGCAGGTTCCGCCCTGAAGCCAAGGTTGCGGACATGGACATGATGGGTGAGATCTTGCCTGACAAAGAAATGGATTTTGGTAACCACACCAAACCTCTTCCCAAATCCAGTTCCGTTAACCTTTTGTCCAACTCTGATCCAGAAATCATCTTTGACACCAGGTCCACGCACCACATAACCGGGGACAAGTCAGTGCTATCAAATTTTAGATCACTGGCAAAACCCATTCCACTCCAAGTAGCCACAGATGGTCCTGCTAATTTTGTCACATCCACAGGTACCCTGACTTTTCATGGTATGAGTTCAACAGTCATTGCTCTTGATAATGTCCTCTATTTCTAAAAGGCCGGTGTGGTAATCCATACCTTTTCACATACAATCATCAACAACTTACATTTCCTCTCACATATACTTCATTATTATTACATAATCAGATTCTACATACAAAACTACCCCTAGTCACTCACTCAAAGTACCCCTGATTTCCCTTTGGTTCAGAAGTTATTAGCATTCTTAGAATATTACCACTTATAACCACATAACTTTACCAATACTAGAACCCCATAGGATATTATACAAGGTATTGATTTATAAATATACAGTACATAAATAAAACACAGATATTACATACTTTTCTTTAGTTTATATCTTCTTTGGTATAAAGTTGTACAGCACAGTCATTCATATTACATAGTTACATCTTCTGCCTTTATCATCCTCTTTGGTTACTAGTCACATTACATTCCTTATATACATAGTTACTAGCTACATTGGCTCATCTTTCTTACACTATCACTACTCTCTTTTGGTTGTATACCTCTGAACACATTTCCCCTTTCTCTTTACTGCCAGGATCAGCCATCTTGTGCCCTTTTGTATAAGTAGAACTCCCCTTAGTTCTATGGATAATGCATGCACCCCCCCTTTTACCAAAGTACAGTTTACATTTACATTTACCTTTAAACCTTTTACATTTACTTTTGCATCAACCTTCACACAAATAACAATCATAACACATACCCCATACTCTTTCTCAGTGCTTTTCTCACTCCTCTTAAGGTCCCTGCCTCAGATTGATTAAACAACCTAAGTTCCCATTAGTAGCAGCAGTCTAAGGATTAGTAGAAATATAGCCACACCTTTTTCTTTCTTTTTCTTAGTGAAACCCTTTCCCCTCAGCATTAGTCAAGAAGGGCAGCCTCATCAGCACCTGTAGCTTCAACATCTTCTACTTACTGGATTTGTTGTCTATTTCCCCTTCAAGCTCTTTCCTGATCCTTTAGGAGTTCCACACCGGACACACTCTCATCTCTGCTGCAGCTCTCTGGATTGCGGGATATTCCCTTGCCTACAATACGGTTGTGGACTGTTTTCTCCTCTCTTTTCAATCTACCGTTTGGGCCACTTCTAACTTAAATTTCTCTTCTAGAAAGTGGATTCTTCTTTCTCCTTTTCCCCTTCCTACTACTTTAAATTGTTTTAGACCTTCCCCACCTGTACATACTGCCGCTACCCCTCCTTTGCATGCAAAACCAGCGGACCCTTTTGTGTATACCATGCCGCAGCCTGCCCCATCGCCAAACCCTAAGCCCAAGCTTACTGCCAATGAAACCCTCTTGCTCAACCTTCATCAGAGGTTTGGTCATGTGAGCTTACGGGTTATCCATCACATGAAAGCAACTGGTGTTGTTTTGGGTTTGCCGGATGTGATAACAAAAGGACAAATACATTGCCCTACATGTATTATCTCAAAGAGTGTTCAGAGGAACTCCCTTTCCTCAGAACACAGAAACTTTCAGCCTATGGATCTTTGGAATTTTGACCTCATTGGGCCTTTTGAGGTCCCCTCCATTGGGGGAGGAAAGTATGTCCTTACCATTCGGGATCTGGGCAGTGGCTACAGCAAGATCAAGATCCTCACACTTAAGTCTCAGGCTACGCCGTTTCTCATTGACTGTATTCATCAATTAGATTGACATACAGGTCTCCCGCTGAAATGTGTGCGTTCTAATAACAGGGGTGAATTCAATAACTCTGTTTTTACTAAATTTTTGCGGGATAAAGGTATCTGTACTGAGCGGGCCATAGCTTACCACAACTATCAAAATGGCACCATAAAAAGGTTCAACCTGTCAACAAACTGTACTCTAATCCACTGATTGTGGCGTGTACAGTAAGGAATAAAAGGACTTACACTTTAAAAAGTGTAACAAAAATAAATATAACCAATATTACTTTGGTGTTTTGTTAAAACACTAAGTATAAAAATAAATAGATTACTACCCTGCTGCCAGACTTCTGTTATGGGAATAAATATCCTCAGAAGGGCTAACCAGACTTTACCACGGTTCTTCCAATTAAATGAAGGGTTTTAATTTGATTGGGGGGATTTGAAGAACTCTAACTATAAAAGATATTTATAAGTAAAAAAAGCCCAGTACTACTAACTTACAGGAGAAGTTGAGCACCTTGGTATCTTATAATAAGTTATCTAAGTATAGTTAAAATTGATGGGGGGAGGATGTCTTCAATTTGGTGAAGAAACCTCCTCCTTAAATAATAAATATATTTGAATTTAATCCCTCTGCAATTTATTTTGCATGGGGGACTGAGTGGAAATTAGCAGGTGATTCTGATCAACCTGTTCGTGGTCAGAAGTGGAACATGATGTCATTTTTATTAAAATGATGCCATAGTTATTTCACACTAATTAAAATAGTTTAATATTAATTTACCATTATTAAACTAAATAATATTAATTACATGTACATATAAATTCTTTTGGGGTTTATGCTTGAAAAGCGCTTTCCCTGGAGAGCCAACCAGGCGGTAATTAATTCATAAGTCTTTATTGCATATTTAACATATTTTACATAAATATTTACCTTAATTTATGGGTAATTTTATACTATAAATTACTATGTGCTAATCTTGGATTTTCCAGGATTTTCAAGAAGAAAACTATGCCAATAAATGGTTATTTATCCATTTATTGAACTTTCTGTCTGCAACCACACAAAGTCACCCACATTTACGTGTTGTGTCAATCCACTTACACACGCGTCAAATCTCCAATCCACCCCCCCCCCCTCAAAAAAACAGAAAGTCCTTCACTCTCCCCTCCCACTGGAGCATGCTCCCCCCCTTCCGCCCCCCCCCCCCCCGACCCCACCAACCACAATAATGTATCGTCAATGGACGAAATTGTCATGGGTGACGCGCCCGGCAAGTTTATACCTACGCGTCCTACGACCGAACCCCCGTTGTCTGGTCTCCACACCCTGCTGCAGATGATTCTGAAGAACCCGTCCAATTGAGACAAATCTGGCTTTGTCAGAATCAATGTGGCCCTCGTTGACATCATCTTACGACTCTCTGCGGAGACCAAAAAACTGGTCAGGCGTTTGGAGAACACAGTCAATCGTGTGGCCGACCTCGAGCGTGCTGTGGCGGCTGGAAAATCAGCTCAGCCCTTGAAGTCGAAGTCTTTTGCGGCAGTTGCGTTGAAAGCTATTGCTAGACAGGCACCCTCCGCCAATCCCCCATCAAATGCTGCCCTTGCTTCCTTAAAACCAAAGCGGGTGGTGATCCATTCCAACCCATCAAATTCAACGTTGAAGGACATCCCATGTTGTCATCTGGTTCAAAAGGCCAATGAGGCCTTACTCAAAATGAACACCAAGGTTGACGGCAAGGTTGTGGCTATCCAAGGCACGAGTGTTCTCCCTTCCGGCAACGTCTCTTTCTATATCAAGAATCACAGCCAGCAGAAATGGCTCTCAGAAAATAAACACTTGTGGTCAAAGGAAGTCCACCCTGACCTTGAAGCCACTCCTAGCACCTACTCGGTAATGGCCCATGGGATCCCTAGGTGGTTTGACATCTCAAAGGCAGCTAAATTGGCTACCTTGGCCTCCAAAAATAACTTCCAAGCCACGGATCTCACTCGTGTTTGCTGGATGGGATCTAATGAACCTTTGCCAAGAAAAGCCGGATCACTTGTTCTTTCTTTCACCAACAAGGACCTGGCGCTCTGAGTTGAGAAATCAGGAATCTTTTTGAATTACAAATTCCACAGGACCACAAAGTTCAAACCAAGACCCCTGCAATGCTTTAAATGCCTGCAGATGGGCCACTTTGGCCAATGGTGTTGGGAAGTTGCTTGATGCGCCAAGTGTGCCGACTCCCATCTCACAAACAAATGCCCTGAAGGACTCGGTGTTAAATTGTGTATCCTGTGCAAGGACGGGCTCAAGAAGAAGGTCTCCGGCGTCGGCAATGTAAATCACACCCTGTTTGATCAGCTCTGCCCATACAAAAGGGCATGGCTTGAGAAGAAACCCATGAAGTCCTCATGATAGATACACCCGCAGCAACCCTTGATCAATCACCGCCCACAACTGACTCATCATCACACCCTCCTTATCAAGACCTCAGATATGACATCATCACATCCAAATCCCCTTCTGTACTCCCCCGCAAATAACTGACCGTTCTACAATTGAATTGTCATGTTGCAAAATTGGTCACTCTCAGCATTCTCAATTTGGTGTTCCTTTTCAACTTCCTTGTGCTTCAAGAGCCTTGGATTAATCCCTTTGATCTTTGCCCCCCAAGACATTCATCCTGGCGATTGTACGCCGCTTATGAACACTCCCCTACGACCTGGCTTCAGCGACACAAGACGGTGATCTACGTCAAAGTGTCAATCCCCTCGCAATCTACCAAGCTTCTTGAAGGTGGTTCCCAAAACCTAGTGGCTCTGGAAGTATCAATCAAACCAGGAAAATCCTTGCTTTTAATCAGCTTATACAATCCACCCCCCCTGGTTCCCTCTATCCCGTTGTTACAGGAATGGCTGACACTTTTCTATTCACGCCAGTTGCCGACTGTCCTCTGCATGGACTCAAACCTTCATCACCGCCACTGGAACCCTCCGGGCTGCCAAAAGCGTGACAAGGAGGCGGACACCTTGCTGAGTTTTCTGTTGCATTCTGGCTTCTGTCTTGCCTCCCCTAAACATGTCCCGACTTACTTCTCATCTAAAGGGAAAGGTTTGACTATTGACCTTGTGTTAATTCCTGAGGCGTCGTGTCCTTCTTATTTAGATAGAAATTATCAAAGCTGGATTGCAAACTTAATAATAATTTAAACAACTTAATAATTGAATGATTATTGTAGAGTTATTGAGAAAAGTAGAATTAATACCTTAATAATAACACTACAGTTTGTCTTCAATAATATAATAAAGTTCTGGAAATTTTACTTGCTGAGAATCTTGATGGAATCAGTTGAGTATGTTGACCAGGTCTTGAGGTTTATTGGAGAAAGGTTGTTGTAGTGTGGTGTATCTTGAAGTTGCTGATATTGATGGTTTTGACTTCTTTCTTCTTTCCTGGATGAATTCTCAATGTGAGGAAAAATTCAAACTTCAGTCTTCAAAAATGTAGTATTCACACTCTGGATCCTAGATTCTAACCCTCTTGCGCTCAGGCCGTGATTCATTTGAAGACTCTTCTGTTGCGCAGTTGTTAATAACTTCAACACCCCTCCTCAACTGTGCTACAGATGATTTAACCTCAACACCCCTCCTCAACTGTGGCACTTTTGAGGTTGACTGGAACTGATGAGTTGGGATGAAAGAATTTTGATTGAGTCCGCTAGATGAATTCATGATCTTCATTACATAGTTGACTGAATCAATATCTACAATACTCCGTTCTAGATGGTGGCAGTAGTCAACAGTGTAATTATTAGCCAATCTTCTGGTTGAGTCTAGAATGTTTCTGGTATCAATACTAGAGTTGATATTGTTAGGAGCTTTCACAAAATATGGTACATATTGATGCGTTCTAGTGTCAGGTGGAGGTGATGAGTTACTAGAGTTAGGATTAGTCGCTTGTTGAAGTTCAGTATCAGGTATTTGGTTGTTCGGTAATGAATCGCTAGGTCTGGTCGTTCTGATCTTTCCAATACTAATGCTCGCCATAGAAGACCTTCTCCTGATTGGTAGATCTGTTGACATGATCATTGGCAGAGATTCAGGTCGTTTCTTCAGTGCCTTGGGGTCGTCGTAATGGAAGTTGAATACAGGAAACGAATAGTCTCAGCTCAGTAGAATCCTTTGCAATCTGATATCTAGAAATCGAGCCGAATCCGAAAAAGGCTCATAACCCAGGAACAAATAGGTTCGCTTGTCAGAGGCTGGCACCGCATCGTTCCGTCGATAGACCTGCACTTTCAATCCAAATGGAAGAGTACAGGTAAAGTTTCTCTTTGGTTCGATCAGCAAGTTGTTTTCTTGAAGTACGTTGATAGGACAGTTCCACTGTAACGATCTTGAGGGTAGGTGATTTATCAACATGGAAGCAAATCGAGCAGCTTCATCCCAGAATGTAATTGGAACTGACGACTGGGCTAGAAGACAGCGTATCTTCAGTATTAAAGTCTGATTGAATCGTTCAGCGAGTCCATTTGTTTGTGGATTATTGGCGGGTCCTTGTTCAATAGAAATTCCGAGTGTTTCAAGCTTCAATCGTAGATACTCAGATGTATGTTCCCCCCCTCGATCGGAGTGAAGATATGCAGGGACTCGACCAGACTTCTCTTTTATTTCCTGAATGTACTTGAGTAATCGATGGGCCGTTTCAGATTTTTGTTTCAGGAAGTAAATACGATTATATCTTGAAAAATTGTCCACAATAACTAGTACATATTTGTAGCCAGACTTGGTTTGTGGGGAGAGTTGTAGAATGTCGGTATGAAGTTTTTCAAACGGTCGAGATGCAGATGGCAATGGGTTCTTGTGAGGTTTCTTTTTTAGCTTGCATTGTTTACAGACCTCACACCTTCTCGATGGATCTAGACCAGATTTGGATTTGATATCATCTAACTTGAGAAAGTGTCTTAGATAAGGGTCAGACGGATGACCCAAAAGAACATGCCAGTCGATAGTATTTGTGTTGGCATAGTGTAGTTGATCTGGATACTTGCTGCTTGGATAGAAACTAGTAACACTACAAAGATTTTTAGTTTTTTCTTAGGGTATGTTGATCAAAAAATATGGTATATTGATCAAATTTTCAATTTCAATTTCAATTTATTTCATTTCTTGAGTCAAGATGCACAAAAATATTTACAAATAAATCATTGACAAAGAGAGTTTTACAAATGAGAATCTGAGCCCTCTTGCAAGTCTTTGTCTTCCAATCCTTCAAGACCTCACTTACCGGGCTTCATTGCTTCCCAGCCAGTCTCTGGACCAACAGTAGACTGCAAGAGCCTAGAGGATCTGGCCCAGGCCTTGGTAATAAGCGACAAGAGGATTGCCAAGCAGAGAATTCCAAGCGCATACGCATAGACATCGTGGTGCTCTTGGTGCTCGGGCAAAAACAACCGGTCAAGAAGGAAGCAACCGAGGAGGAGGGGTATGCCAATAGAGCCAAGGTGGACGGCAGCGGCACACACGGCGATGACGTAGACAACCATTCTCGTTTGGAATTGTGGGGGGAGATAGACAATCGTGTACTGCTCCACGCCCGCCGCCCTGCCCTCCGCGCGTGCTTTGGCCTGCTGCTGCTCGATGATAGCCATGTCCGCCGGGCCAATTGGTGTCCCACCCACATGTACCGGGATGTGCATCTTCCGCCCCGGTACCACTTTCACCGCGTTTGATCAACTTACGCCTGTACGGAGAGATTGGAAGAATGTTTTCAGCACGTTGGCTTTGGGCAGTCAGACAGTCATTTCCAACCAAAAATGCAAAGCGGCTGGTTTTATGGCAGCTGCGGGCCTGGCCGGAGTACTCTGGCCCCAAAGCCAGGTCAATGGATCTTTGGGGAGATTTCCAGGCAACTGGCAACCTTTCCAGACGGGCTGTTGATTGGGTTTGTGTGGTGCCCAGGGCACAAGGATATCATGGGTAACAAGGTGGCAGACAGACTGGCTAAAGAGGCGGTGGAGTCCCCCTCCACCCCTCTCCTTAGGGTCCAAGGCAACCTGGTTAAAATCAGGCAAATGGCATTGTAAGACCTATCCAAAAAGAAAGCAGCTCCCTCGGATATGCACATCTCACTCAGCGCGCTGATCAATCAGCTAGGGTCGGGTCATTGTACATTGAATAACTTCTTACTCCGCATCAACAGGAGATTGGACCCATTATGCCAGGCCTGTGGGAGCAAGAAAACAGTGATTCATCAGTTGAATTTCTGCCCAGCTGTGAAGATTCAGCGTTTGAAGCTCAGAAGAACACTCTGATGACTCAGGATATGATTCAATTCAAACAAACTTGAAGGCATCCTACATAATTGGAAGGCTGAGAGACCACTTGCTCAGTTCTCAATTGATTCAAAACGGTTTCGGGAACAGTTACCGTGATTATTTTTGGGCACCTCAATCAAACTTGTCCCTTCACACCTCATCTTTCTATATTTCCCTCTTCTCCTTTTCTTTTTCTTGGCTGTTATTCTTGTTTTTGTTTTTTGTTATTTCCTTTTCTCTCTCTCCATGTTATCATTGTCTCGACTTCTCTCATAAAATTAGCGATCACCGTAGTTGTGTTTGGTTTTTGAACTGTGTTTTTTATTTATCACTCTTGGATGTCACTTAGATTGATAGTGTGCAATGCCATAGGCCAAATTACACTTAAAAAAAAAAAAAACCCCATTTATTGCATGTTTGAAAATTAATTTTCCAGGGATTTTCATTAATTAAATTATAACTTATTTTTGGTGAAAAATAGATATAATTTAATTAAAGGTTTTATTGAATGTAGTCATGCGTGTGGTTTGAAATTAGGTCTTTCTGTTTACATCATATATTTCTAAGCCAGTATTCAACTGTTAGACTATTATACAATATGATAAAATGTTTAAGTCCAATTTTTGTTTTTGTCAAGAATGCCAATAGGGGCATTGATAAATCCACACCAATGGGCACACGCCCACGCCCAACGCACGCCAATATAAAAAAGGTGTGCTGCCTGCACGGCTTCTTTTTTATTGGCGTGCGGGCTGCACACCCATCTACAGGCGTGTGGTTCGCACGCCCTTTTTATGTGTATAGGCAGGGGCACGCCCCTGCCTATATACATGCTGATGTCATGCGTACACAGGAATGTACGCATGACATAAGCATACCCCCCCCCGCCCCCTCCCCCCAATCCTTTGCCAATTGGACCTCCCCCCCCCTCCTCAAATCCCTCACCGACCCTACCAGCAGACCAACCACCCCACCCACCTACCAGCCAGCCGCCGCACGACCCAGCCCACTACCCAACCCACCCTGCCCAATCAACCAACCCAAGCTGCCCAACGTGCCCGCCGGAACGGCCCAGCCGCCAAGACATCGACATGTAAGTCAATGTCCCCCCGTTCCCCCCTATTCCCCCATTCCTCCCTTTTCCCCCGCGCCCCCCTGTCCCCCCTGCCCCTCACCCAAAACCCCGCCTGGTCCTGAAAGTGGGCCAGCTGGGCCTGGCCCAAAGGGGCCAGATGGGCCACCTGGGCCTGGCCAAAAGGGGCCAGATGGGCCACCTGGGCCTGGCCAAAAGGGGCCAGATGGGCCACCTGGGCCTGGCCAAAAGGGGCCAGATGGGCCACCTGGGCCTGGCCAAAAGGGGCCAACTAGAACCAGTGGCCCCTATGGACACATTCAAGGTGTGAATGTGCCACTAGGCCCCCTCCCAAGCCCCCCATTGCACCCAAGGCCCAGGAAGAATGTGCAAGGGACACATCTTGGCCTAAAGGGCCCTGGGAATTACCCACAGATGCATACCAGGCCCCAAATCCCCAGTCTAAGCCCCCTAGAGACACTGCATACACACCCAAAGTGCCCCCCGCAAGGCCTGATATTCCCCTTTCTCATATTCCCACTGCAAAAGGTACTTAATTCCAGGAGCGGCAGCTGACATCTGTTTTACTTTGCAATCCAACCAACAGCAACACTGTTTTCTCCTCCTCCTTCACAATTTAGATGTATTTCCACGCAACAACAATGTCTGGTAGTCATGAACAATCATGTAAGTTCTGTTTCCTCATAAGATGTATGACAATAAACCTCCTGCTCACCACTTTCCACCCCAAAACACTGCAAATCAGGTTTGGACTTCTGGAAAAAATGCACTGAGGTTGCTCAGCATCCCACATGCAGTCCCGAGGAACACAAGTATCTGGAAGTTCTCCCCAACAAAATCACAGCCGAATACAAGCAATCAGATGATGAGGGTCATGAGTCCTCAACTCGCTCAGCTCCAACAAACACGTTTGACCCCCCAGCTAGCCAAACCATCCAACATTCCACTCCTAATGTCAACCAACCACCTCCTAACCTCAACCAATTCATTCCTTGGTTTCCTGATCTTCCCAAAGACCTCCCACCACCTCAAACAACCGCTCCACAACTTTCAGATTTTCTCTCAGCAAAAAATGTGGCACGAAACGATTCATCCCACACCAGAACCCACTCAAATTGACAACACACCAGCTCAATTGGACAACAAACCCGCTCAATTTGACAACGGCTGGCCCAACGTTATGAACCCGGCATATTGCCCCATCCACCCAATATGAGGGTGACACAGATGAGGTATGTTGCAGTTACTTTCAGTATAGCAGGAGTGATAAATTCCCCTGTCTGAGGTCTAAGCTGGTCCACTCTTCTCAATTAGGATCCTGTACTTGCACAAATCAAGCAATCAAAAAGCTGGACTTTCACAAGTAATGCAATCAAAATTCTGTTTTAACTCCTGTATTTGAGAAAGTACAGCAATCAAAACAGCTCATTTCTGTTTTATTTATTTTTAATATCTATCTTTAAGTTTTTTTTTATTTTTCAAAAACAAATTGTTGTTCCATGTGGATTTTGGATCATCAAATAACAATCCACTGTGGCTTTCTGAGCTTTCCATTTATCCATCCCCCCCTGTTAACTATAAAATGAACTTCATTTGGCCTGAAAATTTAGGATTATGTCCTTATGTTGATGTCTAATTTATTTTTATTGAAATGCCTTTGATTTTAAGTGATGGATCTTGGGACAACACCGTTCTGGAATCTTTATTTTAATCATCAGAGTCATTGAAATACTAATTTAAAAGCATCAAAGCCGCAAAACAAGACATTTTCTGCAAGGGAAAAACTTTCACCATTCCCACATCCTTTTACTTGCCCAAACACCTCACACCAACAATTGGTAAAATAAAGCAATATGTAATCCACCCAAAAAATTCTTTTTCCAGATTGTTCACTTTTCTGGATCTAACATTTTGGTCCTGGTTTGAATTCAAACACAAGAAGGAAGTTGGATTTCTTCTCTAAGAGCTGTAATTCAATATGATTTTACATGATGAAGCCATAAAAACAGCTTTTATGCAGCAGCCATGTTAACTTGTGAAACTAAAAGTTAGCAAGTAGAAAACCCCGCTATTTGAGCATAGTGTAATGGGAAAAACTTCAGCTAACAGCTAACATTTAGCGGGAAAAATATCAGCTAACAGCTAATATTTAGTGGGAAAATATCAGCTAACAGCTAACATTTAGCATAGCATAGCAATGATCTGATGCCGCTGTGCTACTGGGAACTTCAAAATCTGTTAGCGCCAGAAAAATTACGCTACTTGCTAGCATAGCAGTGAATTTTCCCAGCTAACACTACAAAAGAATGGCTTGAAGAATTTGTTGCTACACTAACTGTTAGTGTAGCGGAGTGTAATTTCAGATAACGCTACAAATTTTCTAGGAAAAAAAACAATGGCTACGCTAACACTTAGCAGTCAAATAGCCTAGCGTAGCAGCCCACTGTTGGCAACAATAAAGCAATATTATTTTATAGATATAAAATGTCAAGATAATATCTTGATTCCCTGAGAATAAATCTTGAGAGTGAATAAGAATAAGGAGAAGGGTGAGAGTTGGTGCTGCTGTTGGAAGTTTGAAGATTTGAGACTTTACAAGTTGAAACCAAGGATTTCAGCATATACAATAGAGATCTTGAGTTGAGTTGTGGAGTTGAGTCAATTAGGCCAATTGAATTGATGTGGAAGTTGAGAATCAATGTCTGACTTGAGGGATTTTCAATGAAGTCAAGTTAGAAGTAAGGGTACAGGAGAAACCCTGACCGGTTGATGATTCTTGATTTAGAGTGCATCCAGTGCGCATGCTTCAATGATTTATGTGTTTGACTGAGAAAACTCAACAATTCTCCTTGTTTTCTAGGCTGTGTCAACAGAAGAGGAAAGTCAGGAGGATTCAGAATCAAGTGGAGAACTTCCAGAGGTGGATGAAATCATTCAACAGGGCTCAGGCAATGAAGGAAGAAATTTGATCACTGTATGTTTTTTTATTTCCATCTTGAGTAAATTATACTGAAGTTACATAAATTTTTGGCACATCAGAGGTCTGGAAAAATTCTCAAACATGTCAAATTTGAATCAATTAAAAGGAAAAAGACAGATGACAACTCTTTGAAAGAAAATTAATCTTATAGGCCTTTTGATGTGAGTGTCTCTAATTTCTTTTGGAGAGATCTTTAATTCTGAGATTATTGGTTACCTCTCTCATAGACCTCAATGACTGCAAGCTTCATTTCTTATCCTGAAACCTAGAGAACAAATATATTGGAAATTGGCTTTTGAGTATAGGCCAATGGCTCCAGTGTGCAAAAATGCATAGGGGGTTGTTGGTGAAGCTGCATGAGATTTCATGGCTTCAGAATAGGTTAGTTTTCAAGTTGCAGGTTACTGAAATCAATTCTGAGATAATAATCCCAGAATTCACAGTATTTGGGGATTTAAGTGTTAGTAACAGGATTAGTTGGGGAGTTAAGTATTTGGCAATAGTGCATTTCAAGTTAGTGAACAAGTGGTGTTAATCATGGCCACCAGTTGGTTTGGCTATTCGGAACATCAATGAATTGTTCCAAATCAAGTAACCATAGATAACCTTGTGTCATGCTTTGGCACCAAGGGGTTTATAGCTCAAGTGATTAGTGATAAATGGTGTGTTTTCCAACGCATAGCGTTGTCCAATAATCACTATTCAGTTGATGGTGTTTTTTCCATGACCAATTAGTCCGTCGGGCCAGGTGGAACGTGGATGAGTGTTCATCAAGCATGTCATTTACCAGTGACTGACCATGAGACAAGCTTTATCTACTGAGAGTACATCCGGGAACAGGCTGGCTATTGATCTGAATGAGCTGGTTCCGTGCGGCTTTCGGACACGGAGTGTGCTGCGCAGTTGGTGAGACTGTGCACTATGCGGGTCGCCCCTCACACTCGATTCCAACAGATCGCTCTTGACACGGGCGGTACGACGGCCCGGCACCCCACGAACGACGACCCCTTCAGGCTCTCCGAACGCTTCCTCCACCACTTCAACATGGGTGCGTATATCCTGTTCAGCCTATCAAGATGTCGAGATGTCGATCAAGTCAATTGACCTGCTTTATCTAACCATGCCCTTCGGCGCCGACAGTCAATATTCCGAAAACCCGACGTACTTACTGCAAGGGCAAGCAATGCAAGAAGCACACCCCCCACAAGGGTCAGCTACAAACCTCAAACTCATCAATCTCAAACTTTTTTTCGCTACTTTTGTTGAAGCAGCGATCACCCTCTTGACCCCCTATACAGAAAGAAGCACTGACTCGTTTTGTAACTTACTTTTCATTAGTCACTCAATACAAGGCAAGCTATTGATCCTAGAACATCACTTTTGAGGTCCAGCTAACAACAACCAGTTTCTATCTAACGAACCGAACAATCCCCCAGACCGGTAAGTGGAGCTTCACATATTCACCTTCATGATAATCAAGCTGAGCAGTATATCATCATCCCCTATTGTATCAAAAGGCAAGGCGTCGCTTTTTGCGCAGGTACCTATTATCCTTTCTTAACATTCAATGATGACCCTTTTTTTGCTGGTAGAGACACTGACAATTGCATCTAAATAAATCACAGGGTAAGCGTCGTTACGACCGAAAGCAATCCGGTTATGGAGGACAGACCAAGCCTGTGTTCCACAAGAAGGCTAAAGTTCGTCCGCCATAGTCATATGTCCACTCACTCTCCTCTGATTGAATTCTTGTTCCCCACAGACCACCAAGAAGGTTGTTCTGCGAATGGAATGCACAGTTTGTAAATACAAAAAGCAAGTTGCCTTAAAACGATGCAAACAGTAAGTCATTCCTTCACTATTGAATTTGTTGAACCGTCTCCCCGACTCTGGTTGATTTACGACTGACATGATATTTTTCTCACAGCTTTGAACTTGGGGGTGACAAGAAGACAAAGGGTGCTGCTCTTGTGTTTTAGAGTAATTTAATGACATCATATGCCCATGATTTGAGTCGTAAAAAACCCAACCTATCATTTCTTCCGGTGTTGCATCATTAGTGATTCCTACTCGCCGTCAAGATGCCCCCCTTGCAGTCTCAGTGGAGAGCATTCATGCCAGTGGCCTCGCAGCTCAAGCTCTGGGCACCGATGGTTTTCATTCGGAGTGTGCGACATGTGTCGCATTAGACTGTACTGACCATGTCACATCGTCCCCAATAAAGAGGCAAAAACCTGGAAAATTGTACTATCAATACGGGTGGTTGGGTGGACAGAAAATGTTGGTGCATTGTGGAATTGCGCTTTGGACGTGGAAGTCTGGGGAGCGGAGAGAAGGAAGAGAGAATAATGCTGCGCTCAGGTGAGGAGATCCTCCGAAAAATAGTAGAAAACAAAGATTAAGGGAAACACACCAAAGAGGAAAGGGAAAGGAGAGAAACAGAGAGAAACAAAGACATGGAGACACACAAGGACAAATGCACAAATGAAGAGTTGATAAGAAGTATAAAGAAATAGTTGGTGAAGCCCTAGGTGATCAAGATCCATAAATGTTGTGTTTTTACTAATGCTTAGACTTTTTGAAGAGTTTGGATGGCAAGTGTATGGAGTCAATGGCACAGCCCCAGTTTAATCTGCAGGTTACTGCCACACACAGCACCAGGATTCAGCAATGTTGATCATTAATGACCAGACGGTTTTGAAAAACATAAAAGATTGTTTTTTTTGATGGATTTTGACAAATCTGGACACAAATCAGTCTAAGCATTTGTAAAAACACAATACATGAAACATCAAACCTTCTTTCCAGCAAATGTCCAAAATCTGCTGATGTAATCTGAAAGTTTGCCTGCAAAGAAGGTTTTTTTATGGCAGTATGTCATGAAAGGATCCCCAATTGTTAAGAATTAGTAGCTTATTTGAGAATTTGTTTTCATTGTGATGGGTAACTTTGTTTGAGGCATCTTCACATCCAGGTTTTGCTGCCAAAATGATTGTTGCCAATATGTTTTATCCACAAGTCTGCCCCCACAATATTTTGTAGTGGGTTTTGGTTACATATCATGTTTGACTGGAGCATAAGAGTTTTTGAGGCCTTTCTCTGGTGCCACACGCCTGTCATGACTTTAGATTCCCACATTTGAGCCTAAAATGTACCATTTTGGCCACTTTATGGCTATTCAAGAGGTTTACAGTGCACCAAGCACCAATTTAATACTGTTGGTTTCCTTGCTTGATCTATGCAAGAGTTTTTAAAGCCCTTTTCTGGTGCCAGGCCCCTCTCATGACATGCAATTCCCCTATTTGTGCCTAAAGTTGCAAATGGGGGAATTTACAGTCATGACAGGGGCCTGGAACCAGAAAAAGGCTTCACACATTTTCTCATAGATCAATCAATGAAATTACAAGGTTTACTTTTGTGCTTGATGTACTCTGAATAGCCATAAAGTGGCCAAAATGGTGCTGTTTTGTGTACAAATGGAGTAATTAGGTTATGACAGGTGCCTGGAATCAGAAGAAGGTCTCACATATTCTCTCCTAGATTAATAAATTTGATCCCAAGCTTTACACTTCTGCTTGGTGACTTATGAACCTCTTGAATAGCTATGACATGCCCACAACCTCTTGAATAGCCATGACATGCCCAAAACCCATATGTCCCCAAAATAGCACTATTTTGGCCATTTCATGGCTATTCAAGGGGTTTAGATTGCATCAAGAACCAGAGTAAGTATTTGGAAATGATTCAACAATCTATGAGAGAATACCTGAGGCCAAAGGTAGTACTACATTAGTCCCTTAACCTCAAAATGGACCTCCTTCATATTATCAAATGTTACTTATAACAAAAAAGGTCTTTCATGTTTTCAGAGGTCATGATAATATTCATTTTGTTTAGATATATCATTCATTCAAATCTCAGTCTTCATGTTTTCTGCATCATATGTTGATATTTAATGTGTATCTTCCCTCAAGCTCAATGTTATTTAGTCTTCTTTTGATTCGAATCAGAATGTTCATATACCTTATTTTCTTCTTGTGGTTGAGCTGGAGCTTTTATCCCTTATTTGGCCAATTTGTTATTGTTTGCAGCCCTTCCTTGAAACTTGAAATTAAATTTATCCCCCTCTAGTTGTACAATATTACCCCTGTTTCTATCTATAGATCACCCCCTAAACCCCAACAATGGGGGCTATGCCCTAGTATTTTGATGTCGTTGTCAGCCAGAGGGGGTACCCACCCAACCCGAGGGGGTTCTCTTCGCACTTATCTTCAGGTCCATGGAAAATGGTCAACAGAGAATCCAACCTCAATCCAAGCTGTCTCTCCAAGTCATCGAGCTACCTTCTTCAACCTTCCAAAGTTCTTGGCACAAGAAAAACACAAACAAAGAAAAAAAAGAAAAACAGTTGCTATTCCCTAGATTCAAAGTCTACATTCCCATTGAGCTTTATCAGTATTCTTCGCTGCTCTTCGATCGATCAGCATCTCGAGTCTTATCGATTGATCCAGCCCAGAGTGAGTTCCAAGTTTAGCTCTCGATGATTCAACCTCATCCTCCTCTTTACAACGAAACACACTTAATCATAAGGTTTTGGAGGTGTCTCGCAATCTATTCAAATCAGAACTCATTCTATCTAGCTACATCGCTTCCGATCCAAACCTATGGCCGGCCCCACTGCCAACGATCAGCCTGTCCCAACCTCGACGACTAACACCACTCGTGTGATCCCCGGACTTTCCTCTCAACCACTTAACAGCTCAGCTTCCAAGCGCTCCCGTAAGAAAAAAGTGGGCACGAAAATTGATGACACCATCAAGACCGCCACCCCCACTATTAATGACGACGCCAATGAGGTCACCGCCCCCGCCCCTGCACCCGTGATCGCATCCTTGCCCGAGCCTCTCAATGGATTTGTTCCTTCAGTCCAACCCGTCTCAGCCTCTGTATCCATATCACCAGTTCAACAAGTCCAAAAACGAATCAGAGCTGCAACTAAGAAACTGGTTTGTCATTTCGCTCCACGTATTGAGGCAGCGTGAACAGACCGCAGACTGTCGTCATGGGTTCTGCCGCCTTCTGACACATTATTTGAATATCATATCATCTTTATCTATCTCATCTGTCCAGCAACGAATCAGCGGTTACGAAAGTAGCACCGTCCCATTGAACGAAGATCAAAAAAGGGCTATCGCTTCCAAACCCGCTCTAGACGCTACCGTCAAAGAATTACAAGATCTGTTGAAAATTCTGGAGGTACGTTACCTTCTGTTCTGAGCTATCGCTCGTGAAAATCGATCAGAGGAAAAGATTTTAAGTAGCTTTCCCATTCGCCCGGTAGGAAGACGAAAAACTTGATGAGCTCCGAATCCAAGCTGTGCGAGAGGAAGAAGAAGTAAAAGTAAAAGGAAGGGTCGATAGTGCGGTTCTCTCAGAACAGGTCCGTTGTCGTTTCTCCCCTCCTATATTGTCTGACCATAAAATATCCTACCCTGCTTTGCTTACATGTGAAATGTTGACTTGCATACAACTAACCAACATCCCGTGATTGTTCTTTTCTGCCTTGTGTAGAAAAAAGCCGAAACCAATTTGACATTCTTGCTACAATTCCTACACCTATACTCTCTTGTCAATTCAGCCACCCGGCCTACTGATTCTTTCGCGCCACCTGTCATCTCACCCGTGATACAAAATGCTACAGCACAAGAGCTAGCCGCGGTGAATGCACTCTTTCATCGATTAGCTGATGGACGTAAGTTGTTTTTAGTTAGGTCAGCACAGTCGTCGTAAACATGCTGATCAATTATTTTCAGCTATCGCCGGTGGTGATGGTGACGCATTCGATAGTATCGATCAGTTTACTCAAGGAAGTATTGTAGATGTCATCGAGGGTGTTTCTTGTGAGGCTTATGGTCATCCTACAGTAAAACACACATTTTAACAAGATTAGCTAATTCAACTTGCTTGGCCTCCCTAGTCGCAAAGGTTAAAGAGATGGTCAGCCAACTGTCTGCATCCCCTGCAGAGTTTGCGCCTCCTCCTCAGATCCCTTCATCTACCCAAGAACAGTCCCAAGTGGAAGAGGAGGCCGCACCAGTTAATCCATCCGCACCACTTGGTAACATGATGTTTTTACAACAATCTGAGGTCATGCCTCCAGTCAGCTCGCCAGTTACCGAAAACCACACTCCGGCACCTGTCCCTGAACCTCAGTCTATACCCTCTCACCCAGTGCAAATTGTCGAGAAGGAACCGGCAGTCGATCACGTTGCAAGAAACAAGCAGTTGCTCGAACAAGCGACGATTATTACACCAGATCATCTGTCATCAAATTTGAATGATTGGGCCGCCGGTGAACAGTCTCAACTACCACAGTTGCAGGCAGCTCCTGTAAGTTCTCAGGAATGGAGCACCCCCGCGGAGCACTTGAGTGCAACTCAAGCCGAAGTAGTTGCGAGGACGATCGATTGGGCGGAAGATGTCCAAGGCCAAGGTGAGGCCCAACCTAACCACCTAACGACGAACTTCACGCCAGTTCCACCCCCACCATCTCATATCCCGGGAGACCTCGCAGCAGGTCAATTACCACTAGGTCCACCCCACCACCACATGAACAATCCCCGAGGTCATTACCGTGGTCGAGGAGGCTACAGAGGTGGTCCGGGAATGCCCCGGGGTGGATCTAACCATGATGGATACCGAGGTGGACGCGGATGGTACAGGGGTAATCCTGGAGGATACCGAGGTGGTCGGGAGGGACCGCCTCCTATGGATGCGAACGGCCCAGGAGGTTGGCGACCAGGTCCGGGCGGTCCTCCAGAAGCCAATGGGGGATATCGACCTCGGGCAGACTACCCTGGTGGAAGATACGGCAAGTCAAATGCGTCGCTTACATGATCGTCAAAATGGGAGACTGACTGTTTGAGTATCTTTACCCGGATTAGGTGGACATCGTGGTGGACCTCGCGGAGGTGGCCCATTTCATCGCCCTCCTCCGCCCCCTTCACAAGTCTATCATCAGGAAGTTGCCACTGGCCCGGGCGGCAACATGTACTAGTTCTACATAGTCTTGGTGATGAGCATGACAGCTTCCAAGAAGCATGTTGGAATGTATTCTTTGAGCTCCCCTTTCTATAACATGGGTCAACCTATCAAGCCTAACATATGCTTACTCTAAGCCTCATATGCTCTCCCACCTTGATTATTTCCTGCATCTCCCTTCCCCCGAATGTATATCCTCGTTTGTCACTTTGACTCGTTGCCGTGAGACCTGAAAATTTGAGAAGCATTGAAGAAGCAAAAATGCACACAGTTTTTTTAAAAAAAAATGAACTAACAAACACAGGTCATTACCACTAATGACTTGGCCACCTTGACTAAACCTTCATGGGAAATAACAACACTTAGTAGCTTGCTTATACTGAGAAAAGTCAGCTGATGGTATCGACGGGGTTTAAATGAATGTGTAGGTGATTATAACTACTCAAGGAAACCTAGCACTGCAAAGAAAACTGACTCAACTGCCTGCAGTTGTCATGTGCAAAACTCTAAGGAAGCTGGCAATGTCACTCCAACCTTTCTCAAAGGGTGAATCAACCAAGCTTCAATGCACAGTGACTACCAAAACAGCTGCATATGTAAACAGGCAAAGATACAATGGTAACTTGGTTGGAGCATGCTGCATGTCAACTGCAGGGGGCTTGATAAACGCGCGCCCACGCCAGGGGTGTTTGGTGTGTTTTGACACCCCCGCCAACCCAAATTGGCGGGTTTGGCGGGCACAGCAATGCCCGTTGGCGTGTTTGGCGGGCACAGCAATGCCCGTTGGCGTGTTTGGCGGGCACAGCAATGCCTGTTGGCGTGTTTCCAGGCACGCCAAGTGCCAATCCCTTGGTGTGTGTGTGAAACATGCCAATGGGGATTGGCGTGCTTTAAAAGCACACCAATCCCCATTGGTGTGCTTGTTGAGGGCCCACCCGCACGCCAATATACATGCGGGTGGGCCTATGGCCTATGGGAGACTGAGACAGTCTCCCATAGGCCAATAGGCCGGTTATACAGCCTCAATGAGGTTGTATAACCTCATTGTTGGGGAGGAGTTCCTCCCCGGCCATGAGGTTGTATAACCTCATGATCAGGGAGGAGTTCCTCCCCAGCCATGAGGTTGTATAACCTCATTGTTAGGGAGGAGTTCCTCCCCGGTGTGGGAGAGCTTATATACCAGAGGTGCAGCACTGAAGCTGAGCCCGCAGCCGCGGGCTCAGCGGCAGGCTGAGGCTGAGGTAAGGGGGTACTTTCCAAATGTCATCGGACATTCCGCGGGGAAAAGCACGGGGCGCAGCATGTGACATTCTATAGTTGGCGCGGACAATCGGTTGAGCGGACGAAGGCCGCTTCAGTATGCGCGACATAGGGGACCGGGCGGAACCACGGGGTTCGGGGCGCCAGGCCCGCAAGCGGAGCGGGGGCAGAAGGAGCGGAGTCGTACGCAGGGAGCGACAGACGACTGCGGGGGTCAACGGGGTATAGCAGTCGGGGACAGGCTGCGGTAAGGATGCAACCCGGACCCCGCAGATCCGGCACAGCCTGGTCAGGTACTGCAGCGGGCTGGGTCACGGACTCCCCAATTGGGAACCCGGTGATCCGGTACCCAAAAGGGCTATAATTTTTTTATTTCTGTTTGTTATTTATTTACATGTGAGTGGAGAGAGAGAGGGAGAAAAGGAAACGGAAGCAGAAACGGAAAACGGAAATGGAAATGGAAACTGGAATGTAATCGGAATCGGAATCAGAGTCGGAATCGGAGTCGGAATCGGAATTGGGATTGGAATCGGAATCGGAAACAGACAATGAAGAAGATGAATACATTAATTGATTGAGTCGATGTCTACAATATTGTGCTTGATCCAGTCTTTGAGACAAATCAACGACTCCAGGGTCTTGAGTGAAAGGCGATTGCGAGTGTAGTTTTGGATGTAACGTCCAGCCGAGAAAACTCGCTCGCATGGTGCACTTGAAGCTGGAACAGCCAGAAAGGTTCTGGACATGTTTGCAAGAGTTGGATATTGAGAGGAATTTGATTTCCAATACTGGATTGGCTCGGTTGATTTGTCTTCACATTCAGAGTTGAGTTAGAGATTGATCTCTTCACTTAATGAGGTCACTTTTCTTTTTTTTTTCTTGAACAATCCATCCTTGATTGTGTTTCTGGTCGGGTTGGTAGGCTTGTTGCTTTGAATAGAATAATCTGAATTGACAATAAATCCTTCAGCTTCATCCTTGAAGGCCTGGAGAATTTTGTTCTTGCTGAGATTCATTAGATCGAGTACATCCGGAGTAAGCTGGCTGGCTTTAACACGAGGATCGAGTAGCATTGAAGACAGATAGACTGGTTTGAGGAGAGCTTGAGCGAAGTAATGCTTAAGTTTTTGAAGCATTTTTTCTGCTGCTGGGATAAGCTCCTGGGCTTCGTATATCTTACAAGCCTACAATGTGATTGAGAAAGACGAAATCAGTAAAGTCATTTTTTGTTATATCATTATTGAGTGATGTATGTATTAAAAAGCTGTACCTCATGAAGTCGCTCAATCAATGATATGTAAATGGGAGCCGCCAATACCAAGGAGACGTGTTGATCGGTCGAGATTAGCTCGGTTGCTTCATTGAGTGGTTCCAAGAAAGCACAGAGCTGCTCAATCTTGAGCCACTCCTCAGATGAAGTATAAATTTACTTGCTGCTTTATCGTTTTGACAGAAGACGTTGATGACATCTTTGAGTCTGACTGCCCGATCTAACATCTCAAAAGTAGAGTTCCACCTTGTGCAGACATTGGCAATCATACCTAGCTTCTTCCCAAGAACTCCTTTGGCTATTTCTTGAAAAGATGCTGATTTCTGGGGTGACCGCTTCAAGTATGAAGTTAAGGAGCTGTGAGCCTGGGTCTCTAAAGTGACAACAGGACACAAGGTTTGGGGGGCACTACTGGTTGTATTTCAAGGATATGAGATACAACTAGTAGAGAAAAGAAGAAGAGAAAAGGGGAAAGGGATTGAATTGATCTTTTTATTGTTTGTTTGTTTGTTTAGAGTGCTCTTAAGATCAATGAGCTCAACCTGGAAAAGTTGGCTAAGCTGTGCCAGAGTCTTTAGAAGTGCAACAGCCTCCTCACACACTAAGGAAACAGTGGAGGGACAACAGAATTAGTAAACTAATCTGCCCTGATTTTTAGACTAGTAGTCAAGGTTCTAAAAGGGTAACCTGTTGAAGACTTGATCTGATCTCTTGATTTGAGGATGAAGGAAGAGGGAAGAGGGGAAGGTTAAGGGGAAGACAGAGAAGGACTACTGTCAGAGAAACAAGGTTCAAAAAGGGGACTGACTGACAATACTTGAAGTACTGGGTGAAAGAGGCCTTTTGTTGGTTAGAGTGGTGAGCTGTAACTTGCTGAATCCTTGGATGTCTGAGTTGGTGGTTCTGGGTGTCTTGAGGTTGTGTATCCTCCCTGCAATGGAGGATACACCAACTTCGAAAATTTTCAAGGTTTGATTATGTAATCTCACCTGTAGATGTGGTTGGCTGGCCTTGGTTTACTTGCTCAACTAGTTGTGGCGTAGAATTATTTATTTAATTACTCTATGAAGGAGTTGAGCAATTACAAAGTGTTCAGTGAGCACTATGGTCAAAATTTAATGAGGAAACAGAATTTGCAGTCAAAATGGTGATTAAGATTGAGGATAAAAAGATATAAGGCTATTGTTCATTATTTATTGGGAGAAAAAGGGAATAAGGCAAGCTTTAGGTCAGTTGTGATGACTCTAAGGCTGACATTCCCTACCACCAAAAAAGGTTTCATTTCTGTAAGGAATTAAACCTAGTGGAAATCATATAGCTCTTTTTTCACTCCTGAACTTCCTCAGTAATGTGGAAGCTTCTGGTATGTCTTTCTCCATCAGCCATTCATCATGGTCTGCACTCAAGTTTTTATATCTAGCCAGGTACATCTTCACATCCCTATTGTCAACTCTCAGCCTTTTTTCTCTCATTATTCTCAGTATTACTTTGTCCTGTGGATTCTTCTCTATGGGGGGAATAACAACCTTGACTTTCTGCCTTAGGGGGAATTTAAGGACATTTGGGGCTTGGTAAGGCTTCACTAGACTAACTGGAAAGGTAGGGTGTTTCCTGTTGAACTCTTTGGTTAAAATGACTTCTACTGCATTCTTACCATGCAAAGCTCTTATGACAAATGGTCCAGCAAAGGAATCTCTCATCTTCTTTGGTCCTGAAAGATTATTGAAATTTGCTGTTGAGACAAGGACTTGGTCTCCTATCTTGAACTCAGGTTCTTTGTGAGTCTTGTCCCACCTTTCTTTGTTGTAAGAAGTGGCCTCTACTATGCATTGTTCAGCATGCTTCCTAGCTTTGTCAAAGATCTTAGCATAATTCAGGGCTGTGGGATGGATGTCTACTGACTCTTTCTTCAGGAAGTCCTTTGGGAGGTTTGGGATCCAACCTTTTTCCAAGAGAGCTGGTGCCTTCCCAGTTGTGGAATGAATGCTAGTGCTATAAGCTAGTTCTAGGATTGGCAATAATGAGACCCAGTCATGTGTATACCCATCATTATCTTTGAATTCTAAACAATAAGCACAGAACCTCCTGATCATGTCTTCTAGTGTTTGAATCATCCTTTCTGCCAGGCCATCTGTTTGGGGATGATATGCTGTGGAAAAGGATAGTTTGGTACCCAGCATACTGTGCAGGCCAGTCCAGAACTCAGAGGTAAACTTTGGGTCTCTGTCAGAGATAATGATTCTTGGAATACCAGTCCTGGGCATTGCTCTATTCCAAAAAAGAATTGCTGTGTCCATGGCAGTGTCATCTTTAAAACAAGGTAGAAAAATTGGTGTTTTAGAGTATCTGTCTACTATCACTAGGCAAGCATTGAAACTAGCTGCTCCTCCTGGGGACAAGGAAGTCACCCAATCCATGTTCACTATGTCCCATGGTTTGGATGGTTCTTCAATCTTCATAAGCAGCCCAAACCTCTTTCCTGTAGCTTTATTGGCTTTCTGGCATCTATCACAGGATCTATAGTATTCACTGGTATCTTGTCTCCAATTAACCCACCATGCTGTATCTTCAACCTTCTCAATGGTCCTATCTTCAGAGAAATGTCCTGCTGAGACACTATCATGACATTTGTAGAGGATGGCATTGATGCTGTCTGAATCTACTAGAACTAGCACAGAGTTGTGTTTCTCTCTATAATATAAGAGGCCATCAAAGAGGGAGAATCTGCCTTCAGAATAAGATGATTTCCATGGTTCCTGCAAGGAATTTTTCAACTGTGAGTCTTTGCTATTTTTCTTAAGCAGTTCTGTGAGTATTAAGGTATTGTTTTTCTTCTGGTACCCTTCTCTTACTACTTGGAAGAATTCATCTTTGAAATTTGAGACATGTATACCCATTATGGGGAATCTATCATCATCTTTGTCTTCAGGATCATAAGCAGGATTGCTTGGGTCATTTGGCAAAGCCCATCTACTCAGCCCATCAGCATTCTTGTGGATATTACCATCTCTATGAATGATGGTCATGCTGCCTCTATATTCCTGGATTGCAATTTGCCACCTCAGCATATGTCTGTTTGGAGTTTTCATTCCTAAGAGAGATCTCAGAGCTGTGCAATCAGTGATAACATCAAACACACTTCCATCTAAGTAGTAGTGGAGTTTTTCTACTGCCCAAACTAGACAAAGACATTCTAATTGACTTGCTCCATATCTGGCTTCACTGTCTTTCAATTGTCTGGAAATAAAAACAATGGGACCTTCTCTTTTAATACCTCCAATGACCTGTACTTGATGGAGTGCTGCTCCTAACCCTGTCATGCTGGCATCTACATACAGTATGAATGGGTACTTCCAGTCAGGGAATAACAACAAGGGGGCTGTTGTAAGTTTCTCTTTCAAGAGATTATAGGCAGCTAGTCTCACCTGAGTCATTTCAAAAACAACATCAAGCTTGGTCAGTTCTGTAAGTGGTCTTGCTACTTCAGCAAACTTGTCAATGTGCTGTCTGTAGTATCCTGCAAAACCCAGGAATGATTGCACTTCTTTTCTACAACTAGGAGTAGGTTTTTGAAGCACAGCAGCAACCTTGTTCTGATCTATTCCTATAGCTATTCCTGATACAACATGACCCAAGGCTTTGATTTGGTTGAATCCAAAGTTACACTTTTTCAAGGATATCTTCATGTTCATCTTGATAACAATTCTCAGTATTCTGTCAATCCTACTCAAGTGTTCTTCCCAAGTGTTAGACATAATAATAATATCATCAATGTAGATTATCACCCATTTTTCATCAAGTTCTTTTCTAAATTCAATGTCCATCATCCTTTGGAAGTGAGAAGGAGCATTCTTGATTCCAAAGGGCATTCTCAGGTACTCATAGATTCCTTTATGTAATATGATCCTCAGCAAGTGTCTAGAGTCCTCAGCTATAACATTCTGGTGGAAACCCTTAAGCACATCCATACTGGTCAGGTACTTTGCTCTGGCAAGGTTGTTCAGGGTTTCACTGATCTTGGGAATAGGATATCTGTCTGAGGCTGTGTAGGTGTTCAGAGCTCTGAAGTCCCCTACCATTCTAGATTTACCATTGTGCCAGGCAACAATAACAGGAGTGGTGATCTCTACAACTTCATTATGCCCCACTTTTCTCAGAACATTCAATCTTACTAATTCCTGAATGTGCTCCTCTAGAGCTTCTCTGGTCTTTGGACTAGCAGGGTAAGGGGCTCTTCTCAGAAGGGGGGGATATGGTCTTTCAGTAGTCAGTTTGATGTGAACTTCATGGCCTTTGATGGCTCCTAGAGGTTGGTCAGTATTGGCAAAAGCAAGTCTATTATTATATAGGGTTTCACACAGCTTTTCTTTCTGTTCTACTGACAACTTGTCACTAACTTTGGCTTCACAGAGTTCCTTTCTTATGAAGAGTTGTAGGGGTTGATTCACCTGTTTCACTGCTGATATATCTGTAGAAGGAGCCATTCTTTCATAGTGGTGGGACTTGAAGCTGAACTTCTTCCTCTTATTATCATTCCCAATGGTAAAGAATCTTTCCTTACTATTTGTGATATCAAAGCCATACAGAGACATATAGTCATTTCCTAAAATGAGATAGTTAATCCTAGCATTCTTCATGACAACAAACTCTGCAACTATTCTGACTGAACCTCTAGTATGGGGAAAAATCAAAGGCATTTCAACTATTCCTACTGGTTGTAACTGATCACTACAGCTGTGGAACTTGGCATGGTTGATTGGCATAAGATTTTCTTTCCAGCTTGGCAGCATTATTGTAAGTAGGTCCTGGCTGACAATAGAGCATGAGGCACCACTATCTAAGAGGCAGGAGTGCTCTTTGCCTTTGATCAAGACTGTAGTCAGGTTGGATTTGCCTGTGAGATGAGCTTTTCCTTTATCAGGTTTGCATTTCATCAGTCTAGCATCTTCAACATGGGAGGTCTGACAAGAATTATCCCAGCTTTGAGGCTGATGTGTCTCAGCTTGGATCTCAGCAATAGAGAACTCATGGTCTATTTCACATTCCACTGCAAATTCTCCAAAGTTGAAGTCAATTAAGGGGTCAGAGGTACCACCATTATCCATAGCCAAGATCATGTGATTGTTCTCTGTGTCTTCTTGTTCAGAGTCCTCCTGGGTTTTTTGATCAGTTTCATCCTCTCTGTTGTCTTCAGGGTCATCTTCTGAATCAATACCTACATTATTAATCCTGCTCCTCTTTTTGGGACATTCTCTGGAGTAGTGACCAGGCTGTTTGCAGAAGTGGAAGACTCCTTTATCTTTGTCAGATGTTACTGCAGGGTTTGGGGTCTTCTTGCCTGGAACATCAGGTGTTTTTCCTGTTTTCTCATTCTGAGTTGAGTTTCTCCAAGAATTTTTATTTTGAGAGTTGAAGTTATTAGGATTTGGTCTAGGTTGTCTCATTACTCTATCTATAACTTCTTCAACTATTATGACCATCTCTTCAAACTTCATTTCTGTTGCATCTTTCTTGTATCTACTCTTTACAGCATGTTCTAAATTGCCAGGACATTGCTTAAGGATCTTCTCACAAATCAAGAAATCACTGAGTTCTGGTTGATAAGCTCTTAGTCTCTCTCTTTGAGTTCCAAACCATTTGTGGACTTTCCTTCCATCATAAGCAAAGTGATCTCTCTCAAATTCTTGCTGCATCTTCCATTTCCAGTTTTGGGTGCCAAACTTTGTCCTAATGGCTTCTTTCCACCAAGTCCAAGATTTGTCACCATGTTCATCTCTGATTCCAAGGTACCAATTCCTAGCAGTGTCAGTCAGTAGTATTGTCAATCTGCTGATGATCATACTGTCCAGCATCATGTAGTCTCTAACAAATATGTCTGTGTTCTTGATCCAGAGTTCATGATTGTAAGGTAATTCTCCTGAGAATTTTTCCCAATCTGTGTTCTTAGGGATACTTTTCCACAGCTCTTTCCTCATTTCCAGGTCTAGGTTTCTTTGCTCACTAGAGTGGGGTCTACTGTGCGGAATAGGCTTCTGTTCCATTGCAAAGTGAGGAGGAGTATCAAGGTATGGCTTGGGATGCATTGGTGCAACATTAGCAGCATTCTTCTGGAGTCCAGCTTGTTCCTCTTTATGGATGTTGAGGAAAGGATTATTGCAGATGGGAAGCTCTACTTTCTCCTCTTCCATAGGCTCTACTATAGATTCAATTTTATTCTGAATGTTATTCATTACTGAAGATATATCACCAAATCTTCTTCTGTTTTGTTCAAATCTGTTGTGACCTGTTACATTCAAGTCATTTATCTGTTCATTAACAGAGGAAATCTTACTAATAATCTTATCTTCCATATTGGCAATAGTTTCATTAAGGGTCTCTATATTTGACTGATATTGAGATTCATTGACTAGAATCAAGTCTTGGATGCTCTCCATCTTCTCATTTAACTGAGTCCTCATTTTTTCTATCTCAATATCTGCCCTGTTCATCTTATTATCTTTACTACTTTCTCTTACATGGGATATGATATTGTCAAGTACACAAGGCATGAACTCATTCTTTATTACTTCCATAATAGAGCTGTTCATTGTTATCTTGAATCTTTCTACACAAGCTTCGAGAAGAGTTCCTGGAATAGTTTCCATTGTACCAGATAGATCAGATAAGAATTTAGAGAATAAAGATTGTAATTTCTCTTCTAATAGCAGGGGACCGTGATTTGACAGATCATTATTAATGTTGTTCAAGAAAAATTCTCTACTGGAGGGGCTAGAGATATTGTCAAGATCTAAGCTAAGTCCTACTGGGGAGTCACTGCTTAGTGAAAGCCTCTTCGTCCTCTCCCCCTCCCACGACGACGTCCTCTCCCTGGCACTCGAGTTACTCTCATGAGGTATTCTCCGACATCCAGCAGCCTTCTGGTCTGATTGGACTGGTTCTGATTCCTCCCCGATCCTCTCCAGTTTCCTCGGGAGGGTCGGGGTTGTTGACGCTTGTAAATTTGAGCCGTAGTATGAGAGGGGTGTTGATGAGGAGGGTAGGAGACCTCTCCTTGACGGTCCTGGTATCTTCGAGCTGTCTGGTTCTCCCCTTGCTGTATAGAAACTGCAGGGGGTAGCGTTTGAGGCGGCTGGAGTCGCGGCTGGTATCCCTGGTGTTGACTGGGCTGTTGGTACCGGGTATGATCCGGGTACTGCTCTGCGTTGATAGGCAGTTGAGTCCTCATCGGCTCCGGGGTGGGAGAAGCCAATTGTGGTTGATGGCTTGGGTGCGGAGCTACAACCATAGTCGGGGTTGGAAAGGCCTCGTGCCTTGGTAATCTCGCCGGTACCGCCGTAGGTTGATTGGGGGCGTTGTACAAAGCTCTCTCTAGCTCGTTGAGCTCCTCCCTGGGATACCAATCCTGGCTGAGGCGGATGGACTCCTCTCTCCCGACTATATCGGTGATGAGATCCTGAGTGGTGGCGGCCTGGGAGAGCAGGAGTCTCATCAATCTCGTGTTGTTGGCCTCCCTCGCTCGGACGAACATGTAAGATTGATCGTTGAACATGTTCAAGAGGCTGTCTAGTTCTGACACCTCTGGAACGATCTCCATCGACTGGGTTGTAGATGCTGGAGGGAGGTTTGGATCGGGCGGAACCAGCACTGTATTTGGATCCGCCGAGGGTCTCAAACCCTCTACTCTCTCCGCAGAGCTGGTCGTCACGAAGGGAGGACAAGGTGGTTCCTCCTGGGCTGCAGTTCTGAAACGGTCCTCGAAACCGTTCCTCTCCCTGATCACGGGGCGTGGTACTGGCGTTGATCGGTTGGACTCCAAGGCCAGCGACGCCTCCCTGGAGTTGATCAGCGCCGGGGATACTCCGATATCCCTCGGCGGAGCTTCTTCCTCTTCCATGAGGAAGTCCTCCACGTTGAGGGGCGGTAACGCCGACTCTAGCCCTGCGAAGTCGTTCCTCGGCGGCTGGGCTGAGCTTGTAGAGCTGCCTTTGTTCGGCGGAGAGATCCCGTCCATTCCTGAGATGCGACGGCATGTCAGCGGAGTTTACGAGCAATCTACCCGGATTTACAAGGTTAAATACCTGTCTTCTTAATTTGGGTAAGTTTCTTTTTTTTCTTGTTTGTAGTAGCGATCGGAACCCAAACGCCTTGGCGAACTTTATTACCGTTAGAGGCTGAGCTGATGTCTTTTGCTTCGATTCTTTCGTCTAGATCGTCTTCTGACGATAATGAAGAGAGTTCTGACGACGAAAAGGAAAGGTCTGCTTCTTTCTGTGTATTTTTCACTGCAGAATATATAAGAAATAAAATTTTTGATGAAGAGCAGAAGAAAAAAATGTTTTATTTGTATCAGTATAGATACTGGTTATTTATTTATCTCCTTTTTTTTTTTTAATTTATGAGGGAGAAAAGGTTATCAGCCTTTTTAAGAGAAATGAATATAATGAGAATGATTTTTTTTTTTATATGTATTTTTAATTAATTTTCGAGTTTTTTATTTTATTTTATATTTATTTATAAGGTGATCAGCCTTTTGAGAATTATGAAGTCTAGAAGTATGATGAAGGTCTTCAAAAAGGGAGGATATTTCCCGATGAGGCCCCCAATTGTGAGCCTGGGTCTCTAAAGTGACAACAGGACACAAGGTTTGGGGGGCACTACTGGTTGTATTTCAAGGATATGAGATACAACTAGTAGAGAAAAGAAGAAGAGAAAAGGGGAAAGGGATTGAATTGATCTTTTTATTGTTTGTTTGTTTGTTTAGAGTGCTCTTAAGATCAATGAGCTCAACCTGGAAAAGTTGGCTAAGCTGTGCCAGAGTCTTTAGAAGTGCAACAGCCTCCTCACACACTAAGGAAACAGTGGAGGGACAACAGAATTAGTAAACTAATCTGCCCTGATTTTTAGACTAGTAGTCAAGGTTCTAAAAGGGTAACCTGTTGAAGACTTGATCTGATCTCTTGATTTGAGGATGAAGGAAGAGGGAAGAGGGGAAGGTTAAGGGGAAGACAGAGAAGGACTACTGTCAGAGAAACAAGGTTCAAAAAGGGGACTGACTGACAATACTTGAAGTACTGGGTGAAAGAGGCCTTTTGTTGGTTAGAGTGGTGAGCTGTAACTTGCTGAATCCTTGGATGTCTGAGTTGGTGGTTCTGGGTGTCTTGAGGTTGTGTATCCTCCCTGCAATGGAGGATACACCAACTTCGAAAATTTTCAAGGTTTGATTATGTAATCTCACCTGTAGATGTGGTTGGCTGGCCTTGGTTTACTTGCTCAACTAGTTGTGGCGTAGAATTATTTATTTAATTACTCTATGAAGGAGTTGAGCAATTACAAAGTGTTCAGTGAGCACTATGGTCAAAATTTAATGAGGAAACAGAATTTGCAGTCAAAATGGTGATTAAGATTGAGGATAAAAAGATATAAGGCTATTGTTCATTATTTATTGGGAGAAAAAGGGAATAAGGCAAGCTTTAGGTCAGTTGTGATGACTCTAAGGCTGACAGGAGCTGATTCTAGAGATTGCACTGGAAATCTCGACTTTTTCAGGCATTTCATTTAGGATGATAGACAGATTCTCGGGTGGAGCTGGAGCTGAGCCGGTTGAAAACGCTTGAATTCCAGATTGTGCAGCTAGATTGATAACATGAGCCATGCATCCAAGCATGCATTGAGATGGATCAAAGGGGATCAAAGTTGCTAGATGTGCTGCCATAGTTCCATTGTTAGATGCATTGTCGGCTGTAATGCAAAATATCTGTTCACCAAGTTTGAAGCTGTTGATCAAATTGGCTAGATGCGTGGCCAGGGTGACACCAGAATGGTTACCTTCAACGAGCTTGACTCCAAGTGCGATAGCCTTGAGTTCAAAGCTTCTGTCAATCCAGTGTGCAGTTACACCGAGTACAGAGAGATTGGAAGGTGAAGTCCACACATCGCAGGTCAAGCTGACCTTAGATTTGATTTTCTGGAATTGGTTGCGGAGGAGATTTTGGCCTTGATTAAAGCAAGATTGGATAAATGTTGACAAGGTTTCTCTTCCACAGAGAAGTGATTCAGTTGCCGGGTTACAGAGTGCAAGCAGTTCTTTGAAAGCTTCGTTTTCTACAACCTGATAAGGGATATTCGATGAAATGAAAAACCGGGTAACTTCTGCTTTCAGGGTGTCTCGTCCAAGCTTCTTGGGTCCCTTGGGGTTTGTTGGCTTCATGAAATATCGGATTGCTCCAGTCTCGTGACGGTCGGAGTGGATCCCATGTATGCGAGCCAAGTGATTGATCATGCTTTTGGTTGATCCACGTTTATCAACAGCTAGCTTCTCTCCACACACAATTGTGCCTCCCGGAATCCTACTTTCTTGGCAAAGGTTGTGAGTGGTACCTTGTATTTCAGCAGCTTTAAAATATTTCCATACCCAACTCTTTTTACTTATGGGATTGGAGGTTCCAGAGGCTGGGGTTGTGGTTTCAATGTTGCTTTCCGAGGAGCTTGAGCTGGAGGACCGTGTAGGTTGATTTTTGGAGGTCATTTTCTGTTGTGATAGTAGAGAATGGCCTCTCTGTTGCAGATGGGTGAAGTCTACAACGGCCAGGCTAGGGATCCGGCCAGTACCCGGCTGACCCGGCAAAAAAAGCGGATCGGGTTGCGGACTACATTGACCCGGACCCGGTATGCCGGGTTGCATCCTTAGGCTGCGGTGCAATGCGGGATTGAGGAGACCCATAGGCCATAGGCCAGGGCGTGCGGGTGGGCCGCTGAGAGGCAGGCCAATGGTTTGGCAATTGGTGTGCCACCTGTTGGCGTGCCTGGAAACACGCCAACAGGCATTGGCATGCCCGCCAATTTGGGTTGGCGGGGGCGTGAAAACACACCAAACGCCCCTGGCATGGGTGTGCGTTTATCAAAGCCCCAACTGCAGGCAGTTGATCTAGTTTTTCTTGCAGTGTAGGGGTTGACTTTCTAAGTCTACATATTGTGTTTTCATGACATCTTGAAGGCTTTTTATTTCAAATTTTCCTGCTTCTCCAGCTTGGCAATGATAATTTATGACTCAATTTATTTTATTCTAGATTTGCCAGTTTCTGCCCTTAAACATTGCCAGTTACACAGCATCATGTGCTCAGCCAACACATGCACCCAGCCCACATTAGTTAACCTCATAACTTGCAAGCTCCACCCCCACCACTTACTAGTCACGCAGTTTCTGGCCACCAGGAAAGCAATCAAACAAATTCTTCACCCTGGAACAATACACTCAACCAATTCTTGTCAGCCACAATTTTTCAGCCTTAGAGATAACCAAAGTATCCAAAAGACTGAAATGAAAATTGTAACATTGTAAATATTATCTCATAATCTTGATCCTAAAAGTATTTTAACTGGGGTCACCACTTTATGCACCCCTAAATTCCTAATCCTTCACCTCTTTTTTCATGATACACAACCTAAAGTGGTACAAACAATATGCAGTGAATATAATATACATATATATTAAATATGTACATATAAAGTTTTTTAAAAAAATGACAAAAGCTGATAATTTTCCCACTCAAGGACTTCGGAAATAAGTAGAGTAGATGATGTTCAAGTAAACCAAATACTTGGAGTGGGAATTTCCCATTGTAATAATTGTATCACACTTCAAAAATCCTGCCAGTTGTGAAAATTGGCTAGAAGAATTTCACACACTATGATAAGGGAGGTTGTGCAAACAAAAATTACAATGATCCAATGTGTAAGAACTACATTATTATAGATAGTACTAATGCAAAAATCACATTCTATAAGTGCCCCAAAATTCCCCCTCTACTATTTATGGAAGCCATTATGGTGACAAAATGGATCCCTCAGACAATTCACATAAAATAAGCTGTAAGTTATAAGTGAAGATTATCTTGTTGCTTTTTTAGAACCCTTATCTTCTAAGACATCACCCCATTATGATTTTATATACTGGAAACCTCTCTTGAAATAAACTGTGAACCCTGAAATTTTGGGAAATAGTGTGGCATCAGGACAGAAAACATAAATGTTGCATGAAGGACTGAATAGAGAAAAAATTGGTAGTTGTATAAGCTGTTTTTTACAAGACAAAAACTTCAAAAAAACCAGTAATTATTCAATCTTACATATTTTATCTTCCCTACAATTTTTAGCAATTGAATGTTATCAGAACATGTGATATATGAGATGTGCCGCAGGTGAGTAGGAAACATCTGAAATGTGAATACATTTTTCAGTAAATGTCCCAGAGTTCTAATGATTTACTGGAATTCTCAAATGTGTGTATATAATTTTCATGCAAATGATTGGAAATGCCATGGAATCTTGGGGTGAGATATAAGGGATGTACACTATTAGTTATTATGAACACTGCACACCCCTTATATCTCATGTTCTTAAAGAACCTAAAGTTTATTACTGAGAAACTTAAATCCAAAAGCTTAGAAACATAAAGAGATAGATTAGACCAAAAAATAACAAGTATCTTTTTTAAAAAGAGATGTTGTCAGCCACCAAGATATTACATACATTATGTAACACTTGAAACTGCAAGCTGAATAATTAATAATATTTAATTATATTATTATTTATTTTATTTTATTTGTTACTTTATTTATTTTACCAGATCTTCTGTTTATAACAGAAATTATACTCAACTGTTTCAATAATTGGTATATAGTGTAACAGTTAAGAACAAGCCTAGAAATATCAGGTTGATACATAAGGCTCTGTGTTCAAGCCACACTTATGACCACACGTAAAATATAATAATAAAATTATTTAAAATTATATTTGTTTTTATCAAAATCCAAGGAAATTTAATTAAGGAAAATCCTTGGCAAATCAATTTGCAAACACGCAATAAATGGATAAAGAACCATATATTGGTATATTTTTTTCCTTGAAAATCCTGGAAAATCCCAGCATAACCCATAGTAATATATACTATAAGATTACATATGTATTTAATTATATAACTTATGTAGTATGTATTAAATACATAAGTACATGTGATTTTACATTACTGATCACTCAGGGCAAGCGCTTTTCCAAGCCTTAGTCCCCAGAAAATTTATTCACAAGCACATCTTAGTGAAATAATTATTTAATGTTGAAATAATTATTTCCCACTAAGTCATTCATTGTGAAATAATTATGGGGTCATTCCACATAGGAATGACACCATATTTCACATCAGATCACGAACAGGATGATCAGTTCCTCCTGGTGATCTTGCCCTGATCACTGCTTCAAAAGAAGCTTGTGAAATAATATTTATTTTATTATTTAAGAAGGAGTTTTCTTCACTAAAATGAAGATTACTCCCCATCAATTTTAACACACACTAGATAACTTATTATAAGCTACAAAGGCGCTCACCTTCTCCTGTAAGTAAGGAGGACTGGCCTTTATTTATATACTATCTTCATTAGTTAAAATTCCTCAACCAAAATCCCCCCCAATCAATTAAATATCTTTAATTGGATTGGAAGAACCGTGTATTAATCTGGTTAGCCCTTCTAGGATTAAAATCCCTTAATAGAAGTTTTGGCAGCAGGGTTAGAACCTGTTTTTTTTGATACTTAGTGTTTAATACACACTTAAGTAATTGTTTTTATTGGAAATTGTCTATTTACACTTTTTAAGTGTAAAATACTTCTTTAGTCCTTACTGTACACGCCAAAATAAGTGGAGTAGAGTACAGCAAGCTGACAGATGTGAAGAAGCAAACCCAAAATATTGAAGTATTTATAATAGACAATCAACAAGATGGAAATGACCAAAGGATTAAGGAAAATTATAGAAGCAAAGGACTAGAAAAACAATGTTAGTTATGTAAGACAAAGAGGAATGAATAATTTTCACTTCTCACCAAGTTGTAATTATGACGAGACATCAACAAAGAGTGAGAGCTTTGGCAATATCACAATGAGAATAGAGAAAAGGGATTGTGAATATGGAATGTGGATAAGAGACAAGCAAGGGAATACAGTAGATGTGTGGCAAAAATAAGTGATGAGGTAGATGTGTAGCAATATAGATGTGTAGCAATAAGAAGTGATGTGTAGCAATAAGAGGCAAGAAGAAGGGATGGAAGAAGGTAGAAGGAAGGGTAGAAGGAAGGGTAGAAGGAAGATGACAATGGTATTGGAGAGGATGAGAGAAGATGAATGAAGGGATAAGTGGAATGAAGGAAGGTATAAGTGGATAGGTGAGGAGGATGATTAGGATTAGGAAGGGTGGATTGGTGAGATAATTTTGGAAGAGAGCAAGTGGTGGTGGAGTGGTAATATGAGTAAATGTAGTGATCAGAAGAGGAAGAAGATCCAATGAGTGGTGATACCAAAGAGAGTCCAATGACACTTTTTAAGTTGATGGATTAGGTTTTGATTAACACTTTCACAGATGTTACACATGTTGAAGAATCTGTGGATGTCAAAGTTCAACAGTTCTAAAGTACAAATAATTCAAAGAATTTCAGGGAAAATGACATATACACAATAGAAAATACCATTGAATTTTTAGCACTCTGGGAATTGTACTGAAAGATTTATTCACTTTTCCAGATATTTCCTACTAAACTTCAGCATATCCCTTATATCTCATGTTCTGATACCAACATTTATAAAAATTTTGGGGAACATATAATATATAGGATTGGAGACATTTTGAAGTTTTTGCACTATTTGGGGTTGTAATTTTTTTCTATACAGCTACCAATTTTTTCTCTGTTCAGTCCCCCGTGTAACACTTATATTTTATGTTCTTATGCCACACTATTGTTTAAAATTTCATGGTTCACAGTTTAGGTGTTTTTTTTGTTTTAATTTATGCATAAACATTTTACTCTCTGTGTAACACATATTTCCCCCCACCTATGGAAATGTGTCAAAATTCCATCCCAATGGGCTACAGAGGCCCCAAATTGGGACTTAATTTTTTTTTTCAAGGCCAAACAAAATTGGTAATAAATGATGAAAGTAAAAAAAAATCTGGCATAAATCCAGAAAACTGGGTATGCAATCAAAAACTGGGTACACTGTTCTTTTTTTTTTTGACAATATTTCATTATCAAAATTTTCTCAAATCCCCAAATCATTCTTTTCAAAACAAAAATTCCAATTGGATCACTGGAATAGATGGTAAAAATACTAGGTATGAACATGGATTGGGGGCAAAAAAACATACTTGGAAAAACTGGGTGTAAATGCAAAAAAACCATGTATGTTTATTAATCCCTTTGTTTTTTATTCCCCACTATTAATAATAATTGTCATTAATAAAAAAAACAAAATATATGTACATAATCTCCTCATTTATTGAGATACAGCCCCTTTTAGTTCTTGAAAAAAAATAACAATGTTGATTGCTAATAATTACTACTGGTTGTTTTTTTCAGCACAGACATAGTGCTTAAGCTTGAACCTTATTACATAGAGTTTTTAAACTAAAGCTTGATAATCAGAGCTGAAACAATGCCCAATAAAATCCTAATACTGGATGATTTGATTCCAATTCCAACCATTCCCCCAGTTTATTGCCCAACCCCTCCACCTGATATGCTTGTCATGGTAAGTAGCAAAACCAGTTATTTTGATAAATAGGATCAAAAAGAAAATTATTTTTTATCCATTTCCAAATTCTAGCCTCCAAGGAGCTCCAACTTGATCTAAGCTACAAGCTATACCTGGCAAGAAATGATACAAAAAAAACATATTTGGGCCCGCTGCCACCCAGGAAAGACTTGGTGATATTTATCAACAGCTAGATCTTACTTGAAGACTGCCAATATATGGTAATTGCAAAATGAGACTCAGATCTAACCAACTAAGCAACTATAATCAATGTAGCTCTCATCCACCAACAGTACAATACCACCTGACATGGCTACATACCCCATCATACAGCATGTATCAAATCTACTGTTGAATTAAAACATTCCAAAATCAGCTCAGCCATCAAAATTTAAAACCCAGACAATCTAGGCAAGTTTGGAAAGCATATTGAACTCCTTGCCAAACATGCAGCCCATCAGGCTTCCTTCAATAACACAAAATCTGTGAAGAAACACAAGGCCGCCAATACATATTTTAGCAATTTCAGGAGCAATTTGAAAGACCCTGAGATGGAGCCTGAAAAGTGGAATGACATCAATTTTCAGATCAAGAAAATATAAAATAAGTATCTTATGTTACCAGGATACAATTGATATGTAACTGTTTTTATCCACCCAGGCAACCCTGAGAATTTCATTTGTCTTAGCATGAAAGCATGCAAAGAATAGGAAATTTTCTATGGTAGAAATTTTATTTCAATTATGATCCAAACATCAGACTGAAAAACAACTCCATTGCATGAATAAATAATTAATTCAACCTGCCAGTGCATTCACAAGTTCAAAAGCATGATTAGGCATATGGACACTGCACTTTTGGATATTTTCATAACTGATATCCAACCCATATGACCATCTGCTTCTGTTTCTGAGCTGATTTTGGATACCCAATGCTTGATTTATTTCCCCCAAAGTCTTACTGTCAATAATGTATAGGACAGCTGAGTATTTCAGCCCAGTCAAGTGCTTCTGAAAAGGCATAATGTGATCTGAAAACAAAATAAAAACTATGTCAGTGTTGGTTATCCAAAAACTAAAAAAAAAAAAAAAAAGAAGAAGGGTAATTTACTGTTATATTGTTTGATCAGTTGTCAAAGGTGAATGTTTGGAGAGAATTGTTCATTGGGTGCCACAGCCAAGACAGAAAAGCTTGCAAGCTTGCAAGAGTGAAAATTCAAAAAACAAATTTTGGATTTTCACCCCAGGTGTCAATAAAGCCTGTACAGCTCAAGTTTACAGGGTTTGGGATCACCTATGGGGAAATGTTTGAGCTCCAGGGCCGTGCAAAGGCCAGCATGGGGGGCAGCCCTTCATTGGGTGGAGGACATCCCTGGCCTTGAAATTGCACCAGGATTCTAATGGTGTAACTCTTTGGGTACCAAGGTTGAAAACCAAAAAAACTGGCATTTTGTTCCTCTAATATTGTTGTATGCAAGTTTCCATACAGGAGCTGTACAGTCTCAAATTATTAGGCTGAAGGTGGTTGCAGTTGGCTGTCAACAAAAAAAATCTTCCTGCCCAACTGCAGCAAGCTTTTCTTCGGGGCGGGGCGGGGTCAATCGGCAAGGTTTCTCCTCTCCCTTCTCTGAATCAAGACTCAAGACCTCACAGAGGCAAACCATCATCAGCAACAACATCATCAGCTCACTTGGTTGAGTTCGATGAGCTCCTGCCCCACAGCTCAGTCCAATCCAGCTTCCATATGTATACCCCTCCACATCCTCTTAAGCAGTCAGCTTGTCCGCGGTACATATTATTTATTTAAATGAACAAACATTAAGTATTAATTGGAATTTCAATCTTGTCTTAAATATCTTAGCGAGCTCATCAGACCTTCGACGGACATAATTACATCCTTCACCACAGGTGCTTGAATACATGTTCATGTGCTAAATATCCGAACTGCTCAATCAGATTGATCTCGACCACATCAAGATTGTGTCCCTTCAATCTCCAGACAGCATACTCCGTTATTAGCACTGGTCAGTCAGTCAGTCATCTGACCGAGGCTGCATGCCTTCCTTGAGAATTAAAGTGTCTGACGATGACGTATCCTTATCCTACATAAGAACTTTCCACGAGCAGATCTCATCACGTTCGCTTGAAAGTGTTGATAGACGTTTCGACCCGTCAGGTATATCATCAGCCCACCGATTCTGGACTGCCGTGTTAATTGCTTTATCCAATCCGCTCATGGCCAACGAACCGTTCACCCCATCTGACCTACATTCTTTAAATAAAGTGCTAGCGAGGTAGGGTATCCTTCACATTTGGGTGCTTGCGATGGTTTCCCCTTCAGCTCAACACATCATGACTGACATTTCTAAGAGGGTTTTGAATATCCCAGCTTTGAGCTCCAGCGAGAATGGAAAGAGCTATCTCGAGTTCATTCCCTCAAGGCCATTGGCTATCCATTCGACCAACCTGTCCTATCACCTCCTCTGCAACCTACCCCCGTTCTCAAGAGGCAAACTTCACGCATAAGTACCGTCCTCAGCTTCTTCGGCTCGTCAAGTTCCAGTCCAGCTGCTCATTCGATTAGCGAATCACAGCTTGCTTCAAATCTCAGTGACCGTCAACTCGCCCAATCTCAAACCATGAGTGATCCGGATCAGCTACCATTATTTAGATTGATGATCCAACGAGTATGGGGTGCTTTCCCGGGGCTTATCGATCTACCTGGTCAGTATTATATTTTCTCGGGTTGAAACATACCCTCAACAAAGAAAGCCACTCTATTTTGATATCACTTTCGTCCTGCTTGTTCTCAACACTCCTCAGTCCAAACTTGGCTTGGAATCGAGCGATTTATCCTGGACTTCAATTCTCGGAATTTCTCAACCAGCCAAGAACGGAGACAGTTTACCAAACGGGCAGTGATCTCGATCGGGTTTACTAAACTGTTATCAAGCTATATCACTTCGATTATCAGATTCCGAGACAATCTCACTTTGCCAACGCGACCTTCACAAAAGGATCTGGACTTGATTTCCCAGTTGCCTCATTTGATCTCAACTTTTGGTAGTAGGATTAGGTTCATTGAAAAAGAAAATGTAATTTCTTCTTACGCTGTTCAAAGCCAAAGAGAAAGACGTATCATTCATCATCTCACACATCCTCTAATTGGTTGGATACACAGGATGAGTTTCTCGTGATATACCGCAAGACATTAGGAAAACCAAAGCTCCCTACAGACTCTGGCGCAGGTGAAGACTCGTCATTTAGTGGTGTGAAAATGGGTGTGATTGCATGGCCGATGCTTGACAACCTCATCAAAACAGTTCGTTTTCAATTATTTTGCCTTTCTTTTGAGACTTTCTACAGAGATCACCAAGTTTATGGTAATCGTTGCGCTGATAATCACATATCGTCACAGATTGGACCGTGTAATGTGCATCATGATAGACCAACTGGCATTGCGATACTCCGACGCTTATTTAACAGTAGTTCCACACAAACTGAGAAGTTTTACCAAGTTCTTGAGGCTTCCAATCTCGATCCCACGTCTCTAGACAAACAATCCGAAGATGAATTGAAAAAATTCCTTGCCGAAGAACTAAATTTCCAAAAAGATTGGGTAAACGCTGGGAAAAAAGTATCAGGAGCCAAGAAAGGGTACAAGAACTTTCTTCACAAGATCGTCCATTATGGTAAGCTCCCCAGCCTCTCATGATAGAAAAACATAACAATGAATCCCATCGTCAATTGTTTTTTTGGCCTCGTAGACGGAGAGATAGATAAAATGTACGACTTGATTGCCCAGCACGAGCAACTTGAAACAGTCTTGGCACTAGATCCCATGTATGAGCAAGCCCAAACTTGGACAATCATTTGGATAGCTTACATGCTTCAGTGAGTATAATTGGGTGGAGCTACTCAGTATTACACGTGGTACTAATATTTACCTCAAATGTAAAAAACAAAAAAAACCTTAAGTTTCATCTTTATCACTGGGCCGGACGGTGATGAGGTTTCTGAGTTATTTATACAAATAGATAAATTGGTGCCATATGAGTTGATAAAGTCAGTATCCACTTTTTTTGCTGTTGTCCTTCCGCGGTATGAACATTCATACGACCACGAAATAAATGTTTTTCATACCATTTGATTCTCAAATGTGCTACATTCACAGACAGGGGTTGAAAATCATCAATCCGACGTTAGCAATCAAGACTACAGTCGCTCTGATTCTCGGACAGCCATGTGAGATATTTTCTTTAATTTCGAAATCGTACTTCAACTAATCTGACATATCACGGCTGCCCTCCGCCTAGTCGGCTCTCTCAGTCTTTTTCAAAGAATACTAGATAGTGTCGTTAAATCTGAAATAAGGTCTTTCGAGAAGCAGATCGAAACAGTTGTTCAATCCCGTCCCTCAAGCTCCCAACCGACTGAACCAAGCAGGCAGAAAGTACTTGAAGCTATAAAGAAGTTTGTGTATCTGCCTGAGCAAAAGAAGCGAGAAACTCGTTCTGAATTTGGTGCAGCTCTTCATTTTATGTTGTTTCATTTTCACCAAGTTTCGACAACTCACGAACAACTGTCTGGCCTTCTGACGCAAAAATAAAATAAAAATAACTGATAGACAACAGTGAGGAGGACATCATACTTTTAATCCTTCGATGGTCGACCGATTTTGATAAGGCCGAACTGCAAAGCGTACAAGAAAGTGAGAAAATCTTTAACAATTCGAATGGCTCACTCGGTGCCAATTTTTTCCATGATCTTGTTATTCTCTTACGGTGTGCTCAAATATCTGCGAACTCTAGATAATTCCGCATAGCTCAGTTCTGTGTTTGTATCTGAATTTGACAGGTTGGTTAGTTTGAAGCGAGATCGAGAACAAATCGCAGAAATGATAACAGAGCCTAACAATCCAATCATACGGACCATCAAGCAAATATTAGAGATGTATTATCCAGTCATTTACAAGGTTGCACTCGCGTCAGATCTGTCGAAAAAATTCGGACAGACCGAAGCTTTTCTCAAAGACTTGGTGCAATTGTTAACAAGACGTAGAGAGGAAGAGGTGTCGGTTGACAAGCTGGTTCAACTGCTTCATCAGCATAAACAGTCCTACTGGTCATTTCTAAATGATGTAAGTACATGTTTCTGCTTCATCAAGAAATCTTTTTTTCCTCTTTTTGATAGGTGTTGTGATTGGCTTACATACAACTCCTCGAGACTAGCTAGTTAGATGTGAAAATCTTTGTGATCCTATGAAAGAATGGATTCACTCTTGCTTTGATCTTGTTAAATCCGGGTTGAAAGAATCTGCGGCCGTTTTTCCAGACACGAGGCTGGGGCTTGATCTTCGGGAGATTACTTCTGCTGCACCGATCGAAGCTAGTCAAGCAGAATCACGATCTCTCTCGGCGTACAACAGATTAAATAAGATGATCGACAACATCCAATACCGCCTCATCTTTTGCTCATCTTCATTCATCCTCGAGACTGCCTTTTCCACCCAAGCTTTCCAACTCTTGGCTGAGCTCAATCAGGACTTGAGCCAACATCTCGCCCAATCAGCTGCGGACGACCGTCCGCCTTTGCCCTTTGGTTGGGCGTGGTGGATTGACGGAAATAAACTATGTGGGAAGGGCGCGTGCAGGATTAAAGACGACGTAGTAAAGGGCCAAGGACCCCTGACGGGCGGCGTATGTGACCCATACTTTGATCTATTTTCATTCCTCTTCTTCCCCAATGTCAAGTCAAAACATCCACAACTAACCCACCACCGGTGTGCTTCTCCTGCTCCCTTTGTATTCCAGGTTGAACAACTCGCTCCTAGCCAGCTGGTCGTCAACTCGGACTTGAATGAATTAAAGAAACTAGCTAGCGTCTACTTAAATCAGTTAATGAAATCATGTATTCTATTTGATCGACCAACACCAAGATAATCTTTGGCCGCCATACGAATATTTCGAAAGAAGTATACACAGATTCGAGATGACCATGTTGATAAAGACAAACTTCCAGTCACCTCTATGCACAATAGCGACTTCAGCAATATGCCAGATTATGATATATGCCCTTCTCTCCCTGATGTCTTTCTGTTGATCTCTAAGATATGTTGTACACTTTATCACTTCAATACCGAACGTATCTTGGTTGTCTTTCGACTGACTATAATACATATTCGTGCTTTGAACTCCCATCTTGTATGTCTGAACACGTGTATGTACGTTTACGCAATTGAAAAACATTTTCGCTCTGGCTTCTCTTTTCTTCTCCAGTTGTTATTTTTTTCCTGAGGCAGAAGAAAAGGTACCATCCAACTACAGGACATGAAGTTAGGCCATAACACATAGGGGCTATCAAATATCTCCTTGTGTAATGTGTATATGCCAGCTTCAGTGATGCCAAAGACTGGTATCTTTCTAGCTACACCAGGTGCAAGCAAAGTAATAGATGGTAACCCAAGGGTATATGTCTCAGAGGGAATGGTTAATTGATGGTAAAAGAAAAGGGTTTGAATAACAAACAGTTTTGTTGTTTATTACAGGAGGGGCCTGAGTTACAGGGGTAGTTTATTGTGCCCTCCAAAATAATCAGGACCTGAATCAACAGGGTTATTTTGGGGTATCTGATGTTCTGATCCTTAAGCAAGGAGTACACCCAGACAGTAACTATGCAAGGAAGTGAGGAAAAGATTTACTGATGCTACTCCCAAACTAAGGGGTCTTCAGGAGGTATAAACTGGTCTAAAAGTGCTCCAAGAGTTGGCTAACAACCTACAGGTTGTGGAAGAGTGCTGGTGAAAATTTGAGTGGTGGTTGGATGAAATTCAATGAAAATAAAAATGAAACTGGACTATATATGCCAGCCTGGATCTCTTATGTGACTGCAGGGCACAAGGAAATGTCATTATAAAGCCAGATAATTAAGAGGATGATGTAACTCTGGATTCTACTTTTAGAAAAAAAGGGGTAAGTTGTCTAAGGAAAACCTCCAACCTAAATATAGGTCTGCAAAGATGCTATTTAAGGGTAAGAGGGTTTGTTTAACCAATAAAGGAGGGCAGATTTTCTTCCTTTGTTTAAGGGCAATAGTTGGTGGAATAATAATTTAAGAAATGGTTCTGGATAAACAAGCTACTAGCTAGAAGGTTACTTCAAGTATTTATTAAGGCATTACTAAGCATTTAATTCTTGGTGATGGCTTAGAAATATAGGTGAAAAACCAAAAAGGTAGTAAATGGGTATGTTTATGTATGACTTCTTTCCCTTCAGCTCAAAGTACTCTTTATATAGTACTTGGATGGGTGCTTTATTGCCTGTACAAGTACATGTGTAATTCTCAACCTCCATGTTGAATTACCATGTGGGCTTTAGCAGTATGTAGCTACTCAAAAGACCATGTGCTTTGTAATCAGTCTAGCACATGGTGTTTGAGGCTTAGTATTGAAACAAGTGGCTTGGAATTCTTAATCTGGAATAGCCACTTGTCTTAATGCAGAAACCATTCATTGGTACTGTTTTATTATGTGTTACAGTATCATATATGGGCTATGTCTTTTATCTAGATGATAATCCTTATCTTTCCATGGATAAGGTGATTATCCTATATGTTTCACATATTATAAGGTATGCACTTTATCCTTTATGGGTTATTTGGTATTAAATATGTTACATAGTATTAGTTTCCATTTTAAGGTGCATCTTTTTTTTATTTGAAGTCTTTAGGGCAATAGTTGTTGGCCTAGAGGTAAGTGTAGGACAGTTTTATTGTCTCTAAGTTTGACAATATAACAGGCTATAAGACTGGTTGATAAGGTTAGTAAAATCTGGTACACATGAATGAAGAAATGTGAATATAGATGGGGATATAATGTTGTGGGAAAGAAGGGCTGTGTATATAGAACTTCTGGGCCCTTAGAGTCAAACCAGGAGCTCCTTTTTGCCCTTTCAAATCTCCTACTAGGCCCTGGTCACCTGTATCACCATTTTGGTTACTGTAGTGCTTGGCTATGTTGAAGTGTCAAAATAGGCACTGCTTGAGAGAATCCACATTCTTCTATGTAAAGTGGCTTGGTAAGTCAACTTTACAGAGATGGACCCCCTGTACGCCACACTTGTGGCCTCTTTAGTAGCTCATTGAACCTAGGCTGATTTCACCTGTAGTCTAGTGACAATTTATTTTCCCTGGTGCACCATGTCCTTGAGTTCTGATTTGAAAAGTGCCCAATTGTGGAAAGATTGGTTTGGCAGATGTGGAGGCCCTGTACCAAGCAACAACTATGTGGAATCTCAGTAGGGTAACCACAGATCTCTGTCACCTCTGGGAAGTTGTGGAAAATTTACTGCAACAATAGTGGATTATCTGGTACATATTTCTAACACATACATATAAGAATTAACCAGAATTGGAGGCAATACATCATCATCACCATCAGACAAGAATACATGTCAAATGGATTCAACATTAGGAAATTCATGCTTATCTCAATTGTCAGAGTATCACTCATGAATGCTGAGGTTGTGGGTTCTAGTCCCACAGTAAACAAACTTCCTTTTCACTTTTTCTTTAGGCTACATGTGTCACAGGGGCCAAAGTAGGTCTTTATTCTCAATAAAATGAGTTTTTCTTTTTCTCTTTGTTTATTTGTGGTCTGTAGGACCCTTTACAACCAAAAAATTTGACTGGCTTGGTCTTAGTAGCAAAAAATAGTGCCACAGTGATAGTTATGGCTTTACTACAGGTATCATGTACATGTGTCAGCCTGAAAATAATTCAGAGAAATCCTGCCTGTAGAAATTTATATAAATATTATTACACTTTACACCTTATGTTCTTTGTTTCAAAAGAAATTATTAAAGTATATTAAAAAACTGAACATGTGAGACAGAATCTACATATAACTTTTATACCTCAAGGAAAACTTGAAATATTATCTCATATTCTCAATCTAAACCTGAATTAACCTAGGATTTTTTGATATGAACAATCTGGAACAGAAAGCAATGATTGAGGTTTGGAAGGATTATTCATTTCAATGTGAGGAAAGAGAAAGAATGAGAAACATACCTGGAACAGAAAGCAATAATTGATGTTTGGAAGGATGAGGAAAAAGAGAATCCTTCCAATGCTGTCTGTCCCAGGTTATGTAGTGAAATGAAATACATGACCTGTCACAGAATGTGACATAAATGAGATAAAGAAATAAGAATAAGTGAAACAGTGAAATAGAGAAACTGAGATAGAGAAACTAGACAAATGAAGATGAAGCAAATAGAAAGAGATACATCTCAACAGGATTCTCACCAAAGTGAACCATTAAAGAATTCTCCTTCATATATTTTTGCAGGCCTTCAAGATTTTTACCTCAATTACAATATACATAAACTTAAATTTATGCTAGTATAATATTTAATTAAGGCTAATCAAGCTTAGCTATTATGGATGAGTAAAGTTTAAATAATCAGTTGATTTTTTTTTTCTTTTAAAGTGTAATTTGGCCTATGGCATTGCACACTATGAATCTAAGTAACAACCTTATGCAGTAAAAACACTTGGAGATTTGAGAAACACTAAGTACAACTAGTGTCATCTAATGCTGATGCCGGGTAATCAAGAACAAGTTTTTAGTAAGAAAGGAAAAGAAAGAAAAAAGGAAAAGGAAAAAAAAAGTGAAAAAACAATAAAGAAAAAGAGGAAGAAAGAAAAAGAACCACAGAAGTGAACTCGGGATTGAGAATGTGAAAACCGTTAATCAAATAGGGGTGATATGCGGAAAACGCTCTGACTCCTGTAAATATTGCGCTACTGCTTCTTCAGCTTTCCGGATCTTGAGGACTTGCTCAAGGCGGTTAGCACTAAATTGTATTTGTAAAGCACAAAGTCTTCTCCTAAGAGATAACCTGCTTTGTTTGGTCCGAGGGCAGAAATTCATGAAATGAACAACCTTCTATCTTGCCCCACAATGAGGGCAGAGGGGATGGAGGATCCTGAGGATTCAAAAAAGGTGATGATTGAGTGAACAGTGGCCCAATGCTAGCTGGTTTATCACCGAGCTTAAAGCAACAGGCAGACTTGAGGCATCTGATTTTTTGGGGGAGAGGCCTGACGTCGCTTGTTGGTGTACTTTCTTGTAGTTGCCTTTGATCACAAGGGATTGTTCTGTAGACTCCAAGGCTTCCTTTGCTAGCTCATCCGCCAGTTCATTGCCTAAGATGTCCCTGTGACCAGGGCACCATACAAAAAACACCTTCAAATGATGAGGGAGGGCAGCCAATGCCTTATTGATCTCCAGAAATAACCATTGTCCAGGTTTGGGGGCTGAGGGATCGTTGGTCCTCCTGATGACGCCTTGGTTATCGAAAAAGATTAAAATCTGCTCCCTGTGAGCATCATTACATAACTTTTTGGCCAAACCAAGTGCTGCCAGGATTCCCGCTGCTTCACTCTCATGGGTTGACACCATGGTGTTACCCCCTAACAAGTACAAGCTGTAACTATTCAATATTGGACAGATGGCTGCCCCTACTCCCCCCTTCTCTGGGTGGAAAGACCCATCACTGAAGATCATCAAAATACCTGGGTCCTTTTCATGCAAAGAAACGAGGGACTTAACAGAGTGAATCACATCTTCCTTAGGCATCGTCAAATTTTGAAAATCCAGCGGCCGGGAAGGGGATGCTCCAAAGGCAAAAGAAAGTGTAATCCTTTCTGGGTCCAAATCCATTGCTTCGTCCACCAAAGTTGCTGCAAGCCCGTTGTGAGAACTCCTTTTGGGACGGGGGTAGTTCTGTGAGGGGGAAATAGCAGTTATAGTATTTCAGGTATGTATGAATTTATTACAACTGTTAAGGGTGGTTTTAAAGACCTGCCCCTCTATTTACTACAAGAGTTAATACAACAATTATATTTGTTGTTGTGGCTGATAACTTTCTTTTTGTTTTCTTTAAGAGAACTATTTATGTAGTAATCTCTTATCAGACAAAGATCTAATTTCAACTTACAAATAATCAGCAATGGGCTTGATGAAGGGATCAGGGGTGTAGATAGTAGATGGATTGTTACAGAAAGTTGTGGTAAATGGAATACAAGGTTTTGTTGGAATTGATGAGGAAACAAGTATTTATATGTTTATGATTTATTTATTTATTTTTGGATGTAGTCTGAGGAAATGAGTAAAAAGATGTTTTTGGTATAATGTGAAATATTCAAAGGGTTGTACCCTCTTCCTTAACCTTTAGTTAAAAGAGCACAATTTTCCTTTTGTTTCTTTTGTGTATTTTAAACTGATATGAAAGATTTTGTTGTGGGTCACCTGATTAAGATCACACTATTTATATGGATGAGTAATGTTATTTAGTTTGCTAGCTAGATGATGGGGCGTGGGATCCAAGTGGGATGCTACTTGGATGATACCTCCCTGGATGATACCTGGATGATTTTCTTTTCTGGGAGGGAACAACCTCCCCTTTATATAGTAAAATGTGAGGGATTTTTGCTGGTGGGATGTCTGATTGAGGTATTTATGCTGGTGGGGTCTCTTCTTCTACGCTGCCTTCATGCAGGGAGTGCATAAAGTGAGCTATTTCTGCTGGTGAGGTTATGTACTTAGACTGTGCCACAGATCATGTGCTGCGTCTTGTGACCTAAAGTGAGCTATTTCTGCTGGTGAGGTTATGTACTTAGAATGTGCCACAGATCATGTGCTGCGTCTTGTGACCTAAAGTGAGCTATTTCTTCTGGTGAGGTTATGTACTTAGACTGTGCCACAGATCATGTGCTGCGTCTTGTGACCAGACACTAAACTATATACTACTTCTATATATATACTATGTACTTATTATTCACTATAATTCTCTTTAACTGTATAACTTTTGATTTAGCCGTGCAAAACCCTAACATAAATGGGTGACTTATAGATTAAATTTACCCTAGATTTCAATTATGCAATTATATTGCTACTATTTTAGCTTCTGAAAGATAATGAAAGAATATAATCCTGCTGGATACTTGAAACAGGGTTTGGAATACCACACCGTTTCTTGCTGAATCAGGAAAGTGGGCACTTGAGTCGGCCCTGCTGGATAAGATAAATGAGCAAATAATGTTGTTAGCTTTGACCGTGATCAATTTCCTAAAGAAAAAGGAAAAACTGGTCTTGATGATTTCATTGGCAAAATCCGGTACAGTCGATCTAGCCTGAATAAAGCTGTTGGGAGTCAATCGAAAAGTTCCAAGCATGAACGTTCCAGCTAGTCAATTGATTTTTGCGGATAGTGGCTTATGTCACATCTCCCCAGCTTGTAACATCTCACTTCACTGACTGCACCATTACAAACTACTTTCAGGCTTACATAAGCATATTATTGAATATTGACTTAGGTATGTGGTTGCCTTAAAAAATTCCACGGCTTACAGGTGCCCAAAAATCCCATCATATATATATAGTATCAAACTTATCATAAAGCTCAAGTATTTAAAGAGGCACAAGTATGTAGTACAAGGATGACAACTAATAATTGGTAGATTGCATGAGGGAGAAAGCCATAATGTGGCTGTAAATACATAGTATTTATAGTGCACATTATGTAAGGAAAAGAAAGGAAATGGAAATGGAGTGACATGGGAAAGTCTGACGTCTTGTTGAGACCATCCTATACGTCTTCATGACGTATAGTGTAGTGATGAGTAATCTTTACATAAGATTATGTAGTCAAGCTACAACAGTATTAGCATAGTGACAGTACATGTGAAAGTTGACAGTTAACAGGTCTGTTGGGGAGTAACACTTGTAGATAGTATGTAGATTCACACCAGTCCATCTGATGTCCAATCCAATATCACATCCATTGTCAGTGATATTGGGTTGCAGGGGAGTGTTATGGCCTGGTGTTATACCAGCAAGGGGAGAGTAGATGCCCACTACAATTGTGTAGTTGGGTGGTACCTTTTCTTCCTCCCCCGAGGCTATTACACTTTAAGAGCATCCACAGTCGTTTTGATAAAATTTTGACAACTGTGGAGCCCTTAGCAAGCTCGATAGTTGATTTACCAAGCCCGTCCCCACTTGTGGCTTGATAACCCGGCTGGATTTCTGGGTTATCAAGCCAATCCACACTTGTGCTCCTCTGCAACTTGAGCTCAATAACTCGAGTTGCAGGGGAGCACTACACGGGGTGGGTTTTTATGGGTGGGGATCTCTTGGGGGTGTCGAATGGGAGGATTGTCAGCTATGTGTGTGAAACACTGGCTTAATTTTATAATTAAACCAGGTACTGTCACTGTGCTGAAAGGTTATCTGAATAAATAAGTGATTTTATTCTCTCTATAGTGTCCAAACTATGCACAGAGGATAACCTAAAACTCCTTTTAATTGAAGATTTGATATACAAATCACTCAATTGGAGAAGACTAATAGTTAACCGTGTAGGTTTGGCTATTCTTTGTATTTGGGAAAGATATAGCAATAAAAATTTATATTAAGCAGCTGGCAAGCACTTAAGCTGATTGGCTACTGTCAGAGGTGGTAGTCTTGCAGCAACTGCTTTCTAAGGAACAGATCAAGGCCAAAAGATGGGGAATTCTAAGGTAACTTGAGACTATTCCAGTAATAAAGGTTGGGTTGGATATAAAGGTGATACACTACTCTAATAGTAGGAGGAGAATATTCAGAGTACTTACAAAATGGTACTGGGGGAATATGCTGAGGAACAATCCTAGGCCAGAAATGGCCTCCTTTTATATTCTAGAGATTCCTTAAGGAATGTTCTAGAATGTTTATTCTAAATTCTGCTCTAATGTATTACAATTCAAATGTACAATGATGTAATGGGAATTGTATTGAATTGAGCACAGTATTTTCTATGTCCCCATGACCTCATGACATGTATGTATAACCAATCATATCATGGGTCAATTCATTTAATAGAACAATACTGGGGAATTACCACGCACTTAGGTAATTTCTTTCTTATAAGCATAACTGTATTATTATTATATTTATGCAAATAAGTTTATTGTCTCTCAGCTTTTATGACAATAATTTATAATTTATATTTTTATGGTTATTCCATCTCCTACTAAGTACCTTTTGAGATGTGGTAAAGTAATAGAAGGAGTTGGAATTTGGTGGTGGTTTGAGTGAGGTACCCCACCTAATTTTACATGAAAAGTTGATTACTTTAATAATATTATAGTATATATTATTGCTAATACAATATTTTATTAATATTTTACATTGAAGTCAGTCTTTAGGATACTCTGGAGTATCTCTAGGGCTGACAAGGATTGACTTGTGAAAGATAATCACGAGCTACCTTATCGAGCTCGATAGAGGTCCATAAAGTTATGGACCTCTATCGAGAATTTTATTGATTCGACAGTTTTCGTGCGCTATCGAGCGCAAGTGTGCAACGTCTCGATGAAGTTGGCTTATCGAGACGATTGGAGATGCTCTAAATACATGAACCTAATCTACTGCGGCTCTTTATGTTTTCAAGCATTAAATAAATAAATAAATATATTTGTGTATGTACATATCTTCCTCAAACTACCAAACTTTCTCGATCGCTCATAATTAGTATGTAAATAGATATCACACCTTCATCATCTTCATTCATCACAGTCAACCAAAACATCGACCAACCACACCCCATGAGTCATGACTATCATCAGGGACGACAGGACTGACAAGGAAAACGACCACCACTCAGAAGATAAATCTACCAAGCTTAATAACCAACTTGTCGAACTCTTAGAAGGGTCAGTACCAAGCTTTTCTCACTTTCACCTTCCCAAATCATTACGAAAATCAAAACAAGAACGCAAAACTAACTTTATCGGTACCTTTGGACTCACACAGGCTTAATAATCGCAAATCTAGAATAGATGAACAAGTTAAATTCTTATCAAGCCTACCCAAGATCTTACCCTTCGAGCCGCTACCACCCGAGCCATCAAACGTATCCAGGAAAACTTGGGAGAGATGGTGGTCAGAACATGATCGAATCGAACAGGAGGCTGATTTGTTCAGGGAGGATGAATTTGCGTTGATGAAGAAGGTGGCAATGTGTTGGTCTTCTGCTCATTCTAAATATTCACTGACCTTTCGAATCGCACGTTATCAAGTCTTTACTGAAAATTTCTATACTTGTCTTCGCCTATTAACCAAATACATCAAACAATCAAAAAATAATAATAAAAAAATAAAATAAAAACTGCAAAACCTGCAAAACATTCCCTCCACCGAACGCCTATCAATCTTGGTTGTTGCGAATCTGGTTCATCAAATAACCACACTCGAATACTCTCCACTGCTCTGATTCATCCAGCTAAAACAACTAACATGTCCAGAGAAGATACAGATCTAGTAGGCCTCACCCTGGGCACACTCGAAGCATTTTCAAAACTTGAGCACTTACTCAGATCTCGTCGAAAACAACTTCAAATCTTGGACCTTAGGATCAAGTCAGTCATCTCTGTGGTCTCAATCTTTCATCTCCTCTCCTCTCTACCCTATCTGCTCATCCAATTAAAAAATAAATAAACAAATATTGTCTCTCTTGGTCTATCGCTTTCAGTGCTTCATTGTCGCCTATACTAACCATTATGCCTATATTCATATCTCAATTAGATGGGATCAACAGACCAGCAAGGTTTGGCAAGACCTAGCAGAGCTTGAAACACAACTACCAATACTTTTGTCAAAAATCCGATGGACTCCGCCAAGTACACCTTGCAACTCTCCACCCTTCCCCCAGCGTCCCACAACATTGCCATCCTCTCATCCCTGCCCCTCTAGCTCGAGTCATTCCACTCGAAATTCACTCTCACGTTCTCTTCAATCTCGGAAAGAGCTTACCGATTTTCGTCACAAATCACAACCATTTTCCTCGCTGGACGTTACTGCGGTACCACAGTCGAGCACTAATGTTGAGCAGACTAATATCAACCGACCTTCATCCCAAGGTGGCAATCCATCTATCGGCGTTTGTTTGATTGGTTCATCTGTTACTGGTCTACCCTCACAGCTACCGCATAGCGAATCCTTTCCCAGGTTTAGAAATACAATCAGTTGTATCCGCACCACATCAGCCCCCGCATATGACAACAGCTATACAACATCGGTCACGATCCCTTCATCGTATTCATCTGCACAATCAAGAGCCATGAGAATCCAATCCCTTGCTCTCCAACTTTCATCTATCAGCACCAAGTTCCACACGCTTAATCGTTCGATTGTGCCCACATCGACAACAATTGACAAACTGATCGACTCTGGGCTGCATGTCCCAGAAATATTCCTTGATTTGCAAGATAAACTTGAGGCTGCTGTCCGGTCACTTCAACCCACTGAAACTGGAAAATTCTGCGTGGCACTCATGGAGCAACATAAGGAGGCAGACGACATATGGTTCAACCTGTTCCATCTCGGGCTAGAGATTGAATCGTCTAAACGTGAGATCGATTGTCTTCTTGTTGCCGCCCAGATCGATCCACTTCGCTTAGTCAAATTTAGGTGTGAGTTTGATCGACTTGAGAAGAAGTACGACACCCAGAATCTCCGAACTCAACTAAGAATTCTACCTATCCACTCGAACTATCCCGAGCAACAAGAGTTCAATCAAATTTTGATGGAGAACCTACGGAAGGGTAGCAAGCAAGTCAGAAATGACCTCGATAGGCTTGACGAAACGCTAAAGGTTTATCAATTTGCCACCGAGGCACTAGAAGAATCAAAGGCTCTACGAAGCTCGATGGAAGCATCCAGGCATAAACTTCTAACATCCATTGAGGCGATCGAAACGCTAAACCAAGCACACCCTCAACGAGCTTGGTTGATGAACGGTCCAGGTTGCCTTGCTCTGAATGAAAAAGACAAGGAATATGAAAACGAATGGGGAAAGATAATGATCGGAATGAAAGAAAATCTCTTGGCTGCAGCTAATCTTCTCGAAACCGCTCAAGTTACTCTCAAAAAATTGAACGCGCCAGGTGGTGACCCCAATGTAAGGTCGAATTTCCGTCAAGTCACAGATGTACTAAAGAAATCAGTCGATCAGGCCAACCAAATTTCGACTAACAAGGAGGAGTCTGTCAAGAAGTTGTCCAAAATTAGGACAATCTGGGGAAAAATTATTGAAACCCAATCTGAAGTTGGAAGGTTGCGTGACCAACTCTTGTTGGATGCTTACCGAGATAAATGGAGAATGAGGAAGGTTTCGACCACCAGCCCCGTTATTTCGAGCGAAGAATCGGATTGCATGTTCGAACGATCAACTCGCAATACTTCCCCCCGCGGATTTCCCTCCCTGGAAGAGCTTCGCCGCCCAGCAGCACCTCCTATCAATCTCTTTCACACCCATGAAGAAATTTCAAACTACATCTCGCAATCTTTACAGCCACTTGTCGATTCCACACTTGCCGACCTGGCTAGGCAGAATCAAAATCACGCCGTCCATCAACATGTCGTACATAAACTTGAAGAACTTCGCAGTGTTCAATTGCCTGGGGTCGTAAAACTTGAGAAAACCACGGAGCTCATTCGTTCACAGGCTTGCCAAGTGCGGAAGGTTGAAAGTGAGTATGATGCCAAAGTTATCGAAGGTGGACGTTGGATGAAGAAGGTGCAAGATTTGATCGGTGTAGAGTTGGAGCATACCTACGAAGAAATCGAGAAGCCTCTAGGCCCCATGGATTCCGAAGCACGACTGGTCGAAGATTCGAGTCAAACCCAGACTTTGGTTCAATTAACAAATTTCTTGTATACCATCGATCAATTCACCAACTCCCTACCAAACCGTATCCCTTTCATCGCCGCGAGTCATTCGGACGATCTTGTGATGCAAAACGGACGCGTGGTCTTGCATTGTCGAGCCCATGATGATTCCGTTCGTGCCCATCTAAACGGACTTTCGATGTACTTGATGGGCTTAAAAAACCAAATTTCCAACGAGGCGATCCTGTTCGGATGGATTAACAGCACCCATGTGAAGAAGTTTAAACAAGCTGTGGATGATGTTGGAAAAGAAATTGAAACAACAGATATGAAACTCCAAACGTTTAAGGCTAATATTCAACGCCTTCAAAATTTGATCGGTCAGTCCTTCTTCAGTAACTTTCCGATAAGTTGTATCGCACTTTTTTGGCTGATAACTTTTTTATTATGGTTCTGCTCCACAATAATAGAATCGAACGTGTACGAACCTTTTTTGACTGATGATCAACTCGAAGAAACATTGAATAAACCCCTTCAAGAACTGGCTGATGTTCTAGACGAGATTGAGAGCCAGCTTAGCCAATCTGCATCCGTTCACTTGGAAGCTTTCATCACCTCTTGTCCAAGTTCATCTTCTTCCGGGGCTTTCAAACCAGACCAGTTTATTCTTCCCAAGCAAATGTCACATCATCAGCTGCAGGCACTCTACAACCAAACTCGCAGAGAGTTAGAAAACATTCATCTTCTTGCCAATAAATTCAAAAATGAAACAAATTTACGACGAAAGAATGAAGTCTCCTGGAGAGAAGGCTGGACCCAAAGCATCAATGAATCCTCTATCGACTGTGCTAACCTCGCCGCCGAAATCTTAATGCTCGAGTCCCAAATAACCCAGCTGGGAGAGGAGTTAGTTGATTGGGATCTGAACCAATTTCAAGCTCTGGGAAAAGCAAAACTTCCGGACGTTGATGATCCAATACCAGGCTACTTGGAGCAACTGATGTTATACGAGTCTAGATTGGCCGGATTTAAGGCTGCATTGGAATCGGCAAAAGACCGGATTGATCTTGTTCATCAAAGGGCCACATCAGTAAAATTAGATATCGAAGATAGACTACCCGTATTTATTCATTTGACTGCAGATCTATTCCCGCTTCTAGCCCAATTGAAGTGCCAATGGGCGACATCGCACGACATCGGATTGCAGATCTCACTCTCTACGGGTCGGCTGAAACAGGATGTCGAAAGCTTTTTGGAAGAGTATGGAAGACGATTGGAATGGAAGGATCAGTGCCTCAACATTACCGGGGAGGGGCTTCAATACGTTGATGACCTGTTGGTTGAGTTTGATGAAAATTTCGATCAGTTTTCGAGATGTTGGCGCTCACTTGATGAAGGCGAGACCCTAGAGGCGGCAGGTCAAGCTTTCGGCAAGTTGTTAGATTTCTCAAGATCGCTCAATAGTTACAGGTCTACGGACCTTTGTTTGATACAATCTAAGGTTCATGCCGCTCAGACAAAATTATCGGCGATTCGTAAAGCGATCGATGACGTCCGTGGTGAAAATGTTCCGCACGCTTATCTCTCCAAGGCAAATGCTGAAGTAGAACGCAGAACCCAAGAGCTGAGAAAACGTATCGTTAATCTTGAAGCGGCTGAGAAAGATCTATTGACGTTGCTCTGCCGAGTGAATTATAAACAGCAATCATGCTTGGACGATACAGCGGAGATTGATATTATCTTGACGCATTATGAAACTGAACGAGCTCGATTGTCAGACTGGGGTCGGAATGACCTCGATCGATTCATCGATTCAGTCCAAACCGAGGGCGAGCAGATTGGACAACTGATTGCCTGCACTGAACTTCGGCCGCTCCAAGGTCCCACTGCTAGTTGGCTTCAAAGCCTATCCAAATCAGCCATATCTAGGAAAACCCTGGCTGATATCTGTTCGAATATGAAGGACGAGGTCAAGGGGATTGATGATTTAGTCAAATCCGCGTTACAGATCACCCGACGAATTGAAATTTTGGATGGCACGCAAGGTCAATTAGCGCAAACGATTATAATTCTTCAAAGGACACTCCCAGGCCAATGTAGCAAATGTCTTGAAGAAATTTTAAATCAACGGCCATCCCAAGTGCAAAATAACGGACCCGACAGATTTGAAGCGGCTTCTTCCAAATTGGAAGATAATCACTCCACCTTGCGAACTCTCAATTGCTCTCTAGAAGCACGCCTGGATAACGCTAAAGAAAACCTACGCATCATTCAAGACGAAATCACGAAGGTTGATGTTTTGTCGAGTCTCTGCGACCGGCTCAACCAACTTGATCTCGACGGATTCGTTGACCTTGAGGCTGATTCTCAATACTCGCCATTGCCCAATCAAGATGGTCTTGAACATGTTTTAGACGTTTTGGGTGAGATTGAAAACGAAGTCAAGCAAATGTCCGACCCTGTCTTGGTTCACACGCGTTTAAAAGATACGTTAAACTTGCTAGAGGATCAGAAGCACAAGGCTGGAATCATGAGCCAATTGGCCATTTTCAAATCAGCAATTTCAGACTGTGATCAAACTTTTTCAGCTTTAATAGATATACTTGATGTTCGCCGGACCCAAACCACAGAAGCCAAAGTCAAGGATCTCACCAAATCTGCCACAGCAGCATTCGACGCCTTATTGAAGGTATCCGAAAATATTAAAGCAGATACAAGGGTTGAGTACCAGGTGAGTCGGTCGAGACATACTTGGGAAGAGCTCGAGTCGATCGTCAGAGAAAATCTGTCTGAACAGCAAAAGGACCTTCGTCGGTCGACAAATAGGGCCAATAACCCCCTTTCAAAGTCCACCAGGCTGCCTTTACCCAACCGATCGAGGTCTCGTCTAGCAAACGTGTCTGATACGCCATCATCAGCAAACTCTAGTCCAAGTTGTTTGATTCCTCGCCTCAAACATTCGAGCCATCATGCAATGAATCAATTCGAAAGTCCTACTGTGTCTGATTTCCCCGGCGGGTTGAACAAATCACACTCTTTTATGATTACTCGTCGCAACGCACAACCTTCCCCTGAATCATTTCACAGCCGATTGAGCAAAGCTATACCGCACTCCGAATCAAATTCCCCGCTAGTCCCCGCCCGATCAATTTCTAGACAGAGTGAAGGCAAGAATTCAAGTAGCATGAAGAGTAATGCATCATTTAGAGAACGCCATCGCTTACATTCTATTCAAGGTACCCCTACGCGACCTGCTGCCAAACTGTTGGCTAATCGAACAGCCGCAAATCCAAACATCACGCCAACTCTTTACAAGCCTCAGGCGAATAGGAATATTGACAAACTTGTTGGAAACGTTGTCAACAGACTCGCGGTAAGCATCATGAACGAACCATAGAAATTTTACAAAGAAAAAAACGCAGCAGTCTGCTAATTATTTCTCCGTGTGCATTTCAAATATACGACGATCACACATAGCGTAATCAATTCAGAGTGCATGTTGCTCCTGCAGATGGCTGGGAGGACAATAGTGGGATGTATTGGATCGGCGAGAAGATTTACTTTTGTCGGATTCTGAGATCTCAAACTGTCATGGTTAGGATTGGGGGAGGTTGGTGTGAACTATCTGCGTGAGTGCTCATTGTGAAGTGGAGAGACCTTGCTGTAACAGGGAAAAAGTAAAACGTGATGATTTACATGTTTGCTTTTACCAGTTTCCTGATGGAGCATCTAAGGTTAACTTCTCCAAATAACACGCCTCCTCAAATTCAATACAGAACAGGCGGAGGATCTGAAGGAGTGACATCATCAGAGCACGCCAGGCGTGCATCGACCAGTCACTCACCTTTGTTGCCAAGTTCTACTATTAGCTCGCATGGGAGTTGCGATTCAAGCCCGCGCAACACACACGCCGTCAATTATGGGAAACTTACAGATTCTTCAACTTCAACCCCTTCGTCGTCTACGGCTACCGTTTTGATTACAACACCTCAAGAAGTACGGACGAACCATGGCCCGTCTTCTAATGAAAGATCACATCTTACTCAGTCAACGTCGCAACCAAACTCCTTTCTATCTACACCAACCGAAACCATTCAGATGTTTTTGAGAAAAGCTGAGAATCGGAGTTATCTAACCAACAATTATATTATTACTCCTCCCCATGATGGAGTAACAACCTCTGATTCGATGCTCAAAATTAATCGTCCCAGCTATTCAACAGTCCCCAGCTCCAAACTTGATCCGTCTGCTTTACCCCCTTCTCTATCCCATAATACTAATACTAATAGCACCAATCTAAATGTGAGTAATACTGGCAGTAGCAAAAATTCACCTCTTCCGCTTTGGAAACCTTGAGATTATATTAGATACCAACTTGCTCAAATATCCATGTACAATGATTACTGTACGTCATAGTTGCTCCTTCACTTTCATTTTTAAGAACCCAATCCACGTTTAAAAAATCAACATGCTCATGTCGACAAGTGCAAGTGTTTTTTATCCATTTGGCTCTCTTTTCTTATCATTTTTTTTAATTCGTTATGCATAGAGATGTTCCTTTCCATTATTCTATCCTAAATTATCCCTATTGTGTTGACTGTTCCAACGTACCACGCAAACCTATTAATCCTTTTGTTTCATTGACAATGCATCATGTAACACGCGTTCAACCTTACTCCCGTGTAAAACACACAAAAAATTCTTATTGGGTTTCATACAATCAAATTGATGGTTTGACTATTGTGTTTTTACTAATGCTTGGATTTTTTGAAGATTTTTGGATGACAAGGTTATGGGGTGAAGGGCACAACCCAGGATTCAGCCATGTTGATCATTAATGACCAGATCATGGGTAATGTAAAACATAAAAGATTGATTGTTTTTGATGGATTTTGATGATTCTTGATGCAAATTAGTACAAGCATTTGTAAAAACTCAATACATGTAGCCTACACTGTTGAAATTAGGGTTTGGGTGTTCATTTCCAACACATTGTGGTGTAACTCAAAAAGTGATATGGCCAAAGTTTGAAACCTAAATGATCAAATCTTGGATGCATATAGATTTTCACTTTCATTGATGTATTTGATGTATTTTCTTTTATCATCTGATTTCTCATCAGCAATATTTTCACCAAGTTATATTTATTGTGCAACAGGGGTCCAGAAGACTTTTATTTGTGGCTGGTGCATGTAGGGCTAGTGCAGAGCACCCTTGGTGAATACCCCAAGCTCTGCTAGACTGCCTATCAACATACCCCCACACATCCTCTCCAATACAAGTCAAAAATTACTCTTTTCATCCAATCATGGCTTGCCCACCAGTGCCAAACATGCAAAGAACTTGCAACCCAAGAAAAAGAAGATTCACTACTTGATTGTCAACCTCTTGAACCCCTGCACCAAAAAACTGGCTCTCTCAGAACTCAGTAATAAATGTGAACAATGGGACAAGTTCAACCTTGCTCTTGTCTTATGGCACTGCTAGTGCTTTGGTCACCCCAACTTTCTCTCAATTTTTCCAGCAAAATTGGATGATGAAATTTTCTTGGGCTGGTTGTAAGAGGAAAGAGATGAGCTTCTTCTGTATTAAATATGAAAACTATTCCATCAAATAAAATAACTACCAAATAAAAGAAAGGGTTGCCCCTTTGGTTTTGGAAATTCACACCTGGGGTAGCTGTCATCTATGTGGATGGAACTTTGGCTTGATGTATATAAAAAGCCAGTTACTGTCACTGTGCTAAAAAGTTATCAAAGTAATAATGTGTATCAATCTCTCTATAGTGTATAAACTATGCACAGAGGATAACCTGAAACTCCTTATAATTTTTAGGTTTGGTATACAAACCAGTCAATTGGAAAAGACCAACAGCTAACCTTGTAGGTTTGGCTATCTTTTGTATTTTTGAGTAAATGTGTCAATATATATTTCTGTTAATCAGCTGGAAATAACTTGAGATAATTGGCTACTGCCACAGGTGGTAGTCTTGAAGCAACTTCTAATGAACCAAATAACTTTTGGTTTCCAACCAGTATGTCAGAATCACGACCACGTGTGCTGACGATGCGAAGACAGATGAGCAGACCTTTTGGTTTCCAACCAGTATGTCAGAATCACGACCACGTGTGCTGACGATGCGAAGACAGATGAGCAGACCTGGCAAGGAGAGACAAAGAACAATGTGAGACGATGAGATGAGACTCAAGGAAGAAACAATTATAATCGAATGTTTATTTCTAACCTTTTGGTTTCCAACCAGTATGTCAGAATCACGACCATGTGTGCTGACGATGCGAAGACAGATGAGCAGACCTAACAAACGTAGAGAGATGAAATGAGATAAAAGATAACATGTGAGAAATATAACAAAGAGAGATGTAATTGAGAAAAGCCCAAACCTGGCGAGGAGAGACAAAGAACAATGTGAGACGATGAGATGAGACTCAAGGAAGAAACAATTATAATCGAATGAAGAAAGAGAAATACAATTAGAAAAGTATAGAGTCTTTTTATATTCAATTATTAGGTTTCGCCCTTGTCCATCTCATTACCCCCTTTCCTCGTGACTCGCCGCAGTGGGGTGAAAATGACTCCCCAGACTGTAAGTTCAACAACTTCTTTGTAAGGAATAGGTCAAGGCCAAGAATGGGGAGTTCTAAGTTAACTTGATACTTATTCCAGTGAATAAAGGTGGGTTGGATAAAAAATGAGAATAACACTACTCTAAAAGTAGGAGGAGAATGTTCAGGGTACTTACTAATGTTGTACTGGGTGAATATGCTGAGGATCCAATCTAAGGCCAGGAAATGGCCTCCTTTTATGCTCTAGAGGTCTTCAACAGAAGGTTCTAGAATGTTGTTATAAATTCTGCTCTAATGTATTACAATTCAAATGCACTATGATTTAATGATAATTTCATTTTATTGATAACAGTGTTTTCTATTTCCCCATGAATTCATTTCATGTGTGTATGACCAATAACATCATGGGCCAATTCCGATAATAGAATAATACTGGGAAATTACCATGCAATTAGGTAATTTCTTTTTTATTAGCATAAATCTATTCTTCTTATATTTATACAAATAGTATTATTGTCTCTCAGATTTTATGACAATACTTTTTAGTCCATATTTTATACAGTTATTCCTTTTTCTGACCAAGTACCTTTAAGATATGATAAAGTACTAGAAGGAGTAGGAATTTAGTGGTGGTTTGAGTGAGTTACCCCACTTAGAGCAATCACATTGGTTTGTTGGATTATCCCAGGACTTGAGTTAAGACTTATGTCAGCCCTAGAGATACTCCAGAGTATCCTAAGCACTGACTAAATAATGTATTACTAATTTAAATAATAACATATCATAAAATATTATTATATCAATCAGCTCAGAATGTAAAATTAAGTGGGGTAGCTCACTCAAACTATCACTAAATTCCTACTCCTTCTAGTACTTTATCATATGATAAAGATACTTTAAGAAAAAGGGAATAAAAGTATAAATTATTGATTAAGAAATTATTGTCATAAAAGCTGAGAGACAATAAACTTATTTGCATAAATATAAGAATAATAAAAATATGCATATAAGAAAGAAATTACCTAAGTGCGTGGTAATTTCCCAGTATTGTTCTATTAAATGAATTGGCCCATGATGTGATTGGTTATACACACATGTCATGAGGTCATGGGGACATAGAAAATACTGTGCTCAATTCAATACAATTCCCATTACATCCGGGTACATTTGAATTGTAATACGTTAGAGCAGAATTTAGAATAACATTCTAGAACCTTCCTCAAGGAAGCTCTAGAATATAAAAGGAGGCCATTTCTGGCCTAGGATTGGTTCCTCAGCATATTCCCCCAGTACCATATTTTTAAGTACTCTGAATATTCTCCTCCTACTTTTAGAGTAGTGTTATCCCCTTTATCCAACCCACCTTATTTACTGGACTAGTTATCAAGTTATCTTAGAACATCCCCATCTTAGACCTTGGACTATTCCTTAGAAAGCAGTTGCTGCAAGACTACCACCTCTGACAGTAGCCAATCAGCTCAAGTGCTTGCCAGCTGCTTAGTAACAATTTATATTGTTACACTTTCAAAAAGACAGAAAGATAGCCAAACCTGTATGGTTAGCTGTTAGTCTTCTCCTGATTGACTTATTTGTATATCAACGGGACAATTACAAAGGAGTTTTAGGTTATCCTCTGTGCATAGTTTGGACACTATAGAGAGAATAAGACTTGTGATTATTCTGATAACCTTTCAGCACAGTGATAGTACCTGGATTTTTATAGAAATTAAGCCAGTGTTTCATACACATAGCTGACAAATTACTTCCGGATTAAGCCTACTCCCAGGGGTCAAACACATAGGAGGGGATTAACACAAGGATTTATGTCATAATACTGCCTCTGTTCCATTTAACCACATTGGGATCTTCCATAATACCATGAAACCCTTTCCAGATTGTTATATTGACTCAAGACACCATATGCTCCACAGCAGGAAGATAACACAGCAAATTCTCAACAACAACTTCAACATCACCCATTTTCTGGACTAGAGTGATTCTGAAGATGATTCTAGCTCTCCATCAAAGAGACCACAGCTTCAAAACAAGTAAAGAAATCATTTGGAGCATCACATTTGGCTCATGGCCAACTATTTCAATGCAGATTCAACATATGAAAATCATGACTTCTGCCGGGTATTCCGCATGGAGAAAGGACTATTCTTGCATATCCTGAAAGAGATCACTGATCAGTTCCCTTATGTCAGCTATGTGTATGAAACACTGGCTTAATTTCTATAAAAAGCCAGGTACTATCACTGTGCTGAAAGGTTATCAGAATAATCACAATTCTTATTCTCTCTATAGTGTCCAAACTATGCACAGAGGATAACCTAAAACTCCTTTGTAATTGACCCTTTGATATACAAATAAGTCAATCAGGAGAAGACTAACAGCTAATCATATAGGTTTGGCTATCTTTCTGTCTTTTTGAGAGTGTAACAATATAAATTGTTACTAAGCAGCTGGAAAGCACTTGAGCTGATTGGCTACTGTCAGAGGTGGTAGTCTTGCAGCAACTGCTTTATAAGGAATAGTCCAAGGTCTAAGATGGGGATGTTCTAAGATAGCTTGATAACTAGTCCGGTAAATAAGGTGGGTTGGATAAAGGGGATAACACTACTCTGAAAGTAGGAGGAGAATATTCAGAGTACTTACAAATGTGGTACTGGGGGAATATGCTGAGGAACCAATCCTAGGCCAGAAATGGCCTCCTTTTATATTCTAGAGCTTCCTTGAGGAAGGTTCTAGAATGTTATTCTAAATTCTGCTCTAATCTATTACAATTCAAATGTACCCTGATGTAATGGGAATTGTATTGAATTGAGCACAGTATTTGCTATGTCCCCATGACCTCATGACATGTATGTATAACCAATCACATCATGGGCCAGTTCATTTAATAGAACAATACTGGGAAATTACCACGCACTTAGGTAATTTCTTTCTTATAAGCATAATTTTGTTATTATCATGTTTATGCAAATAAGTTTATTGTCTCTCAGCTTTTATGACAATAGTTTCTTAATCATAATTTATACTTTTATTCCCTTTTTCTTAAAGTATCTTTAGCATATGATAAAGTACTAGAAGGAGTAGGAATTTAGTGGTGGTTTGAGTGAGCTACCCCACTTAATTTTACATTCTGAGTTGATTGATATAATAATATTTTATGATATGTTATTATTTACATTAGTAATACATTATTTTTATTGTATTTTGTAGTTTAGTCAGTACTTAGGATACTCTGGAGTATCTCTAGGGCTGACACCTTACGTCATCCAGAAGGCGGTTAGTATTTTCTTGGAGATAACAATTAACTTACAAAAACAATGCTAATTTTTTCTTTTTAATTTTAGGACTGCACCGGAAAATTGGGCCTGAGCCCTCATCAAAGGATCACAGAAGCCATCCAACAGCTGGCTTATGGAGTCCCTCTTGAAACCACCAACAAATAATTCTGCCTTGGCAAGCCAACCGCACATCAGAATCTCAAGGCTTGTTGTGGTGCAATCCAAGCAATCTACAAAGCAAAATATCTGCAAGCCCCAAATGAAGACAATCTGAGACAAACACTTGAAGAGAATGCAGCTCCGGGATTCCCAGGATGTATTGCAAGCCTTGATTGCATGCATTGGGTATGGAAAAACTGCCCCACCGCTTTGAGTGGTCAATTCAAGGGGAAAGAAAAATTCCCAGCATTAGTTTTAGAGGTGACAGCATCAAAGGACACCAGGATATGTCATTGTGTTTTGGGAACCTCTGGTTGCTTGAATCACAAGAATATATTGGATTGATCCCCTCTCTTCCAATCCCTACTCAATGGCACTTCATGGGGTGTTTATTTCCAGCTACAAGATGCCATACTATCTTGTGGACGGAATCTACTACCCATGGGCCACACTCATCCAGTCAAAATCACTCAGTGCACATGATTGAGCAGCCAAGCTATTTACAATTTACCAAGAATCCATCTGGAAATAAATTGAAAGAACCTTTGGAATCCTCCAAGGTGAATTCAAAATATTATCAAAACCAGCAATGCACTGGTACCCGGGAAACTTAAAATCCATAATGAAGACATTTATCATATTGCACAATATGATAGTTGAATCAAGAGCTGGAAAAAATATTTTCCACTGCTTCCATCAACTAAAATATTGATTCCTCCCTGCTCAATACCTTACAACCTGCGTGAAAAATGTATATGAGCAATTGAGATGTGATCCAAACTCAAGCACCAAGATCTGAAAAAAGACTTGATCAAGCACATGTGGGAAAAATCTGCTGTCTCTGAGTCATCTGATGAGGAGGAGAGTGGCTCCTCATTGGATGATTCCCTGTTGGAATAAGATTTCTGATTTATTTATCCTTGCAATGAAATGTTATAAATAATCTGTTTCTCACCATCAAAAACTCTGTTGGAGAAAACAAGACAAATTTGACTCATAAAAAAACAGACACATGCATTTAAAGAGTGAGAAATGGGTCCAAGAAATTATTTCCTTGAGTCTGAGTGGGGACTGGGTTGTCCCCTTGATCTGATCCATCTTTTTTTGTCTTTGTTGTCTTATGGGGCATGGTCATCATCTTGCTAGTCAGAGACCTTGAAGAGTGATGCAGATTGGTGTTGGGTCTGGAGGATTCATCTTCATTGGGGTTTGTTGATGATGTTTGGATCTTTGTTCATATTTTCAAAAATCATTTCCTTCCTTTTAATCAAGAAAACTCTGGAAATATTTTCTGGAAAGGTGTCTATTCTCTGGAACATCAAATTGATATTCATTTTTTCACAATCAATTACAACCCACTCAGCTTGAATATTGTTTGCATGTTTTGCTTCAGTAGATTGCTTTGCAGACTCCTTATGCGATGACCCAAGTAGCTTCTTTTTTTTGCTTGTATTCATCTTCTGTTATTTTTTTTTTCTTGATGAATCCCAGGGGGATGTTTCCAATTGTTTGATTTTGTAGATCCTCCGCCGTTGGGTGTGACTGGATTGGATTGAGTGTTTGGTTGGGAATACATTTGAGAGGCTAGTGGCCAGGAGTGGGTGGAACCGCCATAATTTTTATTTGATGAGCCACCTAGATTCTTGAATTTTGGAACTGTTTTCAACAGTTCCATGCTTGGTTGCAGGTGAAGTGTTTGCCTTCTTCATTGTGGTACAATTCTAGGGTGTCATTCATCCCATCTTCTGGGGTAGACCCAGATGCCGGATTATCAGATAAGCAATGATATATTGCTGAAAACTTTAAGCAAGCCTTTTGAAGAGAATTCCATCTGAGAGAGAATCAGCATGGTATAAAAAAATCTAGAAGAAAGCAAATCAAAAAAAAACCCTGTGTTGATAACCCAGCTGCATCATGTTTCAGTCCAGGCGTGAACTGGTTAAAATCTTCCCCCAGAAGCTGTCTGCCTTCTGGTTTGTTTGATGCAATTGGGTCTTTGGAGATCATCAACCAACTCTTGGCCAATTTCTTGTCCTCCTTGGGGCCAATGTTGGATGCTCAACGTTTTGGAGGAGGTTGGGTTGAAGGAGTTTGGCCCACAGCTGAAACATTTGTGGAATTGGCAGCTGGAATTTTCTTGGTCAAAGGTGGTTGGATCAATGGGGGGTTGGTTATTGCTATTGGGATATAATCCAATGGATTTTTTATATTCAAAACAATGCTAATCCTGGGATTAGCAGGGAGAAAAGTTGCTCTCCACTAGTCCAAAGTGTACTCCTGGGAGTAGTTATTCCTGAGATAATCCTTGCCAATTTGGTTGGAGGGTTGAGTAACTGTGCTAATCTGCACAAAAAGTGCAACCAATGTGGTTGCTCTTAATTTTACATCATAAGTTTATTTATCCAATAATATTTTGGGATATGTTATTATTTAAATTAGTACTACAGTATTTTTTTTATGTTTTACATCTAAGTCAGTTCTTAGGATACTCTGGAGTATCTCTGGGGCTGACAGTATCCCTGCCTTTACCCATACCCTGCTTGACCTGAATACCAAATCTTCAGAGCTATGGAGGCTCTCTCCATCTCTTCAAGATTTTGAGACTGGCTACAGTCTTCCACACTCCATCTTGATCCACCCCATAAGTCAAATTCTGGAAGGTGCTTCCTCCATTCAAGCTGAAAAGATCTCATTTGTTTTGTGTTTTGAGCTCTTTACCTCCAAGATCTTGCTTCATCTGGATTTCCAGCAGGAGCCAGCTTTGCATGGGAAGATCCCTGGGAGCCACCCTGGAAAAATCTATTGCACAGTTCATCCTCAAGTGTTGGCTTTATGCTAATCAATCTGGAGTTTTCAAGATATTCTACATCAATCCTGCTGAAGCAAAAAAATTGTGAACTCCACTTACATCAATGGTTTATGGGAAGAGCTGAAGGTCTCAGACTAGGCAGGTTTGATTGAGCCAGTCCACCATAATGACAAGAGGAAGTCAGAACTGAAATCAAAACATTGAATTCAGGTACCAAATCTCACTTTCTCACCCCTTGTCCACTCAAACTTACTCTTAACCTAAACTTTATCACACTTCTACTGAAACCAATGAGCTCTTTGACATCATCAAATGCTCTTCTGAAACCAAGAAGCTACCAGACAGATCACTGGTTAAAGTTGTCTTATTAATGCTATGGAGGTCCTCCAACTTTAACCTCATTACCAAGCCACAAGAATCCAAACACCAAAGGCCACCATCAAAAACTGTTAGTTGATGCGTCCCATGTCCTCTCTGCCTCCTGTATTATCTGATATTCTAAGAAACTTACCAACCAACTACTATGCACCTGATTACATGAATACACTAATGGATCCACAAAAACTTCACCTCAACCCAATTCTTTTAGACAAGTTGTTCTTAATAAATGTTGGAATAACACTGGGACTCATATTCAAGGATTATAAATAGTTTCCATTATTGGATCTATTTGTTTAGTTCATGAATTGAATTAATATTTATCTTCAGATCAAGTTTTCTCCATATAAGATTATCAAGCACGACATGACAGAAATGATATGTATTTATGTAAAATCAAAGATAACATTTAGTCTTCATTGTTCTTCTTCTTTGTGAAGTTTTCAACCCAAAAAAGCCACTTTCACTTGGCGTTTGATACAGATGATGTCATAGTATTTAAATAAATAAATACATATTTATTTATGTAGATACATAAGTAATATGGTCAACTATAACTTTCTCTTCTGTTTTTATCTCTTGGAATCTATTGATGAGTCGTAATCCTCATCCTAATCCTAAATCCTAAATCCTAATTCCTAATTCCTAATTCCAATTCTATCCATCTAATCCATTAACCATCCTTCGACTTCCTCAACCTCCAATATTCCATCTCAAAATACTTACAATCAAAACACAAGAAGAATCACATCAAGACAGACGTCTACCCACCCACTCTCATGCCAGTCGACCCCAAGATGGACACTCAGAACTATCAACCCATCTACTCATCACCACCCTCATCACCCACTATCATCCACCACCATCTCATCCCCCGTCGTAGTCGCAAGTGCAACCTACTCCTACTCACCCTCATCCCCACCTTCATCTGTCTCTTCTCACTCACCTTTATCGCTTTCAAACAAACACATTCTAACTCATCCTCACCCACACTCATCTCCATCAAACTATTCGACCAGCACCAACTCAAATCTCATGCCAAACAATTCTCCTCTGACCTCCTCAGCTGGCTCGACTCGGTCCCCAATCCACTCCGACCCTCTCTGTCATCCAACTCCGACTACTCAGACCAACACAACCCACTACTCAACCCACCAAACGATCAGTCTCCTCATCCAATCTTACCCCTTCTCCTCAACGCACGTCAATCCTGGAAGTCAATCCTACAATCTCAGCCTGTCTCACTCGAACAAGCCCGACTGGACTACCAAACCAAATTTCATCCACTCCAACCTCCACCTGGCTTTGACCAATGGTTTAAATTCGCACGTCTACAAAACTTCACTCTTATCAACCGATTCGATGGACTCATGACCGATCTCGAACCGTTTCGTGAACTATCTCCACGCGAACTGACCCGTCGTACTCAAGAGCTCGTCAAGATCCCCGGGATCACCCTCGTCAAAATCAATCCCGATTCGACCGTCAAGATCAGCACCCCTAGTGGTCGCTTTGCTACTGGCCAAGCACTTCAACAGATCATCGACCGCATCCACGCTCAATCTGACTTCAAATTACCTCCACTCGAACTGGCGATCAATGAACATTCCGAAGCAAGGGTTTTGCCTAGACAGACCCGACCGCTTTCGGGTGAAGAATTCGACTATCTCTCTGATGAGGATCGGAAATTGTACGGTTAGTCCCTATTTTACTATGGTTATTTATTTTCCTTCTCAGACCACATCCATAATTCCCTAACGAGGCTTCCCTCCTTACAGACCAGCAGGACCCGGAAAAGAAACCTTCACTGGCTGGCTTCAAGCCCCAATGGGGACAAGATGGGAACGTATGGGATGCCTACCGACGAGCCTGTCCCTCTGACTCTGCCGCTCGACGTCTAGTCGAGACCATTCGATCAGCCGAGTCTTTAACCGGTGCTGTCGCTGCTGGGGGCGGACTATCATCCATGAGCTCAACCCAAACACACCTTTCCATGAATCGCCCCACCCGGCTTCGAGCACTCCATCCTGTTGGAACCGCCCCTCTACCATCGCGTAGAGAGTTAACATTCCTGAGCGAACTTGAATCGGCTACCTCTTTCTGCGAACGGCCATCGACTCACCGCCTTCATTCAGCCTTCTTTGCCGACCAACGTTCAATAGAACATCTCTATCCACTCTTCTCACCCTCAAAGGCTCAAGGTTTTGCCGATATCCTCATACCATCGTACTATCATTATTCCCCAAGGGCCGAATTCGTCTACGAATCTGATTACAAAGCCGGCCGCAACTCGACCCCGGCCGATATGCCATGGAATCTAAAGGCTAACAAGATGTATTGGCATGGTAAACTTACAAGGGGTGCTGACACTCCACCCGGTCACATGAGTAGCTTCCAGAAACAACGGCTGGTCAAGTTGGTCTCAAACGATACCGAATCTACCTCATCATTAACTTCCACGGCTCATAAACAGGGCGAGACTGATCCTTCCTGGCGCTCAGAAACCAGTCGGGTACTAGTCTCCCTCAACGTCACTTCTGAGAACTTACTCTCGGTCTCTGCACCGGCCACGGTTGTCGATCCACTGATGTTGGATATCGCCATGGCTTGTGATCCCAAAGCTGGTGAATGTTCCGAGCTTCATAAACAGGGCTACCATATCCAACCACCAGCACCGTTGAGCGAATGCTGGAAGGCTAAGATGACTTTGGATCTTGACGATGCTGGATTCTCTCCTCGCTTCAGCGCCCTAATGGAGAGTCGTAGTGCAGTTGTCAAGATGAGCGTCCATCAGGAGTTTTGGCGTGATTGGGTGCAACCTTGGTGCGTATCCAAATCATCGTTTTTTGTTTGGAGGACACGAAACCGAGGTTGATCGACGCTTATCTCCATCTCCTTAGGTATCATTTCATCCCTCTCTCGTCGTCTTACGCAGAATTACACAATTTGGTTACCTTTTTCATGGGCATTCCAGATATATTAAAAGAGCAGATGCTCCCGATTAAGAAAGAGTCAAAACGTAGGAAGCTTGAAAAGCGCTCGGTGATTCCTGATGGGGCCCAACAGGGAAAGCTCTCGGATGGAAACACCGAAGCCAGCCAGCTAGAAGGGAATGATGTAGCCAATGGAAAAATACCAGACCTGGAGTTGCAGAAGAATCAGACAGCTCTACTGGACGATATGAACCAAGATCAAGATGGGCAAGAAAAGTCAACTGACGGACTTGAAGGATTTGATGCAGACGATGAGCTGAGAAAGATTGCTGAGAATGGGCGGGATTGGAAGTTGAGACACATGCGGCAAGAAGATATGGAGGTGAGACTCTCAGCTATCTCAAAACATATTTTGTAGCTCTTTTGGGCTCACGCAATCCATCAATTCTCTTTCCGCTGTACAAGGTTTATTTATTTAGATTGTTGATTGAATGGGCAAGAATCCTGGATCCCGATTCATCATCATCATCATCATCATTGTCCACGCCACTATCACACACAACCACAAAAGCAGCGACAACACCTTCGGCATGAGTAATTCTTTTCTGACGTGGCTACAAAGATTCCGTTACGTGTTATGGACCCTCAAAACCCTTATGAGGTTACTGTAATCATTTACGTATTTCTCAGATCAACTGATTGTAGACAAAACTGGCGTTCCTGCAAGTTCTTTTCGATTGTTCTTTTTGGTTAGAACTTTTAATGTTTCTCTTATCGTTTTTTCTTTTCTTTTCTTTTTCTTTTTCTTTTCTTTTCTCTTCTTTTTTCTTTCTTTTTTTGGCTGCTCTCAAAATTGACATTGTGTGCTCAGAAGAAAGTGTAATCCTTAGGGTATTGTATCTGTGTGTGATGAGTTGGGGTTTCTCTTTTTTTCTCTTGTGCAAGCGATCCAGCTATTTTTGTTATTGTTTGCAAGCTGTATGTATTCATGTATGTAAACTGATTGGTTACATTATTTATTTATTTATTTGTTTTTTCATTCGTTTCTTTCTTTCTTGTTTAATTAATAATTGATTTTCGCTTCAATGAGTTTTTGTCACTTGTTCTCTACGATTTTCCAAGTTAGAACATGTGTCACTTCGTCAATCCAGATATGGGCCAAATCAGGCCGCCTGGGATCTTTCCTCCTGCACTTGTTTTCGCGTTCCTCACTCAACGACGCATGGGCCCAAGCCTGAGCAGGTGAGCCACCTGATATATGATGATAGTAGAACTTGCTCAAGTCCCACAGCAAATAGGGTCATTCTGGGTCTTCTCTTTCTCCTCGGAGCTGAGAGTTAAATTAAGCACGCTGATAGCTCATGAAGGTAAAGAAGATTGTTCGAAGCCTTCAGTTCGTGAGACCTTAAGAACATTCAACCACAACTTGTCTGATTCTTTCAATGGGCAAGGTTCTTGTGCAGGAATACGAGACCGGTTCATAAAAAGCTATCCGGCACACTGTCACTACCTCAACCGTCTAAGATCTCAATGTTATCGTTCAACAAAATCTTGCATGAATCCCAAGGAGGCTGCCCGAGCTCATTCCCCGTATTCACTCGAGTCAATGCTATATGATTCTTAAACTTGCAGGACCCTCCGGCCAGCACGGCTCCTCTCACCGCGCTTTTACACCAGTTTAGCTCAACAGGCGTGGAGGAAACCTCAGAAAAAGATCGCTATATCATTCATTCATCTCGGGAAGCATGACCAGTTCCTAGCCGTCGTATTCCCGCACGTTCCTTCAGAGTCTTCGCGAACAAGTATGCACCATGCAGAAACCTTGCCCGAGCAACAGAATCTTGGCTCGTGGAATCCACTGTGATCTCAAGAGAAAGCCAATTTTTGGCCTCTTTCGGAAAAGGTAAATACGCTTGTGGAGATTTTCATCCACTTCAATCTATCACATCCTCAGTCTCTATTCCTCCTTCAAGTATCAAATACTGTCTTTCAAGACGTACATCCCAACCTCTGCTAGAAACTTCTGCATTCCTTATCGAAAACCACGCCCAATCAGAGAGCGTGCGTAAGGATCTCGCGTCAAAAACTGTCAGCTTATTCTAGTATTCCGTCATGTCTTATGCAGACCCATTTAGTGATCCCCACTATCGACAAGACTGTAAGTTGAGCCCTCCAACCCAGATGTCTTCCTTACCATGGCGCAGCAAAACAAAGATACTGAGACCACTGCCAAACATCTGACCTATGACACTCCTCGAACAATATAATTTGAGGAACTAAAGATTATAATGGCGCTACGAACCCACACCAAGACGAAGCACCTATCACTTACGGAGAGGAGGACTCGGTAGATGAAGAATTCCTGGAGAAAGACTATCACCAAGTCGGTCTCAATGGTCAGGAATACCCCCCCGAGCCGGCCTCAGCCACATCATTCGGATTTCCGGCTCCGCAAGTATTGGCCGATACCTCAGCCGGTGGACGAGAAGCATCCGCCAAACTCTACCGAACGCAAACTAGCGCTGAGGCCTGGAGTAAGAGACAAAAGGTCAATCGCAATCGAGCCAAAACTATCAAAGTTAAATTGTCAAAGGGAAACTTTGTCCATGAGTATCCGGTACCTAGTCAGTTTGATTGCATCCATTCTAGCAAAATATATTCTGCTAAATCGAACAACCGTTGATCTGAATCTAGCACCTGTCAAACATGCGAACCTGATGGGCGGCCACACTGGTAAAGATAATGAGTCAGTACAACTTTGACACTCAACTTATAGATTTTCTCGTGATTGTGCCATGCATACTGGAGATGCAAGAAAGCCTTAGCTGACCCGCTCGCAATAGATTTACCCACATGCGATATACAGCCGTAACATGCGATCCGGATGACTTCACTCGTGAAGCAGGATGGTCTCTTCGACCTCAAAAGTACGGACGTGATATTGAATTACTTGTAGCAATTGTAGGAGAACTTCCTCTTGGACCTGTTTAACGTCAATTTCCTTGGAAGCCGCTGGCTAAATCGTTGGTTCTGTCTCTCAATCAAAGACTTATTACAATGAAGACAAGGTATTAGTTGCCCGGACGCTGCACGGAGTGATGTTAAATCTGAAAGATATATGCAAGGCTCATTGGAGCGAGTTTAAGAAAATGGCGGAGAAGTGCGTATGGAACCAAGAAGGATTAATCTAGTGAAGCAGGTTATTTCCCCAATCGAACTGACATGAAACATTCCTGTCACTTTTTATTTCGATCAAATACGCAGAGGAGCCCCCGAGACAGGTGCTGGGGCCGCTTGGAAGAAGATTGCCGTTGTTCTGGTGTTTGATGGGATCGAGCCAGCCGACAAAGCAACGTTGGATCTCTTGGCAACCTTGGGAGTTTATCAAGATGGGGTCATGAAAAAAGAGGTCGATGGAAAGGAAACTCAGGCTCATGTATTTGAGGTTGGTGCTCGAGTTGCATCGAAAAGATCTGTTGGGATGTCCAACCCGCCTGATGCACATTTTTCTGTTGGGCAGTATACCACCATGCTATCAGTGACACCCAAACTGGAACTTATTAGCCCACAAGAAAATGACGCTGATAATCTGGTACCAGTCCAGATGACGTTTGTCTTGAAACAAAAGGTACTTGGATCCCGATACACAGAGTTCCAACATTGACTCATCAGGCGCCTTGTTTTTCTTCCCCCAGAATGCTAAAAAGATCAATTCACATCGATGGCTGTTCAATGCGATTTGCCCTCACCTCGAACCCGAAGTTTGCATTTTACTCGACGCGGGAACTAAGCCTGGGCCAAGATCACTCTACTATCTATGGGAAGCCTTCTTTCACAATCCTAATTTAGGCGGAGCGTGCGGGGAAATTCATGCGATGCGTAAGTCTCATGCAGGGAACATGCAATAAGTTAGTTGGTCATCTCGTTGATCCCTTCAAATAGTGTCGGGAGGCAAGAAGCTTTTGAATCCTTTGGTGGCTGCCCAGAATTTCGAATACAAGGTGAGATAAATTTTCGACGTAACTGAAACATACTTCATATGTTAACTGTTGATCTGCCTTTGTTACTTTTGGTAGATGTCAAGTAAGCTACCCATCCTCTGTTACCAAAAACGAAGTCACTGTATTGAAGTTATAATGAGAAACAGACATTTTAGACAAGCCGCTAGAATCATCATTCGGCTATGTCTCTGTACTTCCTGGCGCTTTCTCTGCCTATCGTACACGGGCAATTCGCGGGCGGCCGCTCCAACAATATTTTCATGGTATTTGGGTTCTCATTACTCCGTCTGCTTCTTGACTGCAAGATGCTAATTTTGTGTGTGTGCGACGTAACAGGTGATCATTCACTGGCTGCCAAACTTGGAGATAAAGGTGTTCAAGTAAGTAACGGGTACTTTAAATCGATTTTATTTTCAATTAAATCCATCTTGGATTAACAAAAACAATCGAAATTCATGTAGGGGATGGGAATTTTCAAAAAAGTAAGCATTTAATTCAATAACCCTGCTTGCTTAATGGTTGAACAAAGTTTCATTTTGTCCGCACCTCAGAACATGTTTCTAGCCGAAGACCGAATCTTGTGCTTCGAATTAGTAGCCAAGGCTAAAGACAAATGGGTTCTGGGTTATGTCAAGCCGGCCAAAGGAGAAACAGATGTCCCAGAGTCAGCGGCAGAGCTTATCGGGCAACGGAGACGATGGCTTAACGGTATAAATTGCAGTTCTGCTAAGGTATTAAAGTATTAATTCAAGCTGCTGATGTTCTAATTTCTTCTGCGCAGGGTCATTCGCTGCTGGTGTCTATGCGTTGGCCCATTTTCCTAGAATGTATAAGACCTGGCATAACCCCATTCGCTTGCTTTTCCTGCACGTCCAAGCTATTTACACGACTGTTGGGTACGACCCCCGTCCAATGAAGCCGTTTTCAAACCAAGTTGAAGAAACTGACAATTAATTTGGATATTAGGCTTATCATGAGTTGGTTTTCTCTGGCAAATTGGTATGTTACATTTGCAGCAATTATAGATCTGGGTAAGTCCATATTGGTCCATCGGAGCTTATCTATCCAAAGATGTACACTCACGTGAATCTCGTCTTTTTTCTTAACAGTTCATGAGTTTTGGCGAGATCCAGTAAGTAATCTCATTATCACTTATTTGCATACACAGCCTTTTTCTCCACGCGCCTGACCTTAGAGGGCATCCTTATGATGTCATTCAACGTAGTATGCTGCTGGGTAAGTGTTAGGAGCCTCCAATAACTCTTACAGAAAGGTCAAGTTAACTTTTTCTAATTCTAGAGGATTTCAAGCCAATCGCAACACCACCGATCCCTTCAAAAGTCCTGGCGGCACATCCGCCGAGAAAATTGCTTGGGTCACTATGGAGTGTTGGTGAGTAGATGATGATGTTCGCAGTCGCAGAGATAGATTTTTTCGAAGAACCACTGAGTTATTTGCCAAATTTTTAGGTCGGGTACCATACTTGACAACACGGCCCATTTCAACAACCCTGACTCGGTAGCAAACAAATACGATTGGCTAGGTCAACTTAATTATGGACTGAAACTTGTTTATGTAAGATTGCATACTCCTCTATTACCGAGTTACACTCACTGATTTGGCCATTTTCTTTAATTCTTCCAGCTTGCCTTAGTATCTCTTCAAATAATTTTAGCTTTGGGAAATCGTCCGAAAGGAGAGAAAAAGGTAAGGCATTTCTGTGGTGAAAATGGAATTTACAATGTCGCTAATTAGTGAATGAAAAAAGGCATATTTAATCAGCTTGTGCATGTGAGTAAATCTCTGCCCGTCCAGAATCTATCTAAGCTATACTTAACTTCAAAACACACTACTGTTTCGTTCAGCTTTGCATCATTCGCCATTTACCTGTTAACTATGACATTAGTGAGCACGAGAAGTCATTTCATTCGGCCTCCCATTCTTCAAATGCGTTTAAATCGCTGAAACCTGCTTTCTTCCCAGTTTTTAACGGTCAAAGCTTTCTGTCCAATTCATATCCAATTGGATGAAGCAGAAGCTTCAGGTAGCACTCAAGCTTCAGTTTTTATGAGTACTAGTTATGGTAAAACTGCTCTTTTTATCCTTCCAGAAATCATTTTGTCTGATCATCCTCGGCACACCTTCTAGGTCCTATTTTTGCTGGTCTGGCAGGCACGTTTGGTATTTACATCGTTGTAAGTCCGTTTTCATTGGCTCAAGGTTTCCCTAACTTGCTTCTGACCATCCATTGCTCCAGTCATCAATTTTGTATATGGAGTAAGTCTGCAATCGTAATTGTTTCAATGATCTGGGTTACAACTCTAACTGCTATGTAATTAGCCCTTGGCATCTGCTGCATTCTATGATTCCGTACTTGTTTATTGCAGTTTCCTTTACAAACATTCTGAATGTATGTATTCTCGCATTTCTTCTTCTAAGAACATCAACTGATTTTTGGGAACAGGTTTATGCTTTTTGCAACTTACACGACGTTTCATGTGAGCATCGTTCTCCGCTACAAATGTGACACGATCCCAAGCTAAAGCAGCGCACTCTTTGACCTTATGATCAGGGGGCACCAAAGGATCGGATAAAGCCGAATCTCTTCCCTCAGTTTCCAGTACTACTACCGCTAAAGATGATGGTGGGCGAGTGGTAGAAGACATACGTAGAGTAAAGCCCTCTCCCCCATTTGGATTATCACCCAAACAAAATCAGCCTAAACCTAACCTTCACGCACAATTCAGGATCAATCAGAGCTGGATACAGATTTCAAAGAGACCGTGGCACGAGCGATGCAACCTTTGACATCAGTAGACGCTGTGGAAAAACCCACTGCAGATGACCTTGACAAAACGTTCAGGACTCGCTTTATTGCGGTTTGGTTGTTAGGAAACGCTGGCATAATTATTGGAATAATGCAAAGTAGCATTGATTTTCGGACGTGAGACTTTACACTCACATTCTGTTTCTTTATGTAAACTGAAATGATATCTTCTCTTCATTGGTAAATTTGCAGGAAATATTTCCAAGCGCTATTGTGGATAACCTTTGGGCTATCCTTGGTTCGATTTTTGGGCTTTGCCTGGTATTTGGTCAGTCTCTCATTTTTCTGATGAGCATCATTCCGTTTGGTCTACTCGCTGAGCCTCTCATTTCTTCTCGCCAATTATATCAACAGACCGGTGCAGGCATATTCAGACTAGCACGTTTATGTGCCCGCCGCCGCTGAGGACTGCAAAGTATGGCACTGGTCCCAACAAATCACACGCCTTCATTTTTGGACTACATAAATAAATGTAGCTTTTAGCCAATATTAGTCAGATAAGCATGTAAATGTATTGGGAAAATTCCATAGTTTAACATGAAAGTGAGTGTAGTATAAGTGATCGGGGCAAATAGATTCATCAGAAACAAAATGTTTTTGAAGTCGATTTCTCACATTATAGGTCTAAAGTATTATCCTTTAAATCAGCTTATGTCGATCTGCTTTGAATTTGTGCAGTTGAAGAATCCCATCTTATTCCAAGCTGCTTCTTTATAGATAAAGCTCAGCGAAGGTGAATTTTGATGCACCCCTCGTGTTGTAAAACTAGTTAAATGTATAGCCAGAGCTCCGGTACTTGAAAACAACACTATGGAAAATCGAAAACTTGGTCTGATTGCTTGTCAACTACTCAATCACTTTAACTGATTAATTTTCTAGTGTATGATTTGTGGGAGCCTCAGAATCAATTCTGAATCCTGTAAACTTGTGATTGAGAGCATCCCTTGAAATAACCCAAGACAATCAGAAACATCAATTTGACAGAATACATGTCCTCAAGAAAGACAGTAAAAGATATAATAAGAGTTCATGAAGATTTTTCTTGCATGTAGGAGTAAAATTTTCAAGAAAGACTGCTCTGTATACAGAGAAACCCCAGAATGATTGTGGAAGTTTGGCCTAATAAAGCAGTTTTCAAGCTTTTTTGGTTTTTGTCCTGTTTCCCCTCTCTGAAACTGGGTTTTGTTGAAAGGTGTGAGAAGCTGTGAAATAAGAAGTGACTCCTTTCAACTGAAGAAAACACTTAAGTTTTGAATTCTCTACTGTGGCTGGTAGTGATGTGCTTTATTTCACATTAATATAGATTTGTCACCTTATCATCAAATTTCTCAAACCAAGAAAACACCTTGGAATTCTTCAACAGATAAACAAATTCATAAGATGAGAATTGATCTGTGATGTTAAAGTACTACTTTTATCCTTTAGAATTTGGGGGATTTGTTCTCCTGCTCAAGAAAAAAATGAACATATTCTAAACAGTGAGTGGATATGGGAAGAGTAATGGAATAATGAAGTTGATGAGACTTTGAGAGAAAAAAGGATTCACAATTGACCCAAAATCCAGACAGGTTGAACATTTTCATTATTTCATATTGTGTGTTCAATATCTTAGCCAAGTGAAATGACTTGCCTTTGATGATTTCAGTCTTCATAAGGAGTATTTATTGATTTCTGAGTTGGATTTTGAACACAACAGAACATTCATTCAAAAGATCACAAGCCGGGGGACCACTTCAAACTATATCCATTCCCTGTTGTGAAAGTCCCTTGAATTATGGAGAGGTTTTAAACTATAAATCACAGAGAGTGTAAGCATGAATTGTTCAATGAAGAATCTGTGTGCATGCAGCTCTCCAATTTTAATCCAGAAATAAATATACCAACAATCACCATTCTCTCAAACTCCATTGTTGAATTCAACATAATGGGGGGCAAGAGTTTTATTTCAAGGGATAAAGAAAAAAAACTGCTGAGGATAAAAGAGAGAAAGAGATGAAGTTCTATTTCTCTTTATGTATTATTTTCAGACTTCTCTGGAACAGATTACTAATTAGAAAACTTTTGCAATGCAACAGCTTCATCACACAATGGAAATGTGGAATGAATATGAGAAGACAGATCTAATCAGACCTTTTTTTAGACTATGATCAATCTGGATAGTCAGGTTTCTTTAGAGGGAAACCTATGTAGTTGGTTTCAAGGAAACACCACAGAAAAAGAATATTATCAAGTAATTAAGGATCTTAGAGAGAGTTTATTATGGATCTGAATTGATGATTGATGCTTGAGTGCTGATGAAGTGAAAAGTGATGATGAAGAAAGGGGAAAAGTTTGTGGACAGAGACAAGCAACTGAAAGAGGGTAAGGTTCAAAAAGGGGACTGACTGACAATACTTGAGGTACTGGGTGAAAGAGGCTATGATCTTAGTTGCACCTGAGAGCACAAATATTCAGCTTTGTTTCTGTGCAGGCACACAACAATCAAAATTTTCAACAAATATTTTTATTTATATAAATATAAGAATAATAAATTTATTCTAAAAAGAGTGAAATTACCTGAGTGTGTGGTAATTTCCCAGTATAATTCTAAGATGTGATTGGTTATAATGAACATAATTTTCCAAATGTCAGCTATCTGTATGAAACACTGGCTTAATGTCTATAAAAAGCCAGGTACTATCAATGTGCTGAAAGGTTATCAGAATAAGATTGATTATTATTCTCTCTCTATAGTGTCCAAACTATGCACAGAGGATAACCTAAACTCCTTATAAATGTCTATTTGATATACAAATTAGTCAATCAGGAGAAGACTAACAGCTAACCTTATAGGTTTGGCTATCTTTCTGGCTTTTGAGAGATAAGTAACAATACAAATTGTTACTAAGCATCTGGAAAGCACTTGAGCTGATTGGCTACTGTCAGAGGCACTGCCAGCATGATTGTATCAGATTCCCAAATCTGGCATTACATCAGTTGAAAAATCTGATATTATATCAGACAAGACTGGTATTTTATCTACCAAAACTGATATTATATCTACCTTCCATGATGTAATGTCTATCATGACAGATATTGCATCAGTTGATGCAATTAAATATCAACATCCCTGACTTTATATCAGTTTTTTGCATCTGACATAACATTTTGGCCCATGGGTATTACATCAGATGGAAAAATCTGAGATCAAGTCAGTCATGTTGATATTAAATAGTTACAACTGATTTAATATCCCTGATGATAGACATAATATCATAATACGTAGATATAATATCAGTTGTGGTGATACAATACCAGCTTTGTCTGATATAATAACAGATTTGTTCAACTGATGTAATGCCATATTTGAGAATCTGATACAATAATATTTGCAGTGAGGTGGTAGTCTTGCAGCAACTGCTTTATAAGGAATATTCCAAGGTCTAAGATGGCTTGATAACTAGTCCAGTAAATAAGGTGGGTTGGATAATAAAAGGAATAACACTAATCTAAAAGTAGGAGGAGAATATTCAGGGTACTTACTAATGTGGTACTGGGTGAATATGCTGAGGATCCAATCCTAGGCCAGGAAATGGCCTCCTTTTATATTCTAGAGGTCTTCAGGGGAAGGTTCTATAATGTTGTTGTATATTCTGCTCTAATGTATTACAATTCAAATGCACTATGATGCAATGGGAATTGTATTTAATTGAGCACAGTATTTTCTATGTCCCCATGACCTCATGACATGTATGTATAACCAATCACATCATGGGCCAATTCATTTAATAGAACAATACTGGGAAATTACCACACACTTAGGTAATTTCTTTCTTATAAGCATAATTTTATTATTATTATATTTATGCAAATAAGCTTATTGTCTCTCAGCTTTTATGACAATAATTTCTAATCCATAATTTATACTTTTTATTCCCTTTTCTTAAAGTATCTTTATTCTATGATAAGGTACTAGAAGGAGTAGGAATTTAGCGGTGGTTTGAGTGAGCTACCCCACTTAATTTTACATTCTGAGTTTATTAAAATAGTAATATTTCATGATACATTATTATTTACATTAGTAATACAGTATTTTTATCGTTTTTTACAGTTTATTCAGTTATTAGGATACTCTGGAGTATCTCTACTGACACCAAACCACAGATGTTAGAACACAGCCAATTGAATAAAAACAAGAGAAAGAATGCAAACCTAGTTTACACAAGATGAGTGATAATAAAAATGAGTGACACTCAGAAATGAAAGAAATATAATTGGATGAAGAATAAAATGTGAACATGGAGAGAATACATGTGAAACTATATACATCCAATTATTTGAGTTGGGTTTCAAAAATTTTCCATTTCACTTGTCCACATCCTACCATGTGTCAATGCAGGGTGAAAATGACCTCCTGGACTGTAAGTTCACTTGGTTACACACAAATTTCATGAGTTCATGGTGACATGTAAAATAGTTTTCTCAAAACAATACTATTCCCATTTAATCATAACACATGTCAATTTTAATAAATTAGAGCACAATTTATACCAACATTCTAGAGCCTTCTCCTAAGAACCTCTAGATTATACAGGGAGGCTATTTCCTGGACTTGAATTGGATCCTCAGGATATTCACCCAGTCACACATTATTAAGTACTCTGAATATTCTCCTCCTACTGTCAAAGCAGTGTCATTCACATTTTTTATGCAACCCACCTTTATTTACTTGATTGAGTCACAATTTACCTTATAAATCCCCATCCTTGGTCTTGATCTATTATTTATACAGCAGTGGGTGCAATACTACCACCTCTTACAGTATCCAATCAGCTTTGGGTAAGCTTAGCAAAATAAATTTCTAATACGCCGCTGGAAAGCTCTTAAGCTGATTGGATACTATAACAGATGGTAGAATTTTTCCTTTGAATAAAAAAGAAAGTCAAACCTATTAGGTCAGCTGTTATTATTCTCCAATTTAATGGTTTTTATATCAGACTTAAAATCATTAGGAGTTTTTGGTTACACTCTGTGCATAGTTTGGGAAACTTAGAGGAATGAATATTTATTATTACCTTTATAAACTCAGAATCAACAAGTATGAGCAGTTTTAGGTTACGCTCTGGGCATATTTTGTAAACTATAAAGGAGGGACTATTTATTATTACCTTGATAAACGTTCAGCACAGTGATAGTACCCGGATTTTTATAAACAGTAAGCCAGAGGTTTATACACATAGCTGAAAGCCCACAGTTGACATGCAGTAACTATAATCAATCTAAATTTCTCAAAGGGTGAATAAACCAAGCTTTAGTGCACACACAGTTGTCACTGTGCACATTCCACAGTGACTGTGCCAACCAAGCTACATATGTAAGCAAGTGGAGATACAATGGCAGCTTGGTTGGAGAATGCTGCAGTCCAACCTCTTGCAGTTGATTCAGGGGTTTTTTTTTTGAAATGAGTGTTCTTCACCAGAGACCAACAAAAAACCTTCAGAAACATATACTTATTCACAATTATTCATTTACATCATTGAATTCTCATTTTTCCATTTAGGTAATTTTAGAGAATAGGTTGGTTATGAATTTTTTCAGCAAGAATTGTGTGTTCTGGGCTTAGAATTGGTATATTACATTGCAAGAAAGACTCTAGAAACTGTTAGAAGTTGACATGCAGCATACTCTAGTGTAACTGAAATTGTAACTCCATATGATTAAATTTTAACCTTTAATAGAGAGTCACTGTGCAATGTGAAAATTGAATGTGCATTGAAGCTTGGTTGAAAAAAACTGTGAGAAAGGCTTGAGTATCACTACAAGCTTGCTTTGAGCTTCTGTATATCAAGCAGTTTCTAGAGTTTTTCTTGTAGTGTTAAGGCTCATAAGTTTTCCAATGTGACCCAAGATAGATGAAACTTCTGGTGGTGGAATTGGAGTTTAGGAATCTGTTAATCTGCCAAGCATACTTTTATCCATTTCTGAGCTCAATTTGTTAGGAAATCAAAAATAGAAAATCTGTGAGTTGATTAATGAAGGATTGAAAATAATTGTGGGGCGGAGGTTGGTTTATTGATGTAAGGATATTGATGTGTTGAGTACATATGGTATGCAATAATTTAAAAGTGCTTTTTTTGGAAATATGAAGTCTGTTTTTGAAAAAGCACAAAACAAAAAGTTTTTGCCCACAGGAAAAAACAAAACAATTTTTGTGTGGTATAGGCCCTGGATAAACATATACAGTGGACCACAAAAATTTTTGGAGCCCTATTTTGTGACTAAAGAAAAAAAGAGCTTTTGGGGTCCTGTTTATGTTGTCATGGTCTTCAGATGCTGAGGAAATAGAATAAACATAAATCATAATTGAAGCCTCAAAAAAGAGGGCATTGATAAATGCATGCCCATTCCAAGGGCACACCCTTTTTTGGGTGTTAGGACACCACTGGATGGGTGTGCAACCTGCATGTCACTGGATGGGTGTGCAACGTGCATTCCCATGCAGGTCACACACCTGTCCACAGGTGGGTGACACCATTCAAGGTGTGCAGCTGCATGTATGTGTATGTGGTACACCCATAAAACATACCCATTGAAAGGGCATGCACACCCTTTCTATGGGTAGTTAGACCAGAGGAAATCCTCTGGTTGAGACACATGTATCTCTCAATTGGAGGGGTTTCCTTTTTCAAGAGACATGTATCTCTTGACCGGAGGAAACCCCTCTGGCCAAGAGATACAAGGCTCTCAGCTGGAGAGATCTCCTCCAGTTGAAGGGAGAGCAGGATTATGTAAGCAAACACAGATCTGTGTTTGCTTACATAACACTGTGTGAAAAAAACAATGTATAGGTATGGGGTATACCCATACCTATACACATAAAAAGGGTGTGCAACCCACACACCCATTTGATGTATATAAAAAAAGGGTGGGCAGGCTGCACACCCTTTTTATGTTTATATGTGTGGTCATCCCCATACATATACACACAAGAAGGGTGTGTCCCTGGTGTGGGCATGCATTTATCAAGCCCCTAAAAAATGTGTGAATGTGTCTACTTTTCAGATGGCTGTTTGCAAACATGTGAGCAGTCAGGAGGGGTGCAGAGGTAACTGAAAAGAATGAATATAAATGAAAAAATTGGAAGTAAATATTCAATTTAATTATTTTGATGTTGAACTGTTGACCGGGCAATTTTTGCTACAATGTGTGTTTTTCAGGTCCTGGGATGGAATCAGATTATGGTTTGTTGCACCCAGGTGTCATTGACTTTGTTTCTGAGGTGGACTTGTCAGGTATTATGGATTTGGTTGTTCTGATTGGTGCCCAATGATGGAAGGTGAGCTGGTGGACAAGCAAAATACACCCCAGATTTACTTGCAGGGATGTCATCCATTGTTACCCTGTGTAAAAAACATTAGGTAAACCACTGTATATACATCAACTCATAAATTAATCATTCAATCAAAACTAATGAGAACAACTATTTGAATGAATATGTGAGATGTGTCTGCAAATTATTCTTCAATCAAGTATTGTGATTTGACAAATTGGCTGGACTGATTGATATTTTTTAGGCGACTAAGATATGGGACTCAGGGTGTGGCTCTCATTTAATATTCAGGTTTCTGCCACACACAGCACCAGGATTCAGCTATAATAATTGTCAACAATATCATGAGTTTTGAAAAACATCAAAAAATGAAATTTATGCACAGGCTTGGAAGCATATGTAAAAACACAATGCATATATCCAAAAGCCTTAACACCCATGCGAGAATTGCATCCTGTGTAGCAGCCATTGGAGAACAGCAATTAGATTGAATCAAGCAAGCAACAAACAAAATTTTGTGTGACCAATATAGCTATTTACCATGGAATCGACGACTCCTTTCCGCTATGTCCGTACGGTTTCGGTGGCCTCTGCCAAGTCACGTATTCCTCAATCTGAGCATGCGACTTAACCGGCAAGACAACCCCCAACTCCCACTATGCAAAGTCGATCACACAAACCATACTTCATTAATGAAGACAATAGACTTGTAACCAAGGTATAATCAACTAAAATAAGTTGCTTACGTTGCTCATCCCTAGTAAGGTAGAATCAGGTGAACCTGATTTGCAGGTGAACTTACCCCAAGCGGCTGGAGTACTAGCAATTATCAAACAATAATTAACTCAGGCGAGATCGTGTTCCAGGGGCAGTCGATCAAGATTCAACCTACAAGTTATGAGAGCCAATGTACAAGAAGCCCACGTGATCCTTGTTAATATTCCTACCTCGTACATCAGGCTTATCAACATCAGTCTCAACTGCTGAACTAGTTGACTCAACCAAAGGTTCAGAGTGGAAGAGGCCCAAGATCATCTATGATCGAAGTCCAAGATATATTGAGAGAAATGATAATTTCTGGATGGGGAATCTGTCAACGATTGACTCACCTTGACATGCATCAAGACACCAGCACGTTTGGACATCGTATCCGCAAAGATATTCTTCGGAAAATTAGCTTTCTCCCAAGTAGATTTACTGCAAAATAGCGTCCCACCCCCAGCCTTCCCGCTCTTACTATTTATAACGGTGTGAAGGCTCGGATATAGCACTGAGAGTGGGAGCTTCGAGCCGGCACTGGTAGTCTGAAAATCTAACTCTGGGGAACCGGCAGCCGACAGACAACCAGATGCACAACGGTAAAAGTTGTTGAGCCATTTTGAGTCATAACTGCCGATTGATGAGCCCTGGAAGGAAATGGTCGAATCAGCAAACTGACTGGATGAGGGGACCAATCATGCACTAGAGTCTGATAGCATACCTGACATTCCAAACTAACTGTCCGGCCAGTTCCCGGTCCTGACTGGAGTCCGAGAGTTTCCAACTCCTTTGCCAACCGCATCTGACCAAACGGTGAATTCACAGAATGGTCACCTTGAATAGAAACCACCAAGCTGAATTTGAACCGCACAAAAAGATAAAAGTGGGATAAGTACAATGCAGTTAGTTACATATCTCAACCCCCAAAACAGTATGGGTAAATCACTTTGCAGCTGCTGTACGGAAATCATAATCTTCCAGTGGTTTTCGAAACGGGGGAGGGACTCCCATCCGCTCGAGCAAATCATCCAGGGTTTTCCGAAACGGGGGCACTTCATCAGGTCGTCTACCCTTGTAACCTACAGTATTTCCGTCGATGGGTCTGAAATCTTGGATCCAAACGGCCTGTAAGGCCAACAGGTGAAATGAGAAGTGAGATGTTCGATTCCTATTGAAACATTAGGACATTTAATTAACCTACGTTCTCAATAATTTCGTAATCAAATGCCACAGCGTTCGCCGTTGGGATCGCAACTCGACAAAATTCATCGTAGAAAATCTACAACGCGCGGTTTGATCAGATACAGATTGGTGGGATAGTTGCACAAGTCTGCTTGTGATTGAGGAGAAGACATGTTTCTGGTGGTTTTAGACTTGCGAGTACTAACAATAAAAAATCTAAGAACCATAGGAAGGAGTTAAAAAGTAGGTAAATACGATTAGGGGTATCATATGAGATCGGAGTGTAGGATTACTCAACTTGATGTGCATACAGCCGGGTCGGGCTTTACCATTAGCAGTCTTGAGCATCGGAGGATGACATAGGAACATGTTCTGACGTTCATTAACTCTAAACGACCCACACTTCAAACATAGTATACACCGGAAAACAATCAATATAAATTGATTCTACAAATAGTATGGAGAGGAGACATCTTCTGACATCTGCGTGGTGTCTGATGGCCATGATCCGAGTCTTTGGATTAAACAACTTATGGACCCAAGCAAGTTCTAGGACGTAAGAGCTGACCAGGGCTGATTTGATTCGATCTTTCTGTTTGGATTAATGCAATGTATCTAGACCGTCAAGATGTTATTCAATCTCATCTAGGATAGATTAGAAGAGCAACTTTACCGGTCCAATGATATCTTCTATTCGAAGCGTGTTAGGAGAATCGGGATAGCAATCGTTAAAGGTAACCTTGATGGCCGAATTCCAATAATGTTGGAAGGGTTCGGATTGAGACGCGGTCGGCTTGATGAGAAGCTGGGCGCTAGGGGTAATCGGTGGGCTGGCAGGGGAGGAAGATTGGGGAGGGTTTGTGGCGAGTTCTCGAGCGCGTTGTCGGGCCAGTCTATCATGCTCTAACTTATAACGCTCCGGCTTGTTTTGAAGTATTGATTGAGCATTAGACGATCCAGCGACGGGAGGGATACTAGAACTATTTCGAGATACGATCTTGGCTCGATGTTGATTAGCTGTTTTTTGAGGGTCACCATCCTCATCACTACTGATTTCGATGACATCCGGTCGAGTTCGTTTGAGAGACTTGGAGTTACCATCCGAATCACGCGGACAATCTTTAGCCATGGGCTAGATATGTATCAAGGATTGAGGTGAGCTAATCGATTGTAGAATGGGAAATCTGGTTTGATTATCAGGAAATACTGCCCCGAGAAACCGAAGAAAATGGCTGCGTACAGGGTTGATACCGGTGTGATGGAACCGCGGGACTGGTTCAGCTTATTTGTCGGTCGACTCGGACATCCTGCCTCCCTCGACGGGTTTGATGGTTGAGAGGAACTGGCTTGTTTGCAACATATTTTTTCCCTGCGGTGTGGCTCTGGCGCAGGGGTGGGGTTGGAGCACCGTGGAGTGACCGTTGACCCTTCAAACAATGGGTTCTCCGTGATCGAACTCCAGTGGTGGGGGACAGAAAAACAGTTGATAAGAACAGTAAGAATCAGTGAACAACCAAAAAAAGTAATAGAATTAAAAATACATAGATAGAAGACTTACCTGATGAAGAGGAATATCCAAATGGCTGACTTGGATGAAGATCAAACCCAGCCTTGTCAACAAAAATGATTTTTCATCCAAGATCCAACCCATGGTGGTGTACAAAGTTTTGCCGCTGCTCAATTAATAACGGCTTATTCCACGCTTCTGGAATGTTGGTAACCTGCTTCCTTGATATGATCATGGATCAGGTTACTGAATGCCTGAGTTGAGATGGTTGTCCTTGATGAATTGGGTGAGTTCCGGCGTGAGTGTCACTGTAAATCATTGATTGAGCTGATGGAGAAGCTTGGCCTTCATCTCATCAGTAAACTTGCTGGGTTGTTTTTTGGTTGTCTTGACCAGAGAGGGATCCTTGACCTTGATCTATTGGATTTACTGGCATGAAACTTTGAAAGTCTTCATTGCCTCACTCTAACACCAATAATTGAGATTATGTATATAGATGATGGACTATGTGATAAAAAAATGGCATGTTTGTAATATTGATAATGCATGAACTCCAAGAAAAGAACTGCCATTGTTTGGAGTGTTGTAACCCAGAACTGGGTTACACTAGGGTCTAGCCTAGGCCCCCCATATTACATGTATATAAACTAGCTACCTGTTTAGAGCATCCACCCTCGTCTCTGTAAAGTGGCTCGGTAAGCCAACTTTACAGAGACAAAGCCCCCGCTGACCACCCTCGTGCACTCTTTAGGGCTCCTTAACTAGAGACTCGGCAATTTTCTCTGTCCAAGTCTCTAAAGTTAGGGACCCCTACCAAGCTCTGTAGGGTAACTTTTTGCCGAGCTTCAACACTGAAAAAAAAAAAAAGAAAAAAAAATGCACAAGTCCAACATTCAGCCGCCAACCGCCAACCACGATGACAGCCACCAAGAAAGAAACCAAACAATCCAACTCCCCAAAAAAGCGTTCCCCAAATTGGGTCAGCCAGGAAGAAGAACAGCTTGCAATCTCCTGGCTCAACATCAGCGAGCAGCCCGAGTTTGCTGTCAACCAAACGGGGGAGGCGTTCTTCCAACGAGTCGAGGTGGATTTCAACTTGCATAGCAAGTTGCACCATCAAGACTACAATCAGATTAGAACAAGGTATGTTTCAGCCTCTGCGATGCCAAGAACTGGATTCTTCTAGCTACACAGGGTGCAAGGTAAAAACAGCTGCAGGTTGTGCAGTGACAGGTGGGTAAAAAAGGTGAAAAGATATAAAAAAACTATAAAGTTTTTATTAACAGAGGGGCCTGAGTTACAGGGGTATTTACTGTGCCCTCTAAAATATTCAGGACCTGAGTTAACAGGGGGTATTTTGGGTACCTGAAAGTCTAGTCCTTTGAAAAAGGAGTACACCTAGACAATAACTGCTGAAGGAATGGAGGAAATAGACTTACTGCTTCTATTTCCTGTCAGAGGTTCTTCAGGGAGTTGTAGGTGGTCCAGAAGCGCTCACAAGGTTGAGTAACAGGTAGTGGTTGAGTGCTGAGAAAGGTGAAAGGGTTTGTTGAATGAACTTCAAATATAAAACAAGCAAAAACTGACTATATAACAGGCTAAAAAGGCTGGTTGATATGGTGGGTAAAAGCTGGTAAATGTATATGAAGATGGGGATATCATTTCGTGGGAATGAAGGGCTGTTTATATATCCATTCTGGGCTCTTGGGGGCGAAGCAACAGCTCAGTTTTGCCTGGTCTAGTCTCCTACTAAGCCCTAGTTACCTGTATAACTGGTTTGGTTACGGTAGGGCTTAGTTACATGTTTCAAAAGGCCCAAAGTGGTTTAATGTTCCCAGTAAGGTGAGTACTTTCGTGTCTTCCTGCCTTTTGGACCATTAGTCTATTTACAACCAACAAATTGGGATATCTTGGCCTTAGTAGGAAAAGTATTGCCGCGGCGTTGGTTGTGGCTTCTATTACAGGTGCAAGGTACATGTAACTATGGAAATGATGATGTAAAACTTATTTATGCATCATACCCGAACTCTATTAACCTTAATTACATAGTCTACTAGCATATATTTAAGGTTATGTAGATCTTTAAGTCATATGAAAACTTGACGGCCTTGCAAAGGGATGTGAAGGAGTAATAATTATGGGGTACTTTTGCTGAGCTACCCTAGGTTAATTTACATTGAGATTCTGAATCTGAAATAATAATCTAAGTTTTCTCTATACTTTAGAAGTTATATCTAGATTCTGTGTTATATGCTTTGTTTTAATAATTTCTTTTGAAACAAAAGATGTAAGGTGTGCATTCTTTTGAGACTAAGAATATAAGTTTTATGTTGGTATAATTTGCTATGGTCAGGTTGTCTCTGAATTAGTAGCAGGCTGACAGTATGCCCCACTCATCTCTTCTTTTTATTTCTAGAAACACACACTATTTTTTTTATTTTTTTTTCATCTTACAGGTGGGCTGCTCTCAACACAGCCACACTCAAGTTCAGTGCTATTTACTATTCAATTGAACGCAACCCGCCGAGTGGTTCGAGCCCAGCCGACTGGGTGAAGGCTGTGTTGCAACTTTACCAGGACCAAAACAAGGCCCCTTTCAAGTCGATGCTGGCCTGGGAGAAGCTCCGATTCACCCCAAAATGGCGAATGGATACCAAGAAGACAGTTGAACCACCACCATCTGAACCCCCCCTCTCCCCTAGCACCTTGTACACTCCAACTCCCCACTCGGACGCATCATCGAGATACATCCGTCCTATTGGCCAGAAGGCTGCCAAGAAGCGCCGTCTTAGTCAGCTTTCAGACAATGCCGAAGACAAACAATCACTGCAGATTACAAAATACACCAAGATTTCCAAAAAACGATTGGCGATTGTTTCAGAAGGCAACCATATCTCCGAGGACAAGAACGAGATTGCCAGAGAGCATCTGGAACTAGAAAAAATGAAGATCAAGATTGATGAAGAAAGATTAACTGTTGATAAGGAAAACTTGCTAATTAATAAGGAGACAGCAGCCAGCAATATACAAATGAATGACCCCAAGATTTTAATGTCATCTGAGAAAGATTTTGATGACAATACTGAAGATCTAGAGGTACTGAGAATAATGAAAAGAAAAATGAAAGAAAAGTGGCTAGCACTTGATCAATAAATCCTCCTGTTGTAATTCCCTCTTATCTTTTAATTCCCTCTTATCACCCTCCCTGTTATACCTTTCCCTGTCTGAGTAATTCACCAAATGGGACACAAAATGACCAAGAGAAATGGATAATGAAATGAAATGAGCATGGAAGAAAACAATCTCCATCACAATTGGATTTCCAATGTTTTACTTGTCATGAAAATAGGAAATATACACATGTGAATCAAACATATATTGAAATCATGTAAGTATGAATAGGATTTTGGAAAACAATTGTTAATTCTGAAACAAATGTGCATATAAATATTTCTTTATGGAAACAAAAATAATGACTATCCAGCCATTGTCCCCCTTGCAAGCCAGTTGTGAATCTTAAGGTCATCTCTCAATCTGGAATGGGTTACAGGACTATGAAGGTCATGGTTTCTTTGAATATAAGCAATTGTTGAATGTGCTAAAGAGGGGTCTCTATGGTTTGATATAACTTGAGCAGATATAGAATTTTGTCCAATAAACTGATCATTTTCTGATCTTGATTCAACAATCATGTTGTGTAAAATAACACAACATGTCATGATTCTCTTGACATCTTCTATATCCCATAAACGGCATGGCTGTTTTATAATTCCCCATCTTGCTTGTAAAACCCCAAACACTCTCTCTATGTCTTTCCTAGCAGCCTCTTGAAGTTTAGCATAATGCCGGCTGGCATCATCTTGTGGGTTTGATATAGTCTTAACAAGAGTTGCCCAAGGAGGACATATTCCATCAGCCAAGTAGTATGGATGATTATATTGGTTGTTGTTGACTCTAAAGGAAACCTGATCCTGTGTTCCAGATAGTAGTGCATCAAATAGGTGGCTACGGTGGAGGACATTGATGTCATTGAGAGCTCCAGGTGTACCAAAGAAACAGTACCAGAAGCAAAGGTTTTGGCTTGCAACAGCCTCTAACATCATAGTTGTAGTTTTCTCCTTTCCTGTAAACTGACCAGCCCAACCTTGAGGACAATTCTTCCATTCCCAATGCATCCCATCAATTGATCCCAGGCAGCCAGGGAAGCCACGGTCCTCATATTCACGCAATATTTGATGCTTTTCTGCAGTGTTTGGTGGCCGTAAGTATTCACCCTGGTATAATGCAATGATGTCTTGAACAAAATGCCTCAGGCAGCGGAGAGCAGTAGTCTCTCCAATTCTAACATATTCATCTGTATTGTCTGCAGAGATTCCATATGCCAGTTGACGTAAAACTGAGGTTAATTTCTGATGGGGTGATAAACCCACTTGACCACAGCAATCCTTTTGAAGATAAGAAGTATAAGAAAAATGCTCCAGGGAATTCTTTCTTGGGAAAAGAAAATGATAACTCACTGTCTTTAGCATCCAAAACCTATTATGATTCTGCAAATCATGGCAAATTCTGCTAAATAGGCTGCGGCTCATGCGGAAACGTCTCTCAAATAACCTTTCATTGTACACAGGATTGAGGCTAAAATAATCATTGAGTAGTCTTTGATGACCTTCAACTCGGTTTCTTGCAATGATTGCTTGTATTTCTTGGGTTCCTTGGTTTCTAGATGTGCTGGGACCTGAAATCAGATGGTGGAAGATGGCATCTTCTTCCTCCATCTCAAAGAGCTCTTCTATGTAGTCCATTATAATAGTATTTTACTTTGGCTATGAGGCTTTTTGGTTGTATGTATAGGAGTGGGATGGAAGTACCATAATCTTAAGAGCTATGGTGGGATGGAAGTACTATAATCTTAAGAGCTATGAGCAAGGCAGGTCTTTTAAAGCCCTCATGAACCCATGAAACTTCATGCATCTCTCTGAAATTTTTGGCCACATGTCTTTGAAATGTTTCCCCACATGTTTCTCTTTGACATGCTTTCCCATCTCTCTTCAGATTTTTTGCCCACATGCATCTCTTGGAAATCTTTGGCCACATGTCTCTCTTTGAAAAGTTTCCCCACATGTTTCTCTTTGACATGCTTTCCCACAAGTCAGCATTTTTTCCCACATGTATTTCTTTGACATTTTTGGCCACATGTCTATCTTTGAAATGTTTCCCCACATGTTTCTCTTTGACATGCTTTCCCACATGTCAAAAAAAGGATGATCATGGGTCATTCACAAAAAGGGGGAACATGCATGTGGAGTCTCTTTCACATGAGGCCCCACATGTATCTCTTTGACATGCTTCCCCACATTCCATGTCTCTGACAGAAAGGAGAAACTTTTTTGTATTTGACATTTCTCTCTCAATGAGGGGAAGCATGTCAAATACACACATGTCTCTCTCAAAAAGGGCAAACATTCCTGTATTTGACATGTCTCTTTCAAAAAGGGGAAACATGTCAAAATGGGACCTATTTCCCCTTTTTGGCAGTGTATTCTGAAAAATAAATTTAAGGAAACATGTCAATTAGAGACATGTTTCAATTTTGGAGGGTTTTTATTAATATTGTTTAATTATTTTATTTTACTTTAATTTTTTTCATTTAATTGATTGTATTACATTTTTTTTACATTTTTTTTACATTTTTTTTACATTTTTTTTACATTTTTTTTACATTTTTTTTACATTTTTTTTACATTTTTTTTACATTTTTTTTACATTTTTTTTACATTTTTTTTACATTTTTTTTACATTTTTTTTACATTTTTTTTACATTTTTTTTACATTTTTGTTTCATTTTTTGTTTCATTTTTTGTTTCATTTTTTGTTTCATTTTTTGTTTCATTTTTTGTTTCATTTTTTGGATTTTTTGGTTCATTTTTTTTCATTTTTTTTTTTTTGTTTTTTTTTTCTTGATTATTGATCATTTACCAAAGGGTTTGACGAGTCCACGAGGGTGGAGCGGCTCGGTTCGGCAGTAGAAGAGGCACGATACCGAGCCGCAAGGGTGGAATTTCTTGGTTGGGCAGCTACAGAGGCCCGTGCGCCTCGCTAAAGTCTCTGCAGTTGCGGAATTTTTTGTCTTTTTTTTTTTTTTTTTTTTTTTTTTTTTTTTTTTTTTTTTTTTTTCTTTTCTTTTTTTTTTTTCAGTGTTGAAGCTTGGCAAAAAGTTACCCTACAGAGCTTGGTAGGGGTCCCTAACTTTAGAGACTTGGACAGAGAAAATTGCCGAGTCTCTAGTTAAGGAGCCCTAAAGAGTGCACAAGGGTGGTCAGCGGGGGCTTTGTCTCTGTAAAGTTGGCTTTTACACAGACAAGGGTGGATGCTCTTACCTATGGTGTTGCAAGTGCTTCTGGAAGTCACACTTGGTGCAGTGCCATGGGGGCTTGAGAGTGTGCCCAGAGGGCTTGATTTTCCATTTTGCGCGGCCCCAGATCTTGGCACATGCCCAAGTCCTGCTTGACCAACCCCAAGCTCTGGGCTAATTGATAAAATCCTTGGATCCTTTGTCATGAAAGTTCACAAGGTAACTGATTTCTTTGTCTGTTTCAATTTAAAATTCATTTATTTATTAATTTAACTAATTTTGTTTAAACATTTTTTTTTAGATGTCAACTTGGCCTGAGTTGGCCAATCTTGAAATTGAGGCCAATACAGAAAAGGCTTGAGAGCTTGCCAAGGAGCTTCAAACATTGAAGAAACAAACTTGTGAGCAAGAAACCCACCTGAAGGCAAACAGAAAATTTGAAGAAAAACAAGCATACCAGACTGATTGGCTTACCCACAAGGAGCGCAAGGCCAACACCATCATCAAGCCCATGAAGGTCTGTGAATTGATCCAAGAGAATGTTGTTGGAATGTTTTTGGAAACGGAATGAAGGTCTCTATGGGGATTTACATTTTTTTGAATGTAATCTAATAAGATCTGTGAACCTGACAAAAAGGAAGATGTTGCAGTAGAGCACGCCGGTACCAAATCTCTTTTCTTTCCTCACCTATTTTAGGGAGTCCAATACCAAGTGTGCCAGTAGCTTACTGAAACATGTTCCTGTTTGTCAGGTAAGCATACTTTTAGAAATTCAACCAAGTTTAGAGAGTCTCATACTAAGCATGCCAGCAGCTTGGAGCTAGACTGAGTTGATATGCGCCGCAGCTACTGGTTCTGGAATGATGAAAAAGATTATGGGATGACTTTATGGATATTCTTGATGATCTAATATTGTTGTAACCTTGATTGACTCCATCTCTAACCTAATCAAAACTATAGATTACATAAATAACCTTGTACTGCAGCCACTTGTATCTAATTTTGTACTTGAGCGCAAAGTCACAGCTACCTTTCCTCATTGATTTAGGGAACTATGAATGGATGCAAAAGTAGCTTACCACCACTGCTGAAGTGCAGAACACTCAGTGAAATTCACCACACTCTGTAGCTTAGTCATATTATTCTGCAGCACACAATGCACCTATAGTTCTCCCTGCCATCCCAATACCAGTTCCTTTATTTTTCATCACCAAGTTTGGAACCAATGCCAAGGTGTGCATGGGCCTACAGCAACACATATATATTTGTCAGATTTTCTCTTCTTTAGGGCACATACCACAGCACCCACAGGTTTTGATTTTCTGTTTTTTTGGGGAAGAATTGTTTTTGACCAACAACACATACCAATCACACCAGTTTTTCCCCAAACTTGAAAATCAATTTTCATCATTTTCACTCTGTTACAGCCTAGATCTTGTGTTCAAAAACTCTGAAAATACTTTTCTCTGCACACCTCACCCCACATACCAATTTTCTACAAGATCTACAAAATGATACTGAATCCAAACATTTTTATTCAGACAATTCTGAGAATCAGCCACCACCACTCAAGCCCCCCCCCCCCCCCCCCCCAGCCCACATCAGTCCACCTTCAACCACACAAGGTCCACCAACAGCCAAGGGGCCAAAACAAAAATCAATCCAAAAAGCTGCCCCGCAGATCCCACAAAAGCCAGCCATGCAAAACCCTCCAGCCACTAGCCAAAACACACCCAACACCCCAATCATGGTTCCACATACCCAATCCACAGAACCCAACCTCAAATAGCCTCATACTTGGACAACCCTGGAGAAAGAAAAATTGCTTCAGTTCATTGTGCATGATTCTTCCACTGGTCATGCTACAGAAAATGTGAATTTGAGGAAAGAAGTTTGGAAAACTATTATGAACGGTCTCAACAGTCACTTTGAAATAAATCTCACTGGGGACCAGATCAAGAATAAAAAAAAATGCTTTACAATGACTCTACACCAACTAAAAGTTTCTCTGCAAGCAATCTGGATTTTGTTGGTAAAACAAGAAGAGTCTAGTTACAGCCAATGCCAAGACATGGGATGAACTTATTCAAGCCCATCCCAGGCAAAACTTTGGCAATTTTAAGGACTGTCAGCCTGGGTGTGAAACTAGCCATGGTTAATGGTTGTAAATAAGTCAGGTTGATGATTTAAAAGTGGTTTTGTTGGTAAAATATCCTGTAGAAAGGATTAATCCTCAATCAGTAAGTCTTGTCTGGGAGGCTTGCTCTAAAAAGGGCGCATCCAAATGAATTCAGAGTATTGATAGGCATCCAAGGAGTTACTCACTTGGGTTCATGGTTCTTACCTTATTGAAGGTAAGCTGCACTGCCAGCATAATTTCCTAGGATGAAGTCATCCCAGTTAAACTGGGATGCACTCAACCAATTTAAACTTGGTTGAGATAAACTGATGAAATATATGTCCAAGGGCCCCCTTGGTTTTATATTTCATTGGTTGAGGCCAACCTACTTTAAATTGGTTGTTTGCATCCTAGTTTAACTGGGATGAACTCAACCTAGGCAATTATGCTGGCAGTGCTGTGGCCAATTCTTGATGGTATAACAGTATTAGACTATATATTATCCATAATTGGGATATTGGTGGAGAATGGGGAACTAAGCAAGGTAAATAACTCTAAGGTATGTACTGTGCTTGTGTGTTCTAAATATTCTCTGCGGATAAAAAAATGTTTGCAGTCTGTTTATGTATTTTAATATCTCCTCAGGGGGGAACTGTGAGTGCTTCTGTCAGCCCTAGAGATACTCCAAAGTATCCTAAAGACTGACTTCAATGTAAAAAATAATAAAATATTGTATTAATAATAATATATCCAAGAATATTATTACAGAAATCAACTTTTCATACAAAATTAGGTGGGGTACCTCACTCAAACCACCACCAATTTCCTACTCCTTCTATTACTTTACCATATCTCAGAAGGTACTTAGTAGGAGATGGAATAACCGTAAAAAATATAGATTATAAATCATTGTAATAAAAGCTGAGAGCAATATAACTTATTTGTATAATTATAAGAACTTAAAGTTATGCTAATAAGAAGGAGATTACATAAGTGCGTGGTAATTTCCCAGTATTATTATATTGTTAGAATTGTCCCATGATGTGATTGGTTATACATACATGTCATGAGGTCATGGGGAAATAGAAAATACTGTACTCAATATAATACAATTCCCATTACATCATAGTACATTTGAATTGCAATACATTAGAGTAGAATTTAACATAATATTCTAGAACCTTCCAAATCTCTAGAATATAAAAGGAGGCCACTTCTGGCCTAGGATTGGTTCCTCAGCATATTCACCCAGTACCACATTAGTAAGTGCCCTGAATATTCTCCTCCTACTATTAGAGTAGTGTATTCCCTTTATCCAACCCAACCTTTTATTACTTGAATTAGTCTCAAGTTACCTTAGAATTCCCCATCCTTGGCCTTGATATATTCCTTATAAAGCAGTTGCTGCAAGACTGCCACGTCTGACAGTATCCAATCAGCTTAAGTGCTTGCCAGCTGCTTAATAGCAATTTTTATTGCTATACCTTACCCAAAAAGACTAAGAATAGCCAAACCTACACGGTTAACTATTGGTCTTATCCAATTGACTGATTTGTATATCAAATCTACAATTATAAGGAGTTTTAGGTTATCCTCTGTGCATAGTTTGGACACTATAGAGAGAGAATGAGACTTGTGATTATTCTGATAACCTTTCAGAACAGTGATAGTACCTGGCGTTTTATAGACATTAAGCCAGAGTTTCATACACATAGCTGACAAACTTTCACCATTCCCACATCCTTTTATTTTCCCAATGACCTCACACCAAATATTAGTAAAATAAAACAATATGTAATCCACTGAAAAAATTATTTTCATTTTTCAATTTTATGGATCCAAAGTTTTGGTCCTGGTTTGAATTCAAACACAAGAAAGAAGTTAGATTTCTCTTCTAAGAGCTTTAATGCAGCAGGATTTTACCTGCTGAAGCCATAAAAAAAAGCTTTTATGCAGCAGCCATGTTAACTTGTGAAACTCACAGTTAGCAAGCAAAAAAAAACTGCTATTTGAGCATAGTGTAATGGGAAAAACTTCAGCTAACAGCTAACATTTAGCAGGAAAACTATCAGCTAACAGCTAATATTTAGCGGGAAAATATCAGCTAAAAGCTAACATTTAGTGTAGTGTAGCAATGATCTGATGCCACTACGCTACTGGAAACTTCAAAATCTGTTAGCAGAAGAAAAATTACACTACTTGTTAGTGTAGCTGTGAATTTTCCCAGCTAACACTACAAAAAAATGACTTGAAGAATTTGTTGCTACGCTAACTGTCAGTTTAGCGGAGTGTAATTTCAGCTAACACTACAAAGGAAAAAAAAACCCTGCTACACTAACAGTTAGCGGTCAAATAGCATAGCGTAGCAAAGAGGCCCACCATTGTTTGAGGTCACCATTTGGTTTGAATTGAAATAACAGAACCATTCAAGACATACCAATTGGCAGTATAGAGACCTTCACAAGAATTTGATGTCTGTTTGCCGTATGGAGTTGTTGTAACAAATGATGTCAAGGAACATCATGCTCTTCAACTGTTACTGATCTTCCATCTTTGAGGAGCCTATTGTCTTGGAAAGTGATTTCCCAAAGATCTGGTTGGGAAATTCCCAACACAAAACAAATGCACTTTGATTTGCCACCATCATCAAAGTATGGTTCCCCATTGTGATGAAAGTAGTCCACTAGCATAAGTCCTTCTGCACCTGCTGCAACCAAAATGAGGAAAAGAATGTTGGAGCTCATGTTGAGGAAGTTCTGGAGAATAAGAATCTTGGGTTGGTTGACCGGAATGTGTTGTATCTAGCTGCTGGGAAGGGATGAAGGGCCTGGGAGGTGATGACTATGGTACATGTTTCTGTTTTTCTGGATTGCAAAAGCTAGGTTTCAAAAAAGCGCAAAAAAAAACCTGTCAAAAATGATTTTAAAAAACTGGATGCACTGTGGTACACACCTTTACAGCTTTCACATCCACAAACCTTGGGGGAACTGCATGTGCCACATCAAGGCTATAATGAGCAGACTGTGATAGCTCTGAGGCATGTCCAGCAATGGCAGTTGGCTCAGGTTAGTGTCCCGGCACTAGTTCCTCAACTAGGTGTGATATTGCAAAAAACTAACCTGAGGTGTTTCCAGCAATGGAAGTTGGATCAGGTTAGTGTCCCAGTACTGGTTCCCCAAATCAGTGAAGAAGAGAAGAGGAACCAGGACTTGGGCTGTCATAGACTAAGAGCATCCACAGTTGTTTTGATAAATATTTGACAACTGTGGAGCGCTTATGGAGCTCAACAGTTATTTTTTCAAGATTTTCCCCACTCCCACTTGTGGCTTGATAACCCGGCTCAATTGCTGGGTTATTGAGCCGTTCCACACTTGTGCCCTCTGCAACTCAAGTTGATAACTTGGGGGGGAGGGATTTTGGGAGAGGTTGAAGTTGGGGGGAGGGTTCACCAAAAGGTGACCTGTGAAAGCCAGGACAACTGAGCTTATCGAGCTCATTAGAGGTGCATAAATTTATGGACCTCTATCAAGAATTCTAACGAATCAATAGTTGTCAAGTGCTATTGAGTACACGAGTGAGAGTTGTCTTGATAAAGTTAGCTTATTGAGCCAACTTATTGAGACGACTGTGGATGCTCTAAATACAAGATGATGCGGCGCAGTGAAACATAGAAGAACAGACACCCTGTATCATCCTACTAAGCATGACCTTGGTTTCTTTCACTCAAGTATCACAACCGAGCATCCTAACAGGGACTACATCTGACCATGAACACCCATAAAAAGTTGAATCACATAATACCTACTTACAGCTACCACAGAAAAGCTTGCCGCTTCCCCCTTTTTTTTTCCTCTCCCCCCCTCCCCGATTTTTTTTTTCACCCACGGAAAACCGGCGGGGAATAGGAATTCCCCCCCGCTGACTATTTCTGATTGGCCCCAGTCAGTGGCCGATTGGAAATAGCTGTCACCCACCAAACAACATCTTGTCAGGAATTCATTGCAAGACTCGTCTACCAACCTTTTGAGCTCAATCAGGATCCAAGTTAGGTAGAATCAGTTTGTTTTCCCTTGTGAATCACTCCTTTTTGAACCAAAACTGACTTACTTGTTAATAAAATATCTGATAGAAACCGCGCACATGAATGATGGTCTTCCGGAAATACTCACCTGATCTCAAATACAAGGCTTTGAGTCAAGCAAGCGAGGGGACCAATCTGGCTAGTATCAATGAATCACTGGGGGCTTCTATCAGCCGTGATTCCCTTTATTGATGGACCAGCTTGTACAAGAGGACCTGTGCCGTGGTTTGCAACCCTACAACCTATCTTCAGAGGGGACATCCATTTGATCTGGGTGATGAAGACTTGACCTTCATCAAAAACCTCGTGACTGACAAACCTTCAGTTTACGCCGACAAAATCCAGTGCAGCTTTGCCAAAGATCACAGTATCACAGTATCTGTATCAACTATCTTAAACACGTTACATTATTGCTTAAACTTGTCAAAGAAGACCATGCGGACTGTCCATCCTAACCAAGACAAAAGCAAACGGGCACATTGCATCTATCAGGTTGGAGCAGTACCAACAAACTGTCTTGTGTTTACTGGTAAGTCTCAAGTTGCTTACTAGTATGATTTGTAGCTTAATTCTTTCTCTTTATTTTCAGACAAGTCGGGTGTGTGCCTAGAGGCAGTCCAAAGGACTCAAGGATGGGCCCCGGTTGGCAAACGAACCCCAAGAGTGTCCCGCAAGAGAAGCACCCATCAATACAACATCGTGCCGGCGATTTCAATGTCTGGATTAGTAGCTCACATGGTCCAACAGGAATTGATGGACCGAGAGTCATTCCAGTACTTCCTGGAGAATATTCTTGTAAGTTTAAATTCAATCTTGTTCAGTTAATGCAAAGCATCACACTGATAAGTTCATCCTTTAACAGATCCCTTCTATGAACTCATTTCCCCAGCACAATAGTGTCCTTGTGATGGACAACGCACAGATCCATCACAACGGGACAGTGGCTGACATTATCGAATCAAGTGGCTGTCTTTTGCTGTAAACCATACTCGCCTGACCTGAACCCCATCAAAAAGGTGTTCAGCGTCTTCAAATCAACTTTGAAGCGACATGAAGATCTACTAACCGGTGGCGCAGGGGACTTCAATGTTATTGATGGATTCATCCCTCTAGTTTTCACTTCTGAACTTACTCACAAATTGTTCCGCACATCTGGATACACTGTTACACTGCCAGCATAATTGCCTACAATGAAGTCATCCCAGTTAAACTGGGATGCACTCAACCAATTTAAACTTGTTTGAAATCAACTGATGAAATATAAATCCAAGGGACCCCCCTTGGTTTTATATTTCATTGGTTGAGGTCAACCTACTTTAAATTGGTTTTTTTGCATCCTAGTTTAACTGGGATGAACTCAACCCAGGAAATTATGCTGGCAGTGTTACAGTAGATTAACATGCTAGCACCCCTAACCCTCCCAATGCAATATCAATCATATTTCCTCTTTCAATTACACTGTTACAGTAGATTAACATGCTAGCACCCCTTTCCTCCCAATGCAATATCAATTGTATTTCCTCTTTCAATTACACTGTTACAGTAGATTAACATGCTAGCACCCCTTTCCTCCCAATGCAATATCAATCGTATTTCCTCTTTCAATACTTGCCCAAAGACCTTGAGGGTCCTCAAGATGGCCAAATGATGGGTTTCTATTATGCCCAGAGCCTCAGACTCCTGGCTTACCAAAGGGGGACTTAATTGAGTGCACTGCCCAGTTGGCACCTCTGAGAACATTTTTAAGTAAGTTTTTGTGCGTGTATATTTCAAGAGCACATGGGCATAGAGAGATGAGCAGGTATAAAAACCAACCAGGTGACACAATGAGTAGTTCTTGAGAAAAATAAAGAGATGACTCGGAGACAAGATGACTAGACTAGGTGATGAGATGACTCGGTGACAAGATGACTAGACTAGGTGATGAGATGACTAGGTGATGAGATGACTAGGTGATGAGATGACTAGGTGATGAGATGACTAGGTGATGAGATGACTAGGTGATGAGATGAAAGCACATGAGATGAGATGACCAGGTGATAAGAACAAAGGAATTGAATAAAATTTTACCCAACATTTACCCACTGTTTCTTCAGATGGTGCTCGTACTTCTTAAGATTAGAAATGAGTGCGCAGGCATCTCCCTTCTTGAAGCCTTCAGTTACGAGCTCTTCTGGCGTAAAATTGGACAGTTTGGAGTAGTGATTGATGCCAAGAGAATCTAAATCTTCTTGTAGTTTTGCACAGCTTGGATTAACATGGGCAAATCGCAGATAATCATCTAGAATCAGATTTTTGTCTACTGGTGCTGGGGACGAAAGGGGCTGAGGGACCTGAGTCGTTAGGAGCTGAGGTGGCTGAGACATATGATTTGATAGGAGTTGAGCCAGCTGAGGAAGCTGTGCTTGTTGGAACTGAGCTGGGATGTTTGGCTGCACAGTATAGGCCATCATCTGGCCAACCACGGGGTTCCAGGCCACATAGACCTGTGGCCCATTACCGATTGGAAAGGTTGCTGGTGAGGCCGTGGGTTGAACCAGTGTATTTTGTACAGGAATTGGGTTTGATTGAACAGGAGGGGGGATGGGGGGCAATGATGGAAGCGGTGGAGTTGGTTGGCTTTTTTCCCAATCAAATCCTGGGACGTTTGGCGGATTGTACACATCAGTTGAATCGCTTTTCATCTGGAACCGGCCAAAATCATCAGTGTCAGCTTTCTGTACTCTAATCCACTTATTGTGGCGTGTAAAGTAAGGACTACAGAAATAACTTACACTTTAATAGTGTAATATAACAAATACTCAAGTGTTATAAAAACACTAAGTACAGCAATATAACAGGTTATTACCCTGCTTCCAAAACTTCTTTTGATTGAGTAATAACTCAGAAGGACTAACCAGATTTTATACACGGTTCTTCCAATCAGATTAAATGTATTTAATTGATTGGGGGGGTTTTGGTTGAGGAATTTTAAATGTAAGATAGTATATAATAAAGGCCAGTCCTCCTTACTTACAGGAGAAGGTGAGCGCCTTTGTAGCTTATAATAAGATATCTATGTATATTAAAATTGATGGGGAGGTAATCTTCATTTTAGTGAAGAAAACTCCTTCTTAAATAATAAAATAATTATTATTTCACAAGCTTCTTGGAAGCAGTGATCAGGGCAAAATCAACAGGGGGAACTGAGAATCCTGTTTGTGATCTGATGTGAAAAATGGTGTTGTTCCTATGTGGAATGACCTCATAATTATTTCACAATGAATTGCTTAGTGGGAAATAATTATTTCAGCATTAAATAATTATTTCACTAAGGATTACTTGTGAATAAATTTTTCTAGGGACCAAGGCTTGAAAAAGCGCTTGCCCTGACTGATCAGTAATTTAAAATCACATGTACTTATGTATTTAATACATACTACATAAGTTATGTAATTAAATACATATGTAATCTTATAGTATATATTACTATGGGTTATGCTGGGATTTTCCAGGATTTTCAAGGAAAAAACTATACCAACAAATGGTTCTTTATCCATTTATTTCGTGTTTGAAAATTGATTTGCCAAGGATTTTCTTTAATTAAATTTCCTTGGATTTTTGATAAAAAAACTAGATACCATTTTACATAACTTTAATATCATATTTTACATGTGGTCATGAGTGTGGTTTGAACCCAGAGCCTTATACATTAACCAGATATTTCTAGGCTTGTTCTTAACTGCTAGACTACACCGCGCGCAAACAGGTGACGTGTTCGGGGAACCCCCAAGCTGACGTGCTTCGCCGCATTGGGCCGCAGCAAAACACGTCACCTGATCCTAGATGAGGGTGGGTGATCAGAGCAACCCTCACTATGTACGCGTGTATGTAATACGGACTGGCATCCAACGCGTCTACTGAAGGTAAGTACCATCTCTACCTGTGCTTTATTAAGATAACCTCACCAACTGATCTTGTTCTCAAAGATGTCCGAACCGGCTAGGGTCCTGTGCACCTGTATTCAATGCTCGAAGAACACGTTTCATGATTCTACTGGTGAACATAAAGGCCTTCTTGTTCACCCTTCGACAAGGTCAAGACATCAAACTGCCAATGCAATCTCTCACCGCGATCAAACCGCCAATGCAGCCTCTCACCGCGAATCTCTGGTCCTTCCCAGAAACATCGAACCTCCGACTCACAATACATTCTCACATGACAACGAAGAAGACAACAACACATTTCAACCAAAGTCTAGGATCTATGGTATGTGTTTTGAGCCTCATTCTTCATGCTTGAATATTTCCTCCAGCTGATGTTGTTTTGTCAGAAACTATTCTTCACTTCTTAGTATGGCTATATTTAGTGTGCGGACTCAGTCAAGAAAAATGTCGAATTGCTCGGGATCATATCGTGTCAATCGTCGAAACTTTCAGTCACCCAGACGATGAGTGTCTAGAATCTGCCGTGGACCATGATATTTGCACGATACTCAAGCGACTCAACTTAACGCCGACTTTTTTCACCTACGTTTGTTGTCCAAAATGCTACTCACTTTACCCGCTTGGTCAATTTACTTGTCAATATCAAACAAACACAAAATCTCAGAAATGTGGGACTGATCTGGCAAAATCACAAGAACTTTCCCGACCCTACCTTCTGCCACCTCTGGAATCACGACATGTTCAACAACATCACCACAGATACAAATCAAGCTTTACTATTCAAGAACTGGGCAACTGGCTTCAGTGGTTTCTATCTCTACCCGAAGTTGAATCAACTATTGAAGATTGGGCTGATCTCGTTTGCAAGGCACCTCCCAATCTCCAGTTCGACTATCAACAATCAAAATGTTGGAAGCAGACCAATCCGGATAAAGTTGAACCCCGCGCCCGAGGAAGCTATCTCAAGCTTACGTTCTCTTTATTTGTCGACTGGTTTAACCCGTTCAGCAACAAAATTGCTGGGCGCAAAGCTTCAGTTGGTGTTTTAGCTCTTACCTGCCTTGATTTACCGCCTCAACTTCGCCATCAATCTCGGTATATATTTCTTGCTGGAATTATACCAGGCCCCCAGGAGCCTAATATGACTACAATGTCAAACATCCTCATTCCACTGATCGACGAGCTCCTCGAATTCAACAATGGGGTCCGAATGCCGACGTACAAGTTTCCAAACGGACGAAAAGTTCGTGTGCGGTTAGGAGCTCTCATAGGCGATGTTGTTGCAACCCACAAGGTTGCTGGGTTTGCTTCACATGCAGCGACTTGCTTCTGCTCGTGGTGTTACTCAAAAAAGGTAGATATCCCTTCACTCACAACTGATAGGCCCCGTAATGGCAGGACAACCATCCAGCAGTCAATTAGGTGGAAGGACACGACTACAGAGAAAGAAAGGGAACGATTACTCAAATCGACTGGCGTGCGATGGTCGGAATTGAATCGTCTGCCGTACTGGGACCCAGTAAAGAACGTAGTGCTTGGAGTGATGCACAATTGGTACGAAGGGGTCCTACAGCATCACTTTAGGGTCCGGTGGGGATTTGATGACGAAGTGCAAGCCGATGAAGAGTCTACTGTCTCATCGGCGTTCAGCGAAGAGGAGATCGATGATGAGACTGTCTTAACGATCTCTCAAAAGAAGAAGCTATTGTCTCTGCTTTCAAATGGTGTCGTCGTTCCAACTGGGTTCACACGCATGCCGAAAGGAGTCGGAACAGCTAAAAATGGTAAATTAAAAGCCAGCGAGTGGCACTCGCTTTTCTCAAAACACCTCCCACTCATTGCTCTTGAGGTCTTTGGTAGCGAATGGGGCCCAAAAAACCGAGAACACCACATACTTGTAATGAAAAATCTTGTAAGCTTGGTGGAGTGTACCCACTTTGTGGAGAAGAAATCAATCTCGGGGGATGATTGTTCTAATTACGAGGCGAGCTATCAATCTTATTGTGAGACGTCTGGATTACTCTTCCAAAACATCTCAATTCGACCAAATCACCATTATGCTCTCCACATTGGTGAGGTCTCGCGATACTCCGGTCCTCTCAGTGGTTTATCAGAATTTGGTGGTGAGCGAGTGAACGGAATGCTTCAAAGTTTATCCAATAACAGCTTACTGGGTGAGTCGGGGATTTAATTGTTTGTATTCTGTATTTGCATTACTGATTACTGACAGGCTAAATTTTCAACAGGTCAGATTGAATCTTCTATGTTGAAACGCTTTTGTCAAATCCAGCGATTGGCGCACAAAAAGGATTTTTCGAAGCTCACTACCCGCGCCCAAAATAAAGGTAAAATGTGCTCTGTGGATATTCAAATATACAACGCTTTATTGAAACACTTGCGACTAGAAGATCAACACCTTCAAGACTTCCGAGACCTTCCACACCCTCAAGGTGCCCGAATCCTTAGTCGGGATGTAGTAGAAGTCAGATCAATTGCATGTGCCAATGGTTCCGTGATCTCACGGCAGAAACCAAATAACGGGGTTTGGTGGCGCGAAAATGGCGAGGTACTTTTTGGGTTTTGTATCCACATCCTTAAAGTATTGCTCGATGGGGCCAAGCCACTTGTGGTAATTGAAACGACTCAACCACTCAAGCTGTCGAACACAAATGGAGTCGAGCCTGAGTGGGAGGAATTCCTACAGAGAATGAAAACAGGGGTGAGTACAGTGACTCAAGGAGCATACACGTTGATCTCGGCTTCAAAAATATTGGGGTTGTGTGTGTATAGGCAGGTCCCGGTAAATGCAGTGGGCAACACACATCCATTGGTTTTATGGCACCCCCTCCATTTGGATGTTCCTGTATTAGATCCAATGGAGCACATTACCATGGATTTGGATTGATCTCGCCTTCCCTCTTTGTGTTTTCCCTTGTTTCTTTTTTTCTTTTTCTTGTTTGATGATGCTCTTCTCATTTCAAATTTCATGTAATAAAAGAATGAAATATTTACAAAAGGAAAACAACTCAATCTCACTTATGTAATAAAAGAAAGAAACATTTACAAAAGGAAAATAACTCGATCTTGCTTGCTATACAACATGGCATTCAACAACTTCCTGATATTCAAGAGTAACATAACATTGATTCTCTTGCCCAACCGACATGCAGGTGACAAACTAATGCAGATGAAAAAATAAAAACAAGTGTCTCATTCCCATCCATTACCAAAAATGTTGTCCGAACCGTCATCAATGACCATCTTGGTGTTACCTTCGTAAGCAGCCTGGTAGTCATCATCTGAAAAGTCGTCATCGTCATCCCCATCGAGATCTTCGTCTCCTTGAAACTCGAGGTCAGTCTCCTGATCTTCTTCTTCTTCGTCATCTTCGCCGTCGGTGTCAGACAAGTTGATCTCAGTTCCACAGTAGCTATGTTCTTTGTCGTCTTCATCTTCATTGCTATGGTCGGTGGGGGTTTCCTCGATCAAATGTTCAAGATGGTATTCGGTAGTGACTTGATCCCAGTATTTGTCGGTGAAGCTCTTGTCACCAAGATTTTCATCTGGGTGTTGCTTTCCTCGAAGTGCATGTGCTGGATTGGGTAAGAATGCGACCTTTGTAACGTCAGCCGTTAAGTCCTTGACTGCTGGTAGGAGGTCATTGAACCATGTGGCATCGTAAAAGTCGAGTGGCAGCCCCTTTGGAGCCCGTGGGAAGAGGGTTGGCCTTGGTCTTTGCGGTACCACGCGTTTGCGGAGTTGGCACCTCTTGCCCCCACTTTCAGAGGTGGATATCATAACATTGTCTAGACGACGGAAGAAGGCAGTGGCTGTTTTGGAGCGGAAAGGCAAAGTCTTGATGACATAGACACGATGCTTTGAGTTGTATTCGTCATCGCTGTGTGCGTGGAGCGACTTGATGATCTTGTAGTAGCGTTTGGGAAGGCCGTTTGCGATCGCGAATCTGTATCTGGCGTCTCGAAGCTTTGAAAAACAGGGGTTTTGGTTAATAAGACTATTGGAAGTGAATACACATTAAGATCTAAGACTTACTCGCTCGCGACCTTTCTGAATAGTTTTCTTCTCTTCCTCGCGGGAAAAAGTCCCGGCTTCCTTGGTCTCTTTCTTGAATCGTTCCATCATGACATGATGGACAAAGTGGTTGTAGGAAAGAGTGAGGGCCGCGAAGTTGTTGATGTGTTTGAGATTGATATTCATATAGTTGTAGGCCCCGGCCGATGCAATCTGACGGAAAGTTGCAAGTGCTGAAATCCGGCAGGCGGAGTTCAAGAGCGAATCAACGGATTCTTCAAGATTTGGAGCCCACAAGCGCAATCCCATTTGAGCGAGACATCCCCGAGCGTATTGAACATATGATTCTTCAATATGAATCAGGCCCTGCCCAACACGTCTGCGACCAAGCCGGGCGTCCTTCAACGTCTCAACCTCGTCGTTCGAGATGATGACGGCAGATTGAGGGTTAGAGACAACATTTTCAATCTGCTCGGCATTGTGAAAGCGGCTATAGAACTCTTTCAGGTTCTCAGGCTGAGCGGCGGGTGGGATGGGGCGCTGTTCAATCAATCCCCAAAGTAGTTTGACGTGGGCGTAGAGGGCAAGCTGTTTTCAACAGAATTTCAAGGGAGAACAACAGTAAGTAAATGTGAGCCACGGGTATGTATGGAGAAATGTGACTGGCCTTGGTTTTGTTAAAGTCTTGTGGAAGGTCAGACATCAACATTTGGTTTGGTTTTTTTGGAGTCCTTGACTTGGGGGTGCCGTTGGCGGCCTTCTGGTTGACTGGGGTTGAGACCTTGGCTTTGTCCTTGGATCTGGGAAGCGGAGTGCTTGGGTTGACTGGCATGCTGACCTAAGTTTAAGAGTGGAAAGGGTGAGGACTACAATCATAGGATCAAGTCGAAAAAAAAAACTTACGGTTCGTTTTTCCTTGCCCTTCGAATTATGAACTCCAGGATTCAAGCCGGATTTCCGGGGACCGGACACCTTTGAGGGACCTGGAGTGGAGCGGTGAGAAATGTTAAAGGTGGATAAAGTATCTTGGAGTTTCTGAATAGTGGAATCTTTGGAGGCCAGCTCTTGGCGCATCTGGGTGAGTTCTAATCTTTGCTGTTCCATCATTCGGGAAACATACTCTTGAAATTCGTTTTGACTCATGTTGGCTGAGTGAAAACGTTGAAGTAGTCTACTAGGAGTGAATCTGATATGTAGATGGTCTATAAATGAAAATCCTACGGAAATGCGGGTGAATATGGGAGGGGTGTGAATGGTATGGTGGTCAAACAAAACACGGGAGGCAACATGGCTATTTAATCCTTTCAAATTTCAGCCTTCAGATGTGGATGTGTCTTTGTAGCCGTATTGTGCACTACATGTGATACATAATGGATTATATTCACGACTAAGATGACTTAAGCCTTGTCAGCTTTGTTTGGCTCTGTGAAAGCGGTGGACCAAATTTTAAGCCAAGAGAGCTTGTTCATTGCATGGCCTTTGTTATTAGTCATCTGACTGGCCGTTCCCAAATGGGACTAATTTTCTGGCTTCATTGAATGCGCATAAAGCTTGTATGTATGTATAAAATTTGAAAGGAGCATTTGAAAGGAGCGAGAAAGGGGTCGAATGGCATGGGTCACATGGTCAAAATAAAGTTGCATAGTTTGGATTGTCATGGAGCCATGTCCACTGTCAGGTGACGTGTTTTGCTGCGGCCCAATGCGGCGAAGCACGTCAGCGCGGGGGTTCCCCGAACACGTCACCTGTTTGCACGCGGTGCTATATACCAATTGTTGAAACAGACAAGTATAATTTCTGTTATAATCAGAAAATCTAGTAAAAAAAAAAAAAAATAATAATAATAATATAATTAAATATTATTAATTATTCAGCTTGCAGTTTCAAGTGTTACATAATGTATGTAATATCTTGGTGGCCGACAATCAGCAAACTCAATTAGTGTATGGCTTGGAATCCAATGAATAAGAAACTACTAACTATGGCTTTAGCCCAGACGGTTAGTCAATTGACTTTGAGTATCATATAATGTTTGGGATCTTTCCGGTTGATATGAACATTCACCTCATGGAAGCCGGTGAGTTTCCTTGGGGGGGGTGAGTTGCTTTGATGAGAGCAATCAGGTCGAACATGTTGGATGAATGAGTTGCACCGGCCAAGGGCTCCCAATCGTTGCCATGTCTCTTCTTCTTGGTCTGAGAAGCTTCTAACTTCTCTTTAGCCGCCTCCCTCTGATGAGTCATCATATCATCAGCGCATTACCCCTCTTTTTAATTCTGATGTGAAGTGACCCACCTCGGGAACCAATTTGGGGTTGATCTCATTGATTGATATGCTGATTTTGTAGGCCAAAGGATTGGCCGATTCGTCAAGAAACTGGGTGAATCGTTGGGTGGTGTTGATATTTGCCTGGTTGTTGCTCTGGAATGCACCTCCATGCGGAACAGTGGCATTCCATACAACTTGCCGTGCAGCATCTTGCAATTCAGCATGGTCGGCAAATACACCAGTATTGTGCTCGCGGATGGCGCCTAAAGCGGCTTGCTTGAAAGCGGTGAGGTTATTGTAGCCAAGATCCCAGAAGAAATACATCTCACCACCTCAAGACTTAATCTGGGTATACTTAACCTTTCGATCACTGGGGGGGACCTTTTGTTTGTGAGACCCACGAGTCGAGGATATCTCTTCTTCGGCAGCTATATATAAGGAGTAGTCAAGTGAGATTTGGGTTTTGCCATCTGTGTTGAGGATCCGCTGATTGGATTTTCTGTTTTTTTTTGGTTGAATGCTTTGGTTTGGGATTAACTGAAGCAGGGGTTGCCGACAGGAGTGGTGATCTATTCAAATCAAGATCTGACGGGCTGTTGGGGAGAGAAGGAAACCTAGTGTCGCGTGAGGGAGCTGGGGTGGCAGCAGGCGTTACACAATTGGCTGACGAGAGAGGTTGCACTGGGTCCTCGCATTCAAAGGATTCCAAGGGATTTTGGGTGCCGTTTTGTTCAAGGAATGCCGCCTCAATCCAGTCCACACTGTAGCCAGGTTCGTAAAACTGGTCTAAAAAAAATCAAGCAACTTGACATTAATTAAAAAACTTCCAGAGATTAATATGCAAGAGAAATGACAATACCTTGCTCCATTTTCTGACCAATGTTCCTTGGTAGACGAGTCTTGCGATGAATTCCTGACGAGATGTCGTTTGGTGGGTGACGGCTATTTCCGATCGGCCACTGACTGGGAATTCCTATTCCCCGCCGGTTTTCGGTGGGTGAAAAAAAAAATCGGGGAGGGGGGGAGAGGGGAAAAAAAAAAGGGGAAGCGGCAAGCTTTTCTGTGGTAGCTGTATTTACATTACTGGATTCACAACTTCCTGCGAAACGGCCAGACTGAAATGTCGCCAGCATGGTGATTGTTCAGATTTCAGCAAACCATCGATGTAAGATAAGATCATTTCAATTTTAGTTTTCCAGCGCAACAATCAGAGTCATGATGGTAATGGTCTCAAAAAGTGACAAGCAATACATGAGTTAGGGGTACAAGTAGATCTTCGAACTACCATGTCAACAACTTCAGAAATGAAACATTCATTCTATGGGTAACAGATACAGGTAAGATACAGCTCTCGAGATAAGAGCGGGATTGATTTTGATCGCCCGTTTACCATGTGCTGGAAACACATGTCAGACTGGTGACTTACTCCGATGGCAATACATACCATTTTCAACGGAGGAGTCTGATCCAGGAATTAAATTGAATATTAGCGCGTCTGTGTTTTTTCTTTTTCTTCTTTATCCACAGCCTGGCAGCAAACAACCACAACACTCACGCTTTAGCAACTGCGGCACGAAACAGTTCCAAGCAACCTGCGATGTGATCTAATTGGGGGGGCAAGGGTTTTAGATCGACCAGAGGTTCAACTTTAGATCTTCCAAATCCATCTCCTTCAATGATAACCGGGTCATCCCCATCTACATCGGCCGAGTAACGGCGGCATAGTTGTTCATATTGCCGTTTTCTTTTCGTTTCCTCCCACTTGACGATTTCATCTAACTCATCACTCAATTGGTCCAGGTCCATCAGGGGTATGATCTCAGAAACCAGGATTGGTTGAAGTATACCTTGGTTTAGAAACTTGATTGCTGTTGATAGCCACTGAAAAAACTCTTCAATAATCGTATCGTGCTTGTGAAGATGGTGCAACCAGCCGTATAACCTATTTTGGTGTCGTTTGAGAAGGCGGGCCAGCACTCTGATAGACTTTTGCGGATCTGTTGTTTTTGCATGGAGGAATCAGCAGCATACTTATTTCTAAAAAATTCCAACACTCAGAACCGTAAATAAAAAGAAAATCTTGAAGTGGACTTACCTTGAATTCTACTCCTTAGCGCGTTGACTACAGTGATCAATTGCTCGACGAAGATTTGGACATCCTCAATAGCCTGGACAGCGTTCCCGATATTATAAGTCCGTTTGAGAAGCTCAAGGAGGGGGGAGATTAAAACTTCCATGGCTTCAGCGACGCTATCCTCTGAGAACATCTTTCGAATTTGTTTCGAGTCCCATTCTTGACTGATCAGTCTGAGATACAACTTGAGATCTAATATCAAGCGGACATGGATGTTTTCTGTCATCGTACTGGTAATCCGATTTCGGTTTTTTGCCAATAGCGATTTGTAAGCTCTCGAGGCACTCATCACCCTCTCCAAGTCGTATTTATCTAAGCGGGGCTCCTCAGCACTCCGAACGATTGCCACAACCAGTTCGATATCGGCCGATTCTAAAACAGTTCTTGTAAGCCTTTCACGATTTCACGTCCAAGGAAAAACAATCCATACCTGAATACTGCCTGAAAAGGTTCTTAAGGTCCTTTGAAGCGTGTACGAACTTAATTATTTTTTCACACATAGTAAGGCTTTGAATTCGCGCTCGGCAGGCCTGAATACGTCTTTCAACCTCCACAAAGCTCCCTTCAGTCTCGTTAATAGCTACTTCGATTAACCGCTGGATCACACTGGGTTTGGATTTCCCTAAACTTGACTTTTTATTCAGGAACACTTCGAGAAGGGCTTTGCACATCAGGTTAGGCTTCTTGATTTTCAAAACGTTCTTTATCATGGACCAGGGTAAAGCAGCGTTCAGACCTAAGAGCTTGCCGAAGAGGATATCAGATTGGTTCCCAATAACCAAAAGCTCATGCAATCCCTCGGCTATATTCATTTGGATCCATTCCAGCGCTTTCTGAAACCTCAAGGGCAACTCATCAACAGAGGTGCCTTGTTTGAGCGCCTTTGAAAGATTTTGTAGGCCTTCGCCATGAACGAACTCGTTTTTTGCTTCAGACCACCATTCATGTATCGTTTTAGACCGCTCGGCCGCGCCCTGAGCCACCTGCAGACGCCCATTCCGACGCTCTTCATCAATCAACTCTCTTTGACGGATGTCGAGCAAATCTTTCTCCTCGGGTACTACACTCCCGAGGAGAAGAAAGGCAGCTGTTTCTGGATGATGCCCGACAGTGCGGATAGATAAAGTGTCCCTGAGCCAGGCTCGTAATGCGCGGCGATGGGTATCGGATGAGACTTTTATCTGCCGCAAGGATCCACGTCGAGAGTGGCCAAGATGCTTGGTCTGTTTGGCACTGCCTACTATTTCACGATCGACAGTCACCCTTTTATTACTAGTATCTGGAACGTTTTTCCCTATCCTGTTAGCCCCGTTCAAATCCGACCGCGTATCCAAAGAAAACTTTGACTTATGATTTCCAACCCCAAAAATTGAAGCCAGCGTAGCTCTTCTTTTGATTGCCTCGTGAGCTATGACAGGTTCTTGATCCAACGTTAAAGTGGTGAATGGGTCGACAAAGCAGGGATTTTCGGACGAAGTAGGTTCATGTTCGGTCTGAGGTTGAACGATCCGACTTTCACAGGATGTCTGAGGGGCTGCCACTTCGCCGAAGCCATCCGACCTTTTGATAAAAATCATCTGCTGATCGTCTTCCTGTAGCAAAGAATCCAAGGAAGACGGATCATCTCCCAAACGAATCTCAGGCGGAGGGACGGCTCGAACATGCGCATTCGGGAAATCCTTGGAGAGGCGACGACAATAACTTTTAAATTGGGACTCTTTTCTCACGACGTATTCGTCCAGCCGAGAGGGTCGTCGAACTCTAATTACATAAGACTTTGGACAAAGGATCAGGAACCCCCTGCGTGAAGTATTTGCGGTTGATGACTTTTGTTTGAATAAAGAAAGTCGGAGGATTGCAAACGCTTACATTTTTTGAAATTCCCTGACGGATACCCACCAGATCCGCTTCAAACCCACCCCAAGAGAGCTTGTGCACCGGTGTGCCTTTCCAGAAAGGTACGGGATCACCCCATGGCCATGGAACCGAGTCTTTTGGCATTTCAAGAAGTTCAAATTGGAACTGTAAACTTCCAGGTTGATAGATATTTTCATAGGGACTTGATAAACCTTTAACCAAGCTCTCTGGGACCATCACTTTCTGAAATGATATATCAGTTACTTGAGGTGAGCCACTTTGAGAAAATTTTAAGGATATAGCAGCGGGTGACGGAGGCATAAACGTATTGGGCGCGCTTTCAGATTTGATCCTCCACGAGCTCCTGAATGTCTTTTTCGGGTCATCTGGAGCTCGCCCTGTATTGTTATTTCTGAGGAGTGATAGAGATTTCAAAGCAAACCCCCATTTGCTGGCTCTTTTCGACTCGGTATCCATATCTGTTTCGTCCGTTTCATGATCTTGAACGAATTCGGTATGGTTGTCCTTATCGACGCCATGATGGCTAGGACTAACCCCTCGTGTCACGACTCTATTTTCGAAGTCTTCTAAGCTCTCGGATCCAGGATTGAACGGTTCAGACCGCTTACGGCTGGCGCCCGAGGTCACCGCTCCAGTAGCAGAAATAATGTTCGTAATTTCTTTCCGGTCGTCAGTGCCTTTGAGTGCTTCTTTTATGTTTCTAGCATGAAATGACTTATTCAACATAGGGGTATGGGGCACGTAGGCCTCCTCAGAAACCATTGAACTCCGACACAATCCAAAGTCCGCACTGACTTTCTGACTGCCATCTAGGCTATTACCTGTCTCTATCTTCGTACCATTTGGCCTGATCCAACTAAACTTGCGAGATAACCGAGATGGTGCATTGGGTTTGTTATTTTCATCATGTCTGTACTGGTTGGGATTCTGTCTTTCCATCTTCATTCGGTCTATTGTTTGACGGACACTTTTCACTTCTTCTGCAGTTGCCGATGCGGGCGGAACAGACTTTCTGTAATGAAACGATTCAATGGCACCTGTCTTTCCGATCGAAACATCTGGCTGGTTAAATCCTTTAGTCCACGATGGTGTAAGAGGCGATTCTTGTATGCTGCCAAATATACTTGGCATAAATGTCGAAATCTCGGTATCCGTGGGTTGCCGATCGTACGTGCTTGTGGATGAGAATGTTTTTGATGATGGCGTATTTGAAGGGGTGACGCTGATTTTTTGGATTTCACGAGTTAAGAAGCCAGAAGAAATAAATTCCGTGCGATTGATATGATGCGCTTCGTTAGAATCAGGCAGAGAATTCGGCGTGACGATCCCAATTGAAGCTCTTTGACTTGGCTGGAGACTAATGCCAGAATTCCTTTGGGGTTCTTTTTCAAAGTTATGTACGTAGGTTCTGGGCTGTTCGTATTCAGGCTCGTCAAGATTGGGTGCATGGGGAACAGCTACAGGGGTGATATCCCTGAAATGATGCGTTTCCGGACTATGTTGTCGGTCTGGCAATCGTTTGACAGGCGCTAAGGTTTTCTCAGGTTCCTTGTCACGTTCCAGAGTCACTTCACTTTCCGGAGCGTCGGCTGTTGCTGCGTTTTTGTCGGTCTTTGACTTGAGGCTTCTGGATCGACGGGTGCCCTCCGACGCCAGCCCACAAGTAGTTGGATTCGGAGTTTGGTGGAACTGTGGAGAGTTTAGTCTTTGCGTGCAAAGTTTGAGACTCGTTCCAACGAATCGTTCAATCAAGCGGGCAATGTGAGAGTCAAGGAGGATGTGGAGAAATCCTGGGCTGCCTAAATCAATGGCCGCACTAAGATTGCATTGGTGTAATCTTCTTAGCATGGGAAGTATACCAGCGGTCCAGTACACTGCTACCGAGGTATGATTTGTTGAGATTTGGGGATTGAAGTGGGAGCTATGGGGGTCATTTTGCACTACTGACACGGTATCCCGAATGATAGGTAGCGTCAAAAGGAAGTTTTGAATGAGATAAGTCAAGATCGGGAGGTTTTCTGCCGCCATAGTTGTTTCGCCCGATAATGAGTCCGAGCTATAGGTACTTCTGATTGGTTTCAGGTAAAGTTTTGTTTGATTTGATCAGAATAACCAAGCTTGTACTCGAGAGGCAATTTCGAAAGAAGGAATTGACAAACTGATCATCATCCGATCGCACCCGAGAATGATGGCTCAATAGATCTTTGCGCGGAGTGGTGCTGTTCAAGTTCAAGTCAGTCAGCTTCCATGCTCTAGCTGCTTCCCATCTAAGTTCCAGTCCGACCAATCGACGGACAAAGTACCAGGCATGTTGTGGTGACTTGAAAATGTCTACTGGGGTCTTCAAGCTGTTAAGGTAAACCTAGCTCAGTTGTTTAAGTCAGGAAGAAGAAAGCAAAAATCAAGACGACTGACTCCTGTTCCGCTGAACCTATTCCAGATTCTTTGGGGTGTGATTCCATATCCCGCTGTGCCCCAAAATGTTGCTGATAAACCGGCCGGCGATGAGAGGTGGCTCCGGAGTGACTACGACTTTTTCCTTTTGGATTGGGAGAATGCAACGAAGGATGGTTTGCGACGGTACTTTTCTTTATCCGTAGCGGAGGAACCTCGTTGAGAAAGAGATAGCCAGGTGTCTGAGATTCGACTTCACGTTCAACAAAACTAGAACATGCACTTGGTGCTCTTGATCTTCGTCCAACCGAAAATGCTCGACTTGGAGGCCTTGAGCCAGCCATTTGTAGATCTGGGTGGGGCGCGCAGGATCCCAGATCGTCTTCGCCGTCATTTTCGCCATCTTCTGTATCATTATCACTGTCTTGTTTCCGTGAGAAGGTATTCGAGGAAATTGTTTGATGTCGGCTTGGTGAGTTGGGGACCATGTCTGCGAGCTGAGGCGACATGATGGTCGTTTCTTGAATGAAACTATTGATCTGGCGATCGAGATGTGAAGCGCTTATGACCATCTCAGTACCGTGGTTATACAGCCCCGTATGCATTCGTGAGTGATAAACTTGAGATGTGCGGTCGGTGTTTCTCTCCAGGTCTAATGGTAAGGTTAGGTCATCTTCCGGGTTAGGACCCGCCAGTGGGAATCTGCTACCTAGCGATTGGGACGATTGTGCGTATTCGTAGGACGATTCCAAGAATGGCTCGGTATGAGGATTTAGTTGCAGCTGCTGATTGCCAGGCTGTGTGAAGAATAATGGTACACTGCTGGTGGCCAATCTCACGTTCTCACCGACAGTAGAACATGTTGAAGAAGACCTCGAAACCAGCTTGGTGGGGTCAGCGAGATTACTACCGCTTAAGCCAGGACGAGGATTGACACGGATTAAAGGCTCGGAGCTCGGCAGCTCGGAACGAGATCCAGTGGCAGGAGTCATTCTCTAGACGCTCGTCCTTTTCACGGTGGGCTATCATGACTCAAGATGAGGGAATCAGTATCTCGATTGGAGAAGGAATTTCATGAGGAACGGGGATAAGGCTATCCAAGCAGGGGGCATACCGTGTCGAAGCTGATAGATCAGCGTAAATTAAAGTCTCAAAGCCAGTGATGAGAAATTGCGGCCTTCGCGATGATGGACCAAAGATCGGCCAGAGTCAGAGTAGGAGGCTGAAGGTGATTATTAGTATTATTAATAATAAAGAGGTAACAAAGGAAAGTTACCCAACACAAATCACACTCGAGGAACGAGCCAGTAAATACTTGGATTAAGGAACGGGCGGTTGAGCTCATGGATAAATATTTAGAGAAGAAATTAAATGTTTCAGTCGAAAGCCTCAACCAGCTCTTTCGGATCCTCCCCCCCACCCTCCCCGTTAGATGATGTCAATTGACTATGATTTTGCGCCAGCACTTGGAAAAAGCGGCATAGAGTTGAGTGTGGTATTTATTAACCCTAATGGAGGAATATCATCACCCATATTGGATGACTCGGCTTGGTCCTCCTGAGACTCCCGCCATCTGAACCAAAGCCCAAACGTTGGCCTGAGGGATTCCGCGTTTCTAGTGATTTAACACATTTTCCTGATGTAGTTGCTCATTGCACAGGCAACTAATTTCCAATGAGGGAAAGAAAAAAGTTTCCCAACAGGCTTGCATCTTGCCTTGCCTGTACTACACCACGGACGCAAAAAAATATTTTGAAAACGGGTTAAAATGGTTTTCAAAATATTTTTCCATTCACTCACTGGTGACGTCGCCAGGAACGAGTCGGACAAACCATTTTCAAATATTTTTTAAATATCTTTCAAACCACTTGAGGTGGTTTCAGGAATATTATCCGAGCCACCTCATAATATTACACCCAACCAAATTGGTTGGCAGATCGCTGGTCTACCAAATTGGTTCAGAAAACCAAATGATTTGGTTGTAGAAACCAATTCTGCTTGCTAAAAGGTTCCTAAAACCAAATCAGTCGGGAAAAAATATTCCTGCAGCCAAAATTTGGTTACAAGAATGGTTTGGGAAACCATTTCTGTTTTCAGATTGGTTCACACACCATTTAACTAACAGACACATTGGAACAATCAAATTTGGGATTAATCAATAATCATTCATTTCTGTACAATCATAATCATTCATTTCCGTACTATCAGAGCCTCAAAGGCTTGGGTGGATAACCCAGTGGAGAGGGATAGTAAGGAGATAAAAGGTAAACAGAAATGAATAAATAACTAACAAACTCGGGCTATCATTGATATATTCAGACAATAGAACATAACAAAGAACAGTAGTGAAGAAAATTGGGCGAGAAAATACTATATAATCATCTCACAAGAAAAAGAGGAAGAGAGACCAAGTAGAGGCAATAGTATATTAATATCTCAAGAGAAACATAGGAAGAGAGACCTATAGGTCTAGTTGAGCACATTGTTAATTTCTTCATCTTGATTACCACCCAACAATATTTCCTCCATTTTTGCAACAATCTCATCCTTGGTGGGCAAAGCTGCTTGTTCAGCTGATACCATTGATGCGGGGGTTTTGCCATCCCATAGTTGGGAGTCCTTCTTCCACACTAGTAATGCAAAGGCAAATTTGTAAAGCTGTGACTGTCCACTACGTGCAGCAAGATCCTCCTCAATCTGACTCCAGAAGTTTGGGACTTTAGTTGATGTGCCCTTGGCTGCTTCGTGCTGGAGGGTGTTGAGATGGATGAGGAGCCTGAGGTAGGCCAATTGGGCCTTGGCTGATTTTTTGATGCTTGGGTCTTTATTGATGTTCTTACCGTTTGCGTCCTTGTGTCAAGGGGTCATCTGGCCATAGACTGCCGATACTAGATCAGCCAGTTTTGGTACCCCCTTGGGGTCATCCAATCCAGACTGGATTATTGTTTCCAGCATGTGCTTGTTGCCCTTGAGCCTCTTGCTGATGATTTTATCGACCTTCTCCACCTTGGATGCGTTGTCTCACCATTGCTCCGACTTGAGGTGTGCAACTAGCCACTGCGGTTCTTGCTTATCAAGTATTTCCTAATGAGGCATGCAAAAAATTCAGTGATACACATGAGGCCTTGGTTAATGCTTTCTTACCTTGACCAAGGAAAATGGGGTGTTCAGATGTCAATTACGGAGGGAGGTCACCCGGCCAAAGCTGTTTAGATCGGGTCGGAGCAATACCGCTTTGAGCGTTGATCCAATAAAGGCCACAAGATTCAAGCTGCCAGTGTTTTCAACTGGCCTTGACTGGGGTTGGCTATTGAGGGCCTCAGCTAACTCCTGCAGGCCTAATAGCATCACCATGACCAATGATGATGTGGTCCACCTTTCACTCTCAATCAACTGCGTATTATATTTTGTTAGTGTATATTATCGCAGATGTAGAAAGAAAGAAGGAGAAGCATAAGGATAAGGGAAAAATGCCTTTATGATTGGTAGAGAGTTTTGAATTAGTGCCTCTTTGTTGTTGGCGTGTGCAAAGAGCTGCTTGAGATTCTTACGGATTGCTGTGAGAGTTTCAGGTCGAACTGAGGTTGCTGATATATCAGATGCCGACAAGGATTGGCTGTTTCTAATTTGTTTGGAATAGCCACTGCTGGAGTTTGAGTGGATATCATGGGGGGGGGGGTGCATCATCAGGAGCTCAATTGGCCCTTTCATACCTATATGGAGCAGGTGAGTGGTTTGGAGTTGCTGGTCCACTGCAAATGGGCCAAGTCCCATGGGCTGAGGGGAGAGGTGGACCTCTTTGGGATGGAGAGATTCCCTGGCCTGCTGCTGCGCCACTGAATGAAGGGGGAAAGCCAATGAGCAGGATTGGGTAGTTTGATGATTGATTGGCCCCTGATTCAAAAGTTAGGCTTCTTCTGCTGCTGGGACTATGTTGATAGCCCACATGGCCACCACTTCCGCGAGGAGTGATTGCATAACCTTTGCCACCAGCAGGGGAAATTATCTGTTCTTCTCCACCACCTAAGGGGCCTGGAATCGATTTGCCACCGCCAAATGGCCTTGGGTGGCCCTTGCTGGTGCCCAGTGGCCTTGGGTTGCCTTTGCCACTTGCTGGAGGCCTCGGGTGGCCTTCGCCACTGCAGGTTGGGATTGGAAGTTCTTTGGCGCCACTGGTTGGTATTGGATTCCTGTCTCTGCCACCAATGGCAGTCGCATTTGGTTCTACGCCACCAGCAGGCCTCAGGTGGCGTTCATCGGTGGGATACGAGGGCCATCCTTGAGTCCATTCATACGTCTGGGACTCACATGTATTCAAACTGGCCTTGTATGTCCTTGGATTGGGGCCCAACGGGTGTGGTTTCAGGTGAGGTTGATACTCATCTGGCATGTGCAACCAGGCATCAGTGGGAGGTGCCACTTTGTTTGGTAGTTTTTGGAGGTATGGAGTATTTGATCAGTATGGATTGTTTCTGACTTGTTTGATAGACTGCCAGTGCAGTGAAATACTTTGGGCTGTGATAATGACTGTATTTTTTCATGATTGATTGGGAGGCGGGAGGAATGGATCAATGTTTCAGAGGAGGAAAGATTTTTTATGTATTAGTTACAAGACATGGAAAAATTAGGAAGGTAAGAAGATTGGTATCTTACTGTGTTTTATTGTGCTTGAGCCATCTGGACTTGCTTTCAGTTGGGTGTTTAGCGCCGTTGAGTTTCTGCAATGTGGGTGGATGTGGACTTGGATCAGGCAGCTGACAAACTGGAACCCGCTGAAACCCGCTTCAGATTCAGAAGTGTGGTTTTCAGCTGCGGCAAGAACCCTCCCAAAAACATGTCAGGTGTTGAGCCATTTCTGAAACCCGCTTTGGTTTCAGCTGCACAGGTTTCAGCTGTTGAGATCAGCCTCCCCCAAACATTGAGCTCTCAACTTATCATAAATATGGCCCTCTCTGTTGGATAGTATACATCACAACAACAAATTATCTAAAAATCACTCACAAAGTTTACGTCATTTAAATTTCCCTCTTAATTTAACTATGCCCATTTATATTGGAAATTACATTGAATATTAAATTACCACAATAGTCCATTGGTTACTTTTTATTATTTCCCCAAATAAATTAATAACTTGAATATAAACCAGCTCATTTGACATAGCCAATGTCTTTCCCAGGTGAGTTCTGTTTAAATTTACATGGGCCAGGATTGATTTCTCCTTGCTGAAATATATGTAACAGGTGTTGAACTAATTCCCCAAGGCTATGGGCCTCAGAAATACAGATGCATCATCTGCAGTGGAAACAGGAGTTGCCTACCCACAAGCATGCATGCTCACCTGAAAACAGCTGGTCACAAGTACAAACTGGCTCAGTTGAATTCATTGGTTGAAATGTATTCAAATGAACCACAACAGCAGCCTCAAAATTATGGTTCATCAGATTGCTTCTGTGAAGCTGAATGAGAAGAATAAAATAAAGGCTGGATCTTTTGTATTAGTGAGAAACATTTTCATTGTCATTTCTTGCCACACACTAATGACTTACTGACCAACAAGCTGTGTACTTTTCCACCATCACTAGGAGAATGACCACCTAGACCCCAAAGGAAGGGGTGTTGATAAACAGCGCACGCCAACGCCAACCCGCACACCAATTTCTTTTGGCGTGCGGGGCCTACACACCATTTTTTTTGGCGTGTAGGGTCTACACTCCAAAAAAAAAGGGCTTGTGAGACCCGCACACCAAAAATGGCGTGCGGGTCTCACACGCCCTTTTTTTTGGCGTGTAGGCCCCGCACACCAATTTTTTTTGGCGTGCAGGTCCCACACGCCAATTTTTTGGCGTGTGGGACTTGCTCACGTCATTGAACCGGTGGACAGGTTTGATGACGTGAGCACGTCCCCACACACCAACTTTTGGCATGTGGGAACGCTTGTCAGCCGGCCAGGAGGAAGTCCTCCCGGCCGACGAGGCTGTATAACCTCGTCAGCCGGGAGGACTTCCTCCCGGCTGACAAAGTTTTACAACGTTGTCAGCCGGGAGGAAGTCCTCCTGGCTGACGAGGTTATACAACCTCTTCAGCCAGGAGGAAGTCCTCCTGGCCGACGAGGTTGTATAGCCTTTCCGGTTGGGAGGAATTCCTCCTGGCCGACGAGGTTGTATAACCTCGTTGGCCAGGAGGAAGTCCTCCTGGCCAACAAGGTTGTATAGCCTCGCCGGCCGGGAGGACTTCCTCCTGGCTGACCAGGCTGTATAACCTTGTCAGCCAGGAGGAAGTCCTCCCGGCCGACGAGGTTATACAACCTCGTCGGCCAGGAGGAAGTCCTCCCGGCCGGCGAGGATATACAACCTTGTCAGCCAGGAGGAAGTCCTCCCCTCGCTCACGTAATTTAATTGGCCCTCCAATTCAATTATGTGAGCGAGGGGGGGACCCGCACGCCAATTGTTTGGCGTGCGCTCCCACACGCCAAACAATTGGCATGTGGGAGCGCACACCAAACAATTGGCGTGCGGGGCCTACATGCCAATTTTATTTGGTGTGCGGGGCCCACACGCCAAAACAAATTTGCGTGTGGGACCCACACACCATTTGTTTGGCGTGCGCTCCCACACGCCAATTTTGTTTGGCGTGTAGGGCCTGCACGCCAAAAAACATTGGTGTGTAGGCCCCGCACGCCAAAAAAATTGGTGTGCGGGTTGGCGTTGGCGCACGCTGTTGGCGTGCGTTTATCAACACCCCAAAGGAAGTATTGGCTATTTGGAGTCAATTTGGGAAGTTGGACCAAGAAAATATTATGCTAAAATTAACAAGTGCATAAGGATGGGAATTCAACCAGAAAGCCATATGTCTGCAATTTCTAAGGAGTATAGGTTTGTATACACCCCAGTGGAGGTCAGCCATTCCTATTCAATAGGACAGTCAGTTCTTAGTGCTTTGAATAAATTCTAATGCAATATTTCTACCCCATACCAAAACAGAGAATCAAATCCATTTTGAATGTGCAGCATGATTGTTTTTCTGGGAAATGTCCAACAGTTCAAGCTACAGTTTTAACAACTGGGTGTCAAGAAGGAGCATGTATTACCCACAAAATCCAACACTCCAGTTTGAATAGATACTAATTTAAAATCACTGTATGATTATTGATCAAAAACCAGACTAGATAGTGAAGCAAAGTGAGAATACATATTGTAGAAAGTAAAAAGAAAAAGAAAAGAAATAGATTTATCGTACCACTTGGACTTATTTTAATAGTTGTATTTTTAACTGTTATGAGAAGAAGATGTGTGCAGAATTAAAGAACTATTGAATAGAATTGGGATAAGAATAGGAATATGACAATAAAGATGATTAGTAGGTTGACAGCAAGAACAGAATGAAAAGATCAGGTCAATGAATGAGAGTACCAACAATGTTATTCTTTTTTATAGAGATGTTTTTTATTGTTAATTACTAATGCGAAGAAATAAGTAGAAGAGTCTGAGAGTAATAGAGAAGTGGAAGAAAAGAGAAAAGGAAGAAATAATGAAGGTGAGTGATTCATGTTGAGATGGAAGCTAATATATTGGATATTGTTTTTACTTTACGCATTTAGATTCTTGCTGTGATTAGGAGATCTTGATTTAGATTAATTGATCTTGATCTTGAAGAAAGTCGAGTCGAGCGAAGTTGAGTTTTGAGTATGAGTCAAGTAATTGAGGCAAAGAATCAAGGAGAAGAATCTTGAGGAGATCTTGAGGAGATTCGAGTTGAGTGAAGTCAAGTTTGATTGGACAAGAGCGCACGGACGGTGAGGGTTACATTGTTGGGCAAAAAGGGTTTCCAGTATTGACGTCATCTGGATTGACCTGAGATTTACAACACCCCTCCTTTCTTGATGGCAACTGGCCCGTGAAACATACAGCTTGCAGTTTTTCTAGAGATTGATGAGGCGCTGCTTTTGTTAAAGAGTCCGCTAACATCTTGTCTGAAGGAACAAGCTTGACGTCAATCTTGCTGTTCTTATATTTTGTTCTCAGACCTTTTGCTTTTATGTCAAGATGTTTGGTCTTTGAGTTTGACCCAAAGTTCTTCAGCTTCTCCAATAGGCCTTTATTGTCAATGTGAAAAAGAGTTGGTGTTAACTGATTTTTCCAGAGTTCTTCAACCAAAAATACCAACCACTGGCTTTCCTGCTCTCCATCCAACAACGCATTCATTTCCGCCTCCGTTGAAGACATAGTGGAATTTTTCTGTTTCTTACTATTCCACAGGATTGGACAGCTTTTCCAAAAAGCTAGTGATCCACTCTAAGATATGCGTGTCTTGTGATTGTCTGCCCATGTTGCGTATGTGTAGAAATCAATCCAATCTGATGCATCATTCGGCTTGGGTTTTATCCTGAATTTCAAGTCTATAGTTCCAAGGAGGTACCTCCAGACATGAATCACTTGATTCCAGTGATTTAGGCCAGGTTTTTGATTGAATCTTGAAAGTATCAAGACTGCCGCAGCCAAATCTGGTCTGGTCCTGCACGCCAAGTAATTCAGAATTCCAGTGAAGGATCAATAATTAACGTTGAGTTTTAAAAAAGTGGCATTATCTTCATCTGTGGCTGTGTGTAGTTGAATCAATGGTGTGAGTGGCGTTTTCACTGGCGTTGCCTTCTCCAAACCCAAGAGCATCAGACCTTTTTCAATCAGAGACTGTTGCAATAGTTCTACCAAATCACTTTTCACTTCCAAATTCATTCCTAGTAGTGTGTCTGGCGAGTGGGCTGTGGAGTTAGGGAATCGTTTAAGAAACTGTTTTTTGAACTCTTCTACCCGGCCGACCACTAGCAGGTCATCCACATGAAATAAGATAAACGAATTTTTTTCCTTGTGGATGAACACGCAAGCGTCAGATATTGAAGGTAAGTATTCAATCTCTTCAAACCACCCGTTTAAAGTTTTGTACCAATTCATGGGCGACTGCCTCAATCCGTACAACAATTTTTGTAACTTGAGAAACGGTGCGTTTCAATGCGACCCTTCCAGCTTTCAAATGTATATCTCTTCCTCTAAAGGAGAAAATAAGAAAGCACTTTTTACGTCGAATTGCTTTATTGGCAGATTTAGATCAATGGCAAGGACAAGTAGCGTCAACAGAGAAGGAAATTTGCCTGTCGGCGCAAATGTTTTGAAGAAATCTTCTCCCACGGTTTGCATGAAGCCTTGAATACAGAGCCTTGCTTTTTGTTTTTCAGCGGAGGAGTTAGTGGCCGGCTTAGTTTTGAAGACCCATGTAGGGCAAAGCGCTTTTTGAGGTGTTTCATAAATATCTGTCCATACATCGTGATCCTCAATGTTGTCAAGTTTGACTTTTACTGCCTTTTTCCACTTTTCTGCATTGCTTCCGGTTGTTGCTGTCTTGAAAGTTTTAGGGTCTACAGTCAAATGAGAATAATGTTCAGGCTTAACTCGACTGGTCCTTTCGCGAAGAAGTCTGACCAAAGGATAGATGGCCGTAGGCACGAGTTCTTTCTCAATTTCCACCTCTTCATCTGAAGAGTTATCAGAGTTGTTTTCTTTCAAATTGTCGTCTTCAGGCCTCATTGTTTCTTGTGTCTCTCTGGTGTTGTTGTCTTCTTCTTCAATATCAACGGGTTCTTCGGGCAACATAACAGCAGGAGGGTAAACCAAAGAGTTTTTTTCTTCAATCAACAGGTCATCCCAGTCGGTCGCAGTTGTCGGGTTCTTTACAAAGTCAAGGAAAGTGATGTTTTTTGAACTTATGATATTGCCATTTTCAATCAGTGTTCTGTAAGATTTGAGGTCAGCGTTGAATCCTACAAGCTTTCCAATCTCTCCCCTTGGCTCGAGTGTTCCCTTCTGTTGATGAGAATAGACAACAACAGGGTTACCAATTGGCTTGAAGAAGCTGACTGGGATCGAGTTCAGTTTGAATAACTCATAAGGAGATTTCTTACTACGATGAGACGGGATCTGATTCATTGTCAATAAAGTGGCACTTAGAATTTTGTTCCACAGGTGTTTGGGTAGACCTGAGTAAAGAAGCTGTGACTGTTTGATTTTATTACTCAAAGATAAAAGACCAGAAAACCTAGATGACAAGATTAGAATAGAAATGATTAGAGATAAAACTGAGAGACAGAAATAAAGACCAACCCTAGATGAATGTTGTTTTCTAGCTGAGTGATTTAATAAGATGATAAAGAAGAAAATAGAGGACTTGTAGACTAAGATTGACAAGATGTTAGTGATTGGTTTTTGAGAGAGAAAAGTTGAAATGAGAGAACAAAACCTAAGGATTGTAGGTTATAAGCTAGCTGGTGTTTTTTGATGGAAGATCAGATAAGACTGGGATTGACTAAGAATGATAAGGGAATGGATTAGTGATGTTGTTGATTTGAGGATCATTGGATGAAATGCTATTGTTGCATTTCTCACCAAGTTGGAAGCTAATGAGGCTGTCCACTGTTAAAGCTTCCTGGACTTGAACTTGAGGAAGGGGAGTCTTGATCTTGAGTTGAGTTCTTGTGATGGTCTTGAGAGTTGACTTCAATGGGAAAAGAGAAGAGAAGTGGAGAGAGGACAGAGTCGGATGAAAAGGGAACTCTTGAGTGATTTACAGTTGTCACAGTGGTGTCACAGAGTTTCAACACCCCCCCTCAACTTGGTGAGTAATGAACTAAGAAGCATTTATCCCAAAGTCTATTGAGGGATTTGATGTTGCTCAATTTTGTTAAGGTGTCGGCAATCATATCTTCAGATGGGATGAGCGTTGTGAGAACTCCTTTTGGGACGGGGGTAGTTCTGTGAGGGGGAAATAACAGACATAGTATTTCAGGTATGTATGAACTTATTACAACTGTTAAGGGTGGTTTGAAAGACCTGCCCCTCTATTTACTACAAGAGTTAATACAACAATTTTATTTATTGTTGTGGCTGATAACTTTCTTCTTGTTTTCTTTAAGAGAACTATTTATGTAGTAATCTCTTATCAGACAAAGATCTAATTTCAACTTACAAATAATCAGCAATGAGCTTGATGAAGGGATCAGGGAAGTAGATAGTGGATGGATTGTTACAGAAAGTTGTGGTAAATGGAATACAAGACTTCTTGGAATTGATGAGAAAAAAGTATTTATATGTTTTAAGTTTTATTTATTTATTTATAGATGTAGTCTGAGGAAAATGAGTAAAAATATGTTTTTGGTATAATGTGAAATATTCTTAGTGTTGTACCCTCTTCCTTAATCTTTAGTTAAAAGAGCACAATTTTCCTTTTGTTTCTTTTGTGTATTTTAAACTGATATGAAAGATTTTGTTGTGGGTCACCTGATTAAGATCACACTATTTATATGGATGAGTAATTTTATTTAGTTTGCTAGCTAGATGATGGGGTGTGGGATCCAAGTGGGATGCTACTGGGATGCTACCGGGATGATTTTCTTTCTGGGAGGGAACAACCTCGCCTTTATATAGTAAAATGTGAGGGATTTTTGCTGGTGGGATGTCTGATTGAGGTATTTATGCTGGTGGGGTCTCTTCTTCTACGCTGCCTTCATGCATGGAGTGCATAAAGTGAGCTATATCTCCTGGTGAGGTTATGTACTTAGACTGTGCCACAGATCATGTGCTGCGTCCTGTGACCTAAAGTGAGCTATTTCTGCTGGTGAGGTTATGTACTTAGACTGTGCCACAGATCATGTGCTGCACCTTGTGACCTAAAGTGAGCTATTTCTGCTGGTGAGAGTATGTACTTAGACTGTGCCACAGATCATGTGCTGTGTCTTGTGACCTAACACTAAACTACATACTACTTCTATATATATACTATGTACTTATTATTCACTCTAATTCTTTGTAACTGTATAACTTTTGATTTAGCCGTTGTGGAACTCCTAAAGGATCAGGAAAGAGCTTGAAGGGGAAATAGACAACAAATCCAGTACGTAGAAGATGTTGAAGCTACAGGTGCTGATGAGGCTGCCCTTCTTGACTAATGCTGAGGGGAAAGGGTTTCACTAAGAAAAAGAAAGAAAAGAGGTGTGGCTATATTTCTACTAATCCTTAGACTGCTGCTACTAATGGGAACTTAGGTTGTTTAATCAATCTGAGGCAGGGACCTTGAGAGGAGTGAGAAAAGCACTGAGAAAGAGTATAGGGTATGTGTTATGATTGTTATTTGTGTAAAGGTTGATGCAAAAGTAAATGTAAAAGGTTTAAAGGTAAAGGTAAATGTAAACTGTACTTTAATAAAAGGGGAGTGCATGCCTCATCCATAGAACTAAGGGGAGTTCTACTTATACAAAAGTGCACAAGATGGCTGATCCTGGCAGTAAAGAGAAAGGGGAAATAAGTTCAGAGGTATAGAACCAAAAGAGAGTAGTGATAGTGTAAGAAAGATGAGCCAATGTAGCTAGTAACTATGTATATAAGGAATGTAATGTGACTAGTAACCAAAGAGGATGATAAAGGCAGAAGATGTAACTATGTAATATGAATGACTGTGCTGTACAACTTTATACCAAGGAAGATATAAACTAAAGAAAAGTATGTAATATCTGTGTTTTATTTATGTACTGTATATTTATAAATCAATACCTTGTATAATATCCTATGGGGTTCTAGTATTGGTAAAGTTATGTGGTTATAAGTGGTAATATTCTAAGAATGCTAATAACTTCTGAACCAAAGGGAAATCAGGGGTACTTTGAGTGAGTGACTAGGGGTAGTTTTGTATGTAGAATCTGATTATGTAATAATAATGAAGTATATGTGAGAGGAAATGTAAGTTGTTGATGTTTGTATGTGAAAAGGTATGGATTACCACATCCTCCCCCAACTAAGCTGTCTGTCCCCAGGCAGGGAAAAAAGAGGAACCTGATTCAGAGTAATAATGATGATGAAAAAGGGAATTTTAGGGAGAAAACTGAGAGTGGGGGTAGGTAGGGGAAGGAAAAGTCCATAGCCAAAGAATGAAATCTGTATCCAAGCCAAGGAGGTCCAGTCCAAATAAAAGAGGTGCTGCCACAAAAGGATGTCTGTATCCAAAATAAGAGTCCACTAGTTTTTCCCAGAGAGAAGCCCAGAGAGTAAGGGGGAAAGGGTGAAAAGTCCAAAGCCAAAGAGGGAAGTCCAGATCCATCCAAGGTGGCCAATTCCTAGGTCCACATACTGAAGAAGGAAGTCTTGATCCAAATCCAGAGGCCTAGTGTACATATATTACTGAATCCTGAGGATAGTTGTCCAAGATATCCAGAAAAGCCAATATTCAACATAATCCAAGAGCTCCTAAAGAATAAATCCATCCAAAAAAAAAAATGCTAGAATGATCCAGGGTTCAATAAAGTCCAAGGTCCAGTGGCCTCCTAGAATTACATTACATTCCAACTCAGAATGAATCCAGGGTCCAATAAAGTCCAAAGTCCAAGGCTCCTAAAAATAAATTCCATTCTAAACAACATGCAGGAGAGATCCAGGGTTTAGTCCAAGTTTCTGCTGTCCAAAGGTCCAAGTCAAGGTCCAGGTAATCCTCATAGAGCCACCATCCAAGTGAGTCTGTTATTCCTTTATCCAAGTCCAGTGCTTTCTAATCCAGAGTTTGTATCCTATAACTGTAAGATGTAATATATGTAATAATATAAAAAGATGTAAAGGGTAATTTAATAAGGATTGGAGGTAATATGGTAATAGAGTAAAAGGTAATGGTGATATGGTAATGGTTTAAATGTAATGGGGTAGTTGTTGATGTGGGAAAAGAGGTAGTGGTAATATGGAGATGGATTAAAAAGTTAATGGTAATGGTTTAAATGTTATGGGGTAGGTTTCGATGTGAGAAGAGAGGTGGTGGTGATATGAAAATGGAGTGAATAGCAAAGAAGTGATAGAATGTAAAGGGTAAAAGGTAACGTAGAAGAAGGGCTAGTGGTAATATGGGAATAGAGTAAGGAGTAGTAAAGTGTAAGGGGTAAGGGTAATGTAAAGAAGGCGTAGTGTTAATATGGGAATAGAGTAAGGAGTAGTGAAGTGTAAGGGGTAAGTATAATTTAAAGAAGGAGGGCTAGTGTAAAATGGGAATAGAGTAAGGAGTAGTGAAGTGTAAGGGGTAAAAGTAATGTAAAGAAGGGGTAGTGGTAATATGGGAAGAGAGGAAAGGGTAAGGATAATGGCAAGAAGAAAGAGAGGTGTTGATGATGTGGTAAGAGGGTAATGGTAATATGTAGTATTTAAATGTATGATGAAAGAAAGGGTAAAATGGTCATGGGTGGTAATTCAAGAGAAGAAGGGTGACTGTATATGAGTATTCTAAAATATGTAATGATTTAAAAAGCTTTATATATATATATCAAAGGGTAAAAGGATTCTGAAGGAAAGTGATGGAAAGGGGTAATGTTATATGCAAAGGGAATTTCAATTTATATATGCTTCAATAAAACTCTAATGGTTAATGAGAGTAAAGAGTTATAATAACTAAGGAGGTGGTCCAGAAATCAGGAAGTGGAGTGAAGAGGGAAAATAAAAGAGGATGAGGATGATGAATGATGAATGATTCCATTGGGTCCATGGGGATGGGATGATTCCCCTCTTGAGGATGGGATCCCCTCCTTTTTCTTTTTTTTTTTTTAGTTCTCCTCATGGGTCCCTTTTAAATCTTCCTGATGATTTGATTTCCAAGCCTCCTGTATTATCTGGTATCCAAAAAAAGAAAACTTAATTTGTCTGTTTTGTTTTAATATGGTCATTTTTTTTTTTTTTTTTTTTTTTTTTTTTTTTTTGGTTTTATCTCTCTTTTTTTTTTGATGTTTTTAGTTATTTTTGCTTTTTTTTTTTTTTTTTTTTTTTTTTTTTTTTTTTTTTAAAATGAAAATTTTCTGTGGTCTTGATTCTCCAGCGAGGTGAGGGGTGCCACCGGAAATGAAAGGTGAATCCGCGCGGAGAGTGGACGCGGGGTTCAGGTGATACTGTATCCACGGAATCGCCGGCGTCTCCAAAGCGCAGGAAACGTTCCTCCGGGTCGAAGAACGACCTATTAGCGGGAGGAGTGGGAGTATGCCCTCATTCCTTGTCCCTCTGGTGCCTTTTTTAGTAGGGGGGCATCAGGGGCACATGGAATGAGCAAAGGGAAGCTCAAGTGAGGTTACTAAGGACACTTTTCCTCATGTATTGTGAAGCACATATTGACAAGTAGCAAAATAAGAGGAAATACAACACAGGAATCTAATATTCATCTGAAGAGGGGGTAAACAATGGGGATCTTGTGTCTAATGAATCCTCTTCTAATTGTATATAGTGATTTAACTCTTGTCTTGTGTCACTGAGGGTTCTTGAGAGCTGCCGCACAGTGACGAGGAGCCTGCTTATAGTTCTAAAGATGGTGGCCAGGAGGATGTTATCTGGCAGAGGATGAGAGTCAGTCAGTATGCATTTCAGCTTGTGTGAGTGAGAGGAATATGCTTACCATTTGGCCATCGGCACAGCATCCCATGTCTCACGCAGTGTCTACACGTCCTGGTGTTTTCTATTACCTCACACCTGTCAGAGTTGGCAGAGTCTCTGCATTGGGTGCAGCCCCACTGCAAGGGCAGAAAGGCAAGAGGTGGGTCAGCTGATGGTGGAGGGTATGGGAGGTGAAGGGTGTGTGTTACTCACTCCTTGAGTAGCTATGTTGTTTCTGGTGGAGTGGGTGGTGTGGTGTCCTACATGTCTAGGCATGTTTGCAGGCTGGTAAGGGGAGATGTAAGAAGTTGTGGGAGGATGAGTGAGGTGTGAGTGGATGTGGTGAAGTGTGTGTGTGGTTTATGGTGATGTAGGTTGTACTGTGTGAAGTGGGTTGATGGAGGAGAAAACAGTGGGAGTGGGAGTACTTTTATAATGTGATCCCCCCTCTTGAGTGTTGGTAAGAACTGGGGTCTTGCTGGAAAGAAGGTTCTTCAGTCCAGCCTGAAGACTGGACTGAAGAATGTATATGATTCAGGCAGTCCCCTGGTCTTCGGGGGACTGCCTGAATAGATAGATTGATTGATCGCAAAAACGAACGACCGATCGGTCCTGAAGATACCATGTAGATCGTTCAGGAGAACGATCTACATTGTCTCCTGAGGTTTCCTCCCCAGCCTCAGGGCTGGGAGGGGGACAAAAGTAGTCCCACCCCCCAGGTTGCGCGCGCAACCTGGGGGGGTGGGTGTCACTATGTCCCCTGCTCTGCAGGGGACATAGTGTGAGCTATGTAGATCGGTCGTTGGCACGACCGATCTACATGAGACCATGTAGATCGTTCAGGAGAACGATCTACATTGTCTCCTGAGGTTTCCTCCCCAGCCTCAGGGCTGGGAGGGGGACAAAAGTAGTCCCACCCCCCCAGGTTGCGCGCGCAACCTGGGGGGGTGGGAGTCACTATGTCCCCTGCTCTGCAGGGGACATAGTTTGAGCTATGTAGATCGGTCGTTGGCACGATTGATCTACATGAGACCATGTAGATCATTCAGGAGAACAATCTACATGGTCTCCTGAGGTTTCCTCCCCAGCCTCAGGGCTTGGAGGAGACGAAAGTAGTCCCACCCCCCCAGGTTGCGCGCGCAACCTGGGGGGGTGGGAGTCACTATGTCCCCTGCTCTGCAGGGGACATAGTTTGAGCTATGTAGATCGGTCGTTGGCACGATCGATCTACATGAGACCATGTAGATTGTTCAGGAGAACAATCTACATGGTCTCCTGAGGTTTCCTCCCCAGCCTCAGGGCTTGGAGGGGACGAAAGTAGTCCCACCCCCCCAGGTTGCGCGCGCAACCTGGGGGGTTGGGTGTCACTATGTCCCCTGCTCTGCAGGGGACATAATGGCAAGTATAGTGCCGGCCGCCGATTGTTCTGGAGCAGACCATGTAGATCGTTCAGGAGAACGATCTACATGGTCTCCCGAGGTTTCCTCCCCAGCCTCAGGGCTGGGAGGGGGACGAAAGTAGTCCCGTCCCCCCAGGTTGCGCGCGCAACCTGGGGGGGTGGGTGTCATTATGTCCCCTGCTCTGATAGTGTGAGCTATGTAGATCGGTCGTTGGAACGACCAATCTACATGTTGGCCATGCAGATCGTTCAGCAGAACGATCTGCATGGCCCCCTGGTGTTCCCTTCCAGACCTGAGTCTGGGATGGGACGAAACAACTCCCACCCCCCCAGGTTGCGCGCGCAACCTGGGGGGGTGAGCATGCTTTCGTCCCCTGTATCAGCAGAGGGGGTCAAAGGGATCTGCTGACCAATTGCTGGGCAGATCAATCTACACAATCCCTCCTGAGCCTCATGGGGGACTAGTGACATTATGTCAGCCCTGTATTGAGGTAGATCATATGTGGGGATCCTGAGGATTCTCAAGGGGTGCCCTGGCATTTCCCATCCCCCCCCTCATGACTATAAAAGGAGGGCTTTTTTGGCCCATCCTGGAAGCAATAATTCAAATTCCCCACTCAACATCATCTGACCTCCCACCAAGTACTAATACTACCTGAGACATCCCTCACTTTCCTGTCAATCAGAATTAATACTACATAGACATACTATCATACTATTATTAACTTACAAACACTAGTAATACTTTCAATCATGTCATCTGAAAGAGTGGATTACTCTGGAGATGACTCATTCAACTCTGAAGGCCTGGGGGTTCCAACATCTGCTCAAAAACCCCCCTCCCCTTCAACTGATACTCATCTTCCCCCACACCCCAGCCCAGCTTCAACCCCTGCACCCAAAAAGAAGAGAGCTTCTGTGCCAGAGGGCCAACTAGTCACCTCTAAAGGGCCAATTTCAACTGGAAGAGTATCTTTGCCCAACTTGCCCAGAACCAGCTCTGGCAGGGAAATCAAACTGATGGCACTCAAGGCTTTACAAGAGAGATGTAAGCTCATTGTCTCTGTCTTGTCATCCATCCACTAATAATAACTGACCTTTTTCCAACTCTCTGCCATCCAGATAAGGAGTTCAAAGCCTCCCTCAGCTCACTCATGGAAGAAGTCACCTCCACCCTGGGAGAGGCTCCTGCTTCTGTGGGAGGGGATCTCTTCTCCAGAGTGGGTGAAGTATGTGACCAAACTGTGAAGGACTGGGAAGTCAAGATCCAACAAGGAGTGACTTCAAATTCTGATGTGGTCATCCTGGACTCTGAGGTGGAAGTCCTCTCTGCTGGTCCATCAAGAAAGAGACCTGCCAAGGACGCCCCCGCCTCTACTCCAGCTTCCAAATCCAAAAAAGCCAACACCCAGCAAACCCCTTTGGGTATCCCATCATCAACCCTCTCCACCCTCAGCTTCAAGAAGAATCTCCCCGCTCCCAGATCTGAGGATATGTTTGGAAGTGACCATGAGTTAGACGCTGGACTTATTGCGGCAGCAGAAGAGCTGGAGATCTCTATGCAGAAAGATGCAGCCACGGCGAGCAGGTTGGACAAGGGGAAGGGGAAGGAGAAGGATGGTGCAAGGAATGGGAGTGGAGGCTCCCAACCTGCAGGGATAATCAAAGCTGGGGAAGCACTGTCTGCCCAAGGTATGTCTTTTCACTCCCTCTGTCTTATAATATTTGACCAACTCTGATGCATTGTGTTACCCCCCTGGCCCTGCATAAGACATTTGCTTGCATCTGGGAGCCAGTGAAAAATTCAGCTACACTCAACAGCTGGCTGTGTGTGAGGGGAAAAATGGCGCAAGAGCAGGCTGTGAATTCCCATCACTCTCTTCTCCAATGATCCATAGGTTCTTGGACTGGATTGCAGCTACCATGGAGAATGTCCAGTCTCCCCCCCTGAACATGGCCCATAGGCTGGACCACAAACTCATGAGGGCTCCCTCTCACAAGGGATTCTTTGATCTCCTCAAGACTGGTAAGCTTTCATCCTTATTTGACATGAACCTCAGACTCAAACTAACATTACATTTAGTTCCATTCTGCAGCTCCTGCACTTTTCCAGGTCTGTTCTCCAGACCCCTTCTGGAATAAAGACAAGGTGGGCTTTGAGAAGATTATGGCGGCAGCAAAAGAAGATCCCCCAACTCCTGTGGGCAGCTGGACTGCTCTCCTGGTCATGTTTGCCAGGGCTCCTGGTGACACCACACCTCACTTCACCTCTCATGTCGCCAGGAGAAAGCATGTCCATGCTGCCTTTGAAAGGGTCTGCCAGGTGGCCAAGGATTCTGTGGCTGCAGTCTCCCTCTCCATGACTCCAGCCACCAAATCACCAAATGCGCCGCGCAAAACCGATCTGGACGGCGTGAGGGATGCAGGAGCTTTCTGGTATACACAGGTCCAGGGAATGGGCGGAACTCCTGGTGGAAAGGCTGGAACAAAGGACACCGACGAGGGAATGGCGTTCTTCCTCAAAAGGATATTTGAACTGATCTTGGGTTTGGCCTTAGCTGCTGAATCAGCTGGAGTGGCTGCTAAACTCAAGGAGTATGAGACTGCTGGTGGTTTCAGCTCAAAGGAGCTCAAATCCTACAAATCGGAGCTTCAATTGGTATCCATCTTTTGCAGCGGTCCCCCAGGCATCACAACCAAGCGATGGGCTCTGACCAGGAAGGAGGCTTATGCTTCACTTTCAATCTTTATCACCTTTGGAGCTGTTGGCTGGTTTGTGTGCTTTGCCAACTACAGAAAATACAACCTAGTAGCGGGAGGAGTGGGAGTATGCCCTCATTCCTTGTCCCTATTAGCGGGAGGAATGGGAGTATGCCCTCATTCCTTGTCCCTAATAGCAGGGGGGACTGGAATGAGCCCTATTAGCGGGAGGAGTGGGAGTATGCCCTCATTCCTTGTCCCTCTGGTGCCTTTTTTAGTAGGGGGGCATCAGGGGCACATGGAATGAGCAAAGGGAAGCTCAAGTGAGGTTACTAAGGACACTTTTCCTCATGTATTGTGCAGCACATATCGATAAGTAGCAAAATAAGAGGAAATACAACACAGGAAACTAATATTCATCTGAAGAGGGGGTAAACAATGGGGATCTTGTGTCTAATGAATCCTCTTCTAATTGTATATAGTGATTTAACTCTTGTCTTGTGTCACTGAGGGTTCTTGAGAGCTGCCGCACAGTGACGAGGAGCCTGCTTATAGTTCTAAAGATGGTGGCCAGGAGGATGTTATCTGGCAGAGGATGAGAGTCAGTCAGTATGCATTTCAGCTTGTGTGAGTGAGAGGAATATGCTTACCATTTGGCCATTGGCACAGCATCCCATGTCTCACGCAGTGCCTACAGGTCCTGGTGTTTTCTATCACCTCACATCTGTCAGAGTTGGCAGAGTCTCTGCATTGGGAGCAGCCCCACTGCAAGGGCAACAAGGCAAGAGGTGGGTCAGCTGATGGTGGAGGGTATGTGAGGTGAGGGGTGTGTGCTACTCACTCCTTGAGTAGCTATGTTGTTTCTGGTGGAGTGGGTGGTGTGGTGTCCTACATGTCTAGGCATGCTTGCAGGCTGGTAAGGGGAGATGTAAGGAGTTGTGGGAGGATGAGTGAGGTGTGAGTGGATGTGGTGAAGTGTGTGTGTGGTTTATGGTGATGTAGGTTGTACTGTGTGAAGTGGGTTGATGGAGGAGAAAAGAGTGGGAGTGGGGGTACTTTTATAATGTGATCCCCCCTCCTGAGTGTTGGTAAGAACTGGGGTCTTGCTGGAAAGAAGGTTCTTCAGTCCAGACTGAAGACTGGACTGAAGAATGTATATGATACAGGCAGTCCCCTGGTCTTCAGGGGACTGCCTGAAAGGATAGATCAATCGATCGGTGAAACGATCGATCGATCGGTCCTGAAGATACCATGTAGATCGTTCAGGAGAACGATCTGCATGGTCTCCTGAGGTTTCCTCCTCAGCCTCAGGGCTTGCAGGGGACGAAAGTAGTTCCACCCCCCCAGGTTGCGCGCGCAACCTGGGGGGGTGGGAGTCACTATGTCCCCTGCTCTGCAGGGGACATAGTCTGAGCTATGTAGATCGGTCGTTGGCACGACCGATCTACATGAGACCATGTAGATCGTTCAGGAGAACGATCTACATGGTCTCCTGAGGTGTCCTCCCTAGCCTCAGGGCTGGGAGGGGGACGAAAGTAGTCCCACCCCCCCAGGTTGCGCGCGCAACCTGGGGGGGTGGGAGTCACTATGTCCCCTGCCGTGCAGGGGACATAGCTTGAGCTATGTAGATCGGTCGTTGGCATGACCGATCTACATGAGACCATGTAGATCGTTCAGGAGAACGATCTACATGGTCTCCTGAGGTTTCCTCCCCAGCCTCAGGGCTGGGAGGGGGACGAAAGTAGTCCCACCCCCCCAGGTTGCGCGCGCAACCTGAGGGGTTGGGTGTCACTATGTCCCCTGCTCTGCAGGGGACATCTACATGGTCTCCTGAGGTTTCCATCCCAGCCTCAGGGCTGGGAGGGGGACAAAAGTAGTCCGACCCCCCCAGGTTGCGCGCGCAACCTGGGGGGGTGGGAGTCACTATGTCCCCTGCTCTGCAGGGGACATAGTGTGAGCTATGTAGATCGGTCGTTGGCACGACCGATCTACATGAGACCATGTAGATCGTTCAGGAGAACGATCTACATGGTCTCCTGAGGTTTCCTCCCCAGCCTCAGGGCTGGGAGGGGGAGGAAAGTAGTCCCACCCCCCCAGGTTGCGCGCGCAACCTGGGGGGGTGGGAGTCACTATGTCCCCTGCTCTGCAGGGGACATAGTGTGAGCTATGTAGATCGGTCGTTGGCACGACCGATCTACATGAGACCATGTAGATCGTTCAGGAGAACGATCTACATGGTCTCCTGAGGTTTCCTCCCCAGCCTCAGGGCTGGGAGGGGGAGGAAAGTAGTCCCACCCCCCAGGTTGCGCGCGCAACCTGGGGGGGTGGGAGTCACTATGTCCCCTGCTCTGCAGGGGACATAATGGCAAGTATAGTGCCGGCCGCCGATCGTCCTGGAGCAGACCATGTAGATCGTTCAGGAGAACGATCTACATGGTCTCCTGAGGGTTCCTCCCCAGCCTCAGGGCTGGGAGGGGGACGAAAGTAGTCCCACCCCCCCAGGTTGCGCGCGCAACCTGGGGGGGTGGGTGTCATTATGTCCCCTGCTCTGATAGTGTGAGCTATGTAGATCGGTCGGTGGAACGACCGATCTACATGTTGGCCATGCAGATCGTTCAGCAGAACGATCTGCATGGCCCACTGGTGTTCCCTCCCAGACTTTGAGGTTGGGATGGGACAAAACGACTCCCACCCCCCCAGGTTGCGCGCGCAACCTGGGGGGGTGAGCTTGCTTTCGTCCCCTGTGTCAGCATAGGGGGTCAAAGGGTTCTGCTGACCAATTGCTGGGCAGATCAAATGTCAGCCCTGTATTGAGTTAGATCATATGTGGGTATCCTGAGGATTCTCAAGGGGTGCCCTGGCACTCCCCATCCCCCCCTCATGACTATAAAAGGAGGGCTTTTTTGGCCCATCCTGGAAACAATAATACAAATTCCCCACTCAAGATCAGCTGACCTCCCACCAAGTACTAATATAACCTGAGACATCCCTCACTTGTCTGTCAATTGGGATTAATACTACATAAACGTACTATTATACTATTATTAACTTACAAGCACTAGTCATACTTTCAATCATGTCATCTGAAAGAGTGGATTACTCTGGTGATGATTCATTCAACTCTGAAGGCCTGGGGGTTCCAACATCTGCTCAAAAACCCCCCTCCCCTTCAACTGATACTCATCTTCCCCCAGACCACAGCCCAGCTTCAACCCCTGCACCCAAAAAGAAGAGAGCTTCTGTGCCAGAGGGCCAACTAGTTACCTCTAAAGGGCCAATTTCAACTGGAAGAGTATCTTTGCCCAACTTGCCCAGAACCACTTCTGGCAGGGAAATCAAACTGGTGGCACTCAAGGCTTTACAAGAGAGATGTAAGCACATTGTCTCTGTCTTGTCATCCATCCACTAATAATAACTGACCTTTCTCCAACTCTCTGCCATCCAGATAAGGAGTTCAAAGCCTCCCTCAGCTCACTAATGGAAGAAGTCACCTCCACCCTGGGAGAGGCTCCTGCTTCTGTGGGAGGGGATCTCTTCTGCAGAGTGGGTGAAGTATGTGACCAAACTGTGAAGGACTGGGAATTGAAGATCCAAGAAGGAGTGACTTCAAATTCTGATGTGGTCATCCTGGACTCTGAGGTGGAAGTCCTCTCTGCTGGTCCATCAAGAAAGAGACCTGCCAAGGACGCCCCCGCCTCTACTCCAGCTTCCAAATCCAAAAAAGCCAACACCCAGCAAACCCCTTTGGGTATCCCATCATCAACTCTGTCCACCCTCAGCTTCAAGAAGAATCTCCCCGCTCCCAGATCTGAGGATATGTTTGGAAGTGACCATGAGTTAGACGCTGGACTTATTGCAGCAGCAGAAGAGCTGGAGATCTCTATGCAGAAAGATGCAACCACGGCGAGCAGGTTGGAAAAGGGGAAGGAGAAGGATGGTGCAAGGAATGGGAGTGGAGGCTACCAACCTGCAGGGATAATAAAAGCTGGGGAAGCACTTTCTGCCCAAGGTATGTCTTTTTACTCCCTCTGTCTTATAATATTTGACCAACTCTGATGCATTGTTTTACCCTTCTGTCCCTGCATAAGACATTTGCTTGCATCTGGGAGCCAGTGAAAGGTTCAGCTACACTCAACAGCTGGCTGTATGTGAGGGGAAAAATGGCGCAAGAGCAGGCTGTGAATTCCCATCACTCTCTTCTCCAATGATCCATAGGTTCTTGGACTGGATTGCAGCTACCATGGAGAATGTCCAGTCTCCCCCCCTGAACATGGCCCATAGGCTGGACCACAAACTCATGAGGGCTCCCTCTCACAAGGGATTCTTTGATCTCCTCAAGACTGGTAAGCTTTCATCCTTATTTGACATGAACCTCAGACTCAAACTAACATTACATTTAATTCCATTCTGCAGCTCCTGCACTTTTCCAGGTCTCTTCTCCAGACCCCTTCTGGAATAAAGACAAGGTGGACTTTGAGAAGATTATGGCGGCAGCAAAAGAAGATCCCCCAACTCCTGTGGGCAGCTGGACTGCTCTCTTGGTCATGTTTGCCAGAGCTCCTGGTGACACCACACCTCACTACACCTCTCATGTCGCCAGGAGGAAGCATGTCCATGCTGCCTTTGAAAGGGTCTGCCAGGTGGCCAAGGATTCTGTGGCTGCAATCTCGCTCTCCATGACTCCAGCCACCAAATCACCAAATGCGCCGCGCAAAACCGATCTAGACGGCGTGAGGGATGCTGGGGCTTTCTGGTACACAAAGGTCCAGGGAATGGGTGGGAGTCCTGGCGGAAAGGCTGGAACAAAGGACACCGACGAGGGAATGGCGTTCTTCCTCAAAAGGATATTTGAAATGATCTTGGGTTTGGCCTTGGCTGCTGAATCGGCTGGAGTGGCAGCTAAACTGAAGGAATATGAGAATGCTGGTGGTTTCAGCTCAAAGGAGCTCAAATCCTACAAATCGGAACTTCAATCGGTATCTATCTTTCGCAGCGGTCCCCCAGGCGTCACAACTAAGCAATGGGCTCTGACCAGGAAGGAGGCTTATGCTTCCCTCTCCATATTCATCACCTTTGGAGCTGTTGGTTGGTTCGTGTGCTTTGCCAACTACAGAAAATACAACCTTGCAGACTGCTATGGCATCCTCACCCTCGGAGATCAACGCATAAAGGCCCTCATGGAGCTCTCCAATGAGGGAATTGACTCCACTCATCCTCTGGTCTCTGGCGGCTGGAAATTCGTCAACGGTTACCTCCTCTCCCTCCTCAACAAGTTCAAAATCAAAAACGCCAACACCGATGAATGGGACAGAGCAACAGCCTATTGGGCTGAAAAGATAACCCCAGCAATCATTGGGGACTTGATCTTGGCAGACATCATGTCTGAAATTGCTTCGCCAATGCTCTCAATTTCCACTGCCGGTACTCCCTCTCCCCACCCTGTCCTGGACGCCAACACTCAAGGAAACAGAGACATGGTCATGAAGCTCCTCAAGTCTTCAGTCCCAGAAATGGTCAAGAATGGCCCCCCCTTGGACAACCCTGAAGATCAACACCAAAAAGGGGATGAAGATGAAGACACTGAAGAGGAGAAGGAGGAAGATGAGGAGGAGGATGAGGAGGATGAGGAGGAACCAGAAAGGCGTAACAAACAGCCCTATGGAAACCTTATTGATGACATTGCTGGTGTAGCAGATGAAGAAGAGGAGGAAGATTAGGGTCTTAGACTTGTGTTTCTTATTCTTTTACCCTTGTTTGTTTGACTGCTTTTGTTTAACTTATTTCTATTGCTATGTGTACATATTTTCCTCTAGTGATAATGCACATGAATTGCATGTGTGTCTCCTGGGCTCCCCCTGGGTGCTGATTTGTCTATAAATAGAGGGCCTTTTTTCATCAAACTGCCTCCTTCATAGCCCCCCCACCGTCAACCATTTTACTTGAATCCACTGCACTCAATTACACCACTGCACTACTCAATTGCAATGTCTACTTTTGAATGTCCCAAGTGTAACCTATCTTTTAGCTCCTTGTCTGCTCGCAAACTACACATCAGAAATGTCCATCAAGAAGTCATCCACACCACAGATGCACTACATAACCGCATCACCATACCCAAAACTAGCAACAACCTCTTCCACTGTCCATCTCCAGCTTGCTCTTACACTGCTCCCAAGGCTCCTCTAATGCGGGCACACTATTCCCACTGTCGCCACAAGATCAGGCAGCCTGATCCTCCTCGCAGAACTGTTTCCGTTCAATCTAGAGTCACCCCAGCAGGTGATAATGTGCAAGGTCAGTCTTTTTCCTTCTACCAAGACTCACGCAAACACTGATTTCATGGATCCCCTCCATAGTCTTGGATGACCTGGTGGGTTTGGGTGTGTGCTACCACAAACAGGTCAAACTGCTGCTTTGCACAAACAGTTCCTGCCACACATGTGTCAGAGTGGAGGAGCTGGCTGCTCACTTGCGGGCTCAGCATCACATCAAGCTCCCTCCCCACACACAGATCAACATTATCCAAGATCCTCCTCAGAATATATACAGGCTACCTGATCCAATTCCCCCCTTTGGCGGAATAAGACAGTATATGGGAATGGTCTGTAAAGTGTGCTTTTATGCATGCATCAAGGTTGAAACCATGCGCAAGCACTTTGTAGAAAACCACTGGGGGCCAGGTGAGTTATCTGTCAGTTCTTGCTCCATAGTCAATTACTTACACACCTATACCAGACCTCCACAATGGCGCTTGGAAACATAGCACTTTGCAAGCCTGGGTGCAGACGCTGCTTCATCACAAACACAGGCGATTCTTCCACGTCTTGCCAGCTCACCCAGACACTCTCAACCCTCCTCCACCACCCAACCCAGAACCCCTTCTCAACACCAACCAGGCCAACCTTCTTATTTCTCAGCTCCCACCACCCATCACCTTACAGGCCTTAATGTCTCGCAACCCCACTCTAGCCGCTCGCAACAGACCTACTTGGTTGATACAGACTGGAATCTTGACCTTTGTTCAAGAGGCTGCCGCTGCTGGAATCAGTCAATCCCAGCTGGCCACTATCCTCTCTGAATCCTCCCCTCATTTTTGGAAAGTGCATGAATCTGTTGATGCTTGGTTGACAAATGGTTCCAAGAGGCTTGTCAAGATGTCCACCCATGTAAGACGAAGAGTACTCTCCACTAGGATGTAAGTCTGTTCTCTCTCTTGTTTCTCCAGCCTGGTATCCTCAGCTGATGGCTACTCCCTTTCAAGTGATGAACTCGGTAACAAACCTATGGGTCCTTTAGCATCACAAGCAACAGTCAACAAATATGGCATGTTATGTGCCATGTTTATTGTCTTCTGCCTTCTGGTCTCTAAAAACACTCACCCAGGACTCCAGAGTGCATCATCAACCCTGTTGCTTTGGAAATCTTGGCTCAGCTCCACTCCTTGCTTGAGGCTTCTGAAGGCATCCCCAGCCAGTTAATCACTCAACTCCTTGTTGCTCTCTTGTGTCAAACCAACCCCTGTGGCCGCCCAGATACCTCTTGCCATATTCTTCAATTTGTTGCCATCACCATGGTCAAACAAGATGGCTCTTTCCACAGCCACAGTCTGGTCACCAGGCTCCTCTCTCCTATCCAATACTGTCTCCGGCTGGCTCTTGTATATTTCTATCAGCAAATATCAGAGCTCAATGGATCTCCTCCACCAACAGACGAGACCAACCTGTCCTTGATTCTCAACTCCTGCCTGGATGGACATCTCGACAATGTATGGAAATACATCACTGAACGCCCAGAAATGATTACCCCATTCTCCGCCCTCCGATCCTGGATGCACCTCATGACCGCTGTGACTCTCAATGAAGGCCTTCCTGAAACCACCCATTGGGTTGATTCAGCCTGCACCAAACTCAATGTTCAAAACCTAACTGTTTCCATCCACGACATCAAGATGACAATCCAGAAAACGTTTCGAGAGGTTGGGGAACTGCTTGCCGTGCTCACTCAGGGTGCTCACCTGCCTGCATTTGATCGGGTGGCTTATCGCGATGTACCATACGTGACTGATGTGGGATTCAACTACTTGGTGGCTTCTGACCTTTATCACAAGCGGTACTCTTCAAGGCATCTGCTCGAGTCCTGGCTGGAGAACGGTGACGCTTGGGGCTTCTCCAACCATGGGCAGGGCTGGAACCATTCTAACATTCAAAAATGGCTTGACATCTCCGATGAGCTCACCAAGGCTTTGTATTTCTGTACTCATTGCGGCTGCGGCCAGCCTGCAAGAGGAACTGAAGAAATGACCATCAAGATTGTCAATACTCCAGAAGGTGTTTGGAATATCTTTTGGCGCACTGGGGTGTTTATGATTCAGACCACTTATCACAAGGGCCAATCAATGACAGGACGGGGAAAGAAAGAACAGAGTGGTGTTTCTGCCTGGATTGCTTTCTCAGCACTTGCATCACTACTTGGCTTTTATCCGGCCAACCCAAATGTAAGTTTGATCAAGATTATATAATAAACAGAATAGTGTACTGATTTGTATATTTTTTCCAGAGCCCTGTTACAGCTTTTGGATCGCGAGGATCATTTTGAGACCTTGCTCACTCATCTCTGGGTTGATACCACCACTGGCTTGATGACCACTCCTCGATTGACCTAATAGCAGGGGGGACTGGAATGAGCCCTCATTCCTGGGACCCCCGGGACCCTTTGGAGTAGGGGGGTCCCATGGGTCCCAGGAATTAGGGTAGGGATACAAAAAGGGGTTCAAGAAATATAGTTCCATCATGTTTTGCATGTCTGGCAGAGTGGACTAATTGAATAAATAAAAGAAAGAAAGAAATTACAACAGCTACATGTCTTCAGAGTCAGAGGAAAATATCTGATGAACCAGTTGGTCATACTCTTCCTCTCTGTGGAGGAGCTGGTCCAGCTCCCCCCTGGTATCAGCCAGGGCCCTGGAGAGCTGGGTGATGGTGGTGTGGAGCCTCTCGATGGTCCTGAAGATGGTTGCAAGGAGAACATTGTCTGGAGCAGGATGGAATGAAGCAAGGGTGAGTCAGTAAGTGAAAGATGTACATGGTATATGAAAGAGAGAACAAGGCTTACCACTTGGCCACTGGCACAACATTCCATGCTGTGCACAAGTCCTACAAGTCCTTGTGTTTTCCAGCACCTCACAGCTGCCAGAGTCTGCAGCATCCCTGCAGTGGCAGCATCCCCACTGCATGATAGTGGATGAGATATTAAGTCAGCCTGATTGAGGGGACTTGGGAGAGACAGAGATGATGACACTTACTCCTCTAGACCCAATCCTGTTTCTGGTGGAGTTGGTGTTATTGTGACCCACATGTCTTGGCATGGTGACTGGATTTGAGGGGTGAGGTGGTTGGGGAGTTGGTGTTGAGGGGTGTGTGGTTGAGTGTGGGGGGAATTGGGGGTTGTTGGTGTGTGTGTGGTTGAGTGTGGGGGAAGTGGGGGAGTTGGTGTGTGTAGCTGGTGAAGGGAGTGGGTGGAGGGATGTGGTTAGATGGGGAAGGGAAGAGGAAAAAGTGGGAGGGGGGATGTCTTTATATAATACATATCCCCCCTCCTGAATGTTGAAACTCAGGGGGACTGAGAGTTCCCACCTTCAGTCCAGCCTTCAGGCTGGACTGAAGAAACTGGAGTTTCAGGCAGTCCCTGATCTACAGGGAACTGCCTGAAGGGTTGGTAGATCGATCGATCGATTGAACAATCGATCGGTCGACCTACAGGCCCCTGTACAACCCCTGAGGATGTACAGGGACCAAACGCGTCCCACCCCCCCAGGTTGCGCGCGCAACCTGGGGGGCTCGGCCCACCCAGGTCCCCTGCAGCAGCAGGGGACTACAGGGAGGGTGGATCGTTCAGGAGGGAGAACGATCCACTCCTGGTCTCTGTGCAGCCCTGAGGCTGCACAGAGCCCAATCGATCACCCCAGGAGGGTAGATCGTTCAGGAGGGAGAACGATCTACCCTCTGGTCTCTGCGCAGCCCTGAGGCGGCACCGGGACCAAACCAGGCTGAGCCCTCAGGTTGCGCGCGCAACCTGTGGGGTGGGAGTACTCCAAGTCCCCTGCTCAGCAGGGGACTTGAGAGCGATCCCTATTAGCGGGAGGAGTGGGACGTATGCCCTCCCTCATTCCTTGTCCCTCTGGTGCCTTTTTTAGTAGGGGGGCACCAGAGGCACATTGGAATGAGCAAGGGGGAGCACTTCAAGTGAGGTT